>QUOP01000213.1:0-58847 GCA_003675405.1 Hericium coralloides | reverse complement strand
GAATTGCGCTGGGAGCAGTTGTAGTTTGATCTGGAAGCGGGAGAAGAGGGATCTCGTGTTTTTGCGCGGGAGACGGTGCCCTGGGCTGCGATGAGCCGCGGGGATTCGGGTAGAGACAATGACCGTACCCTGAGCGTCTCGTGTGCCTGCTTCGTCGACTCGCCGCCCTGCTGGACGAGCGCCAGAAGACGGTGTTGATTAAGATTATTGATGTGTGCTGAAGTGGGAGGGTCAGTGCGAGTCGGAGAAGGGAGGGTGGGACACGGCTGGTCGGCCTGGCGGCCAGGCGAAGTAGTCGCGCACTTCTTTTGTCGGAAGGGTTAGAGCACGTTGCGGTCGTCGAAGGACGGGGTGGTTAGCGAAGGCGTGGTCGGGAAGCTAGGTCGCGGCCAGAGGGAGTGACCGTAGGAGGCGGTGAATTGGGAGGTGAGGGTCGTGAGGAGCTTGGCGTGCCGGCGGTTGTGGAGGGCGGTGGACTTGCGGAGGAGAAAGCTGTACACCAATTAGATGGGAGGGAAGTGCAGGAGCGGAATGCGGACCTGAACTCGTCCGATTCGCCGAACGCGAGGACGATGTCTTTGTAGGTGGACATGAGATCGCGCGCGGCGTGATCCATGAGGTTCAGCGCGCGTGCATCGTTCGGTTTCTCGAAACCATGCTCGTCTGAGAATCTAGATTGCGCGACTGGATTATCTCAAGACGCGAAGTGAGATACAGACGGGGCTGGACGTACCGATGGAAGGCGTGTCCGTCGAGGCGGAAAAGGATGACAGGTGGCCGGGAGAAGGGGAGTCTGGTAGCTCAAAGCGCTTCACGTACTCGAAGCGGCGAGCCTGCCATGGTGTCTGCGATAAGTGCTGAGGGCAGTAGCAGGGAGGACGAGCAATGGCGTCGAGTCTAATGTGGATTGCCATATTGGGGATGTACGGCGACGAGAGGACCTCGCCGGATGCTCAGGCTGTTCTCCTTCACACCCAGTCACATCTCCGACCAGCAACTCGCTCCAGCCTCAAGTTTTCTTTCTACTACGACCATCCACCCAACTGTAAGTCGTACTTTGTCTTCTTCCGACTCGCCCTCCACAGTAAGTCGCTCTACCGCCACATCCACTATACCATATCGTGCCGACCACTCACATCCTTAGTACCGCCGCCAGCCGGCCTCTTAGCTACCTGCACCGCACTCACACCATGAGCAACCCAACACGTACGCTCGGGACCCGCCTCGCCCTTCTTCCGCCGCCGGCCCCTCGGCCGCGCCCTCCCCGCCCACCTGGGCCTGCTACGAGCAGATCCACTCGCGCTCGACTACGACCCGGACTACTCTGCTCCGACTCCGACTCCGCCACGACGACGAACTCGACGACGACGAGCCCGACGCCCCGCCCTGCGACGACGCCGCGCACCCCGAGGTCGACAACATGGACGTCGACGAGGCGGGCGACGCCGAGAAGCGCGCCTGCGCCGCCAAGGACAAGGGCAAGCAGCGCGCCGTCGACCCCGCTGCCGCCGCGAAGCAGCGCATCGGCCGCCACCGCGAGCGCGAGCGCCACGTCCGCCAGCCCGTCGTCACCCTCCGCCCGATATTGACCATCCAGCGCAGCCAGGGCTTCGTCTGGAACCAGGTCCGTCTGTCGCCGCGCCCGCGCTGCCCCACTCTGATTCTGAGCATGCACAGGACCTCTTCGTCCCGCCGTACATCAAGGACCGCTGTGCGTGCTCTTCTGCTTCTGCTGCGGCACCGCTGATCCGTACATAGATGTCGCGTCGACGTCGCCCCCGTCCGGCGGGTACATCTCCACGTCCGCCGCGTCCACCAACACGATCGCCTCCATCAACGACTACGAGGTCGAGGTCGTCGAGATCCGCGTGCGCGAGGGCGAGCTCGAGGACATCATTCCTTGATCGCCGCGTCTAAATCCTCGTAATGCATAGCACATACGTATACTGCCCTTGCTCTGCTTTCTCCTATCTATACTTACGATTTGACGCATCCGGAACCGGCTAGATACACTGTAACGCTACTCACGTTCACATCTCCATCTCCATTTTTCTCTTTTTAATTCGCATCTGCGCCTGTACACCATTCGTATTCCGCCTTCTGTTTTGTGTTAATAGTGGCATCGGACATTAATGGATTTATAAAACCTCATGCGTGCGGCGTGCTCATGTGTCTCGGGTCGTATGCATGCGGCTAGAGCACGCTTTTCGTGAGGCAGCATGATGGTATGTGATTGGTGATATGGATACATGAGGCTACGTATCGCTAGGAAGGCCGCTTCTATCGCCGTGTGCATCGCAATGATTTCATTTCACAACGGTCTTACTGCCCGGAGTACGTTCGGCAAGTAGAGAAGTTGCAGCAGTCGATGAGAGGATTTGCAGCGGAAACTCTCAGACGCCACGGTGAGTTTCAAAGGATCCAGAGCGCAGTCCAGATGTACCAATGAACGTAACCCGCAGCCGAGAGTTCCAGTGTGCAGACTCGATGTAGCTAGGAAACCTACCCCACGAGGTCCCGAGACGAGGTACTGGTGCTGCAGGAGCAAGACCATTGACAGTCTAAGGCGCGCAGGGAGGTGAGGGAGGGGGCTTTTGTTTTATTCGAGATGTTGTCCCGCACGGAGCAATGGAGGAGCGTCTGCATAGCGATCTCTGATAATTCGTTTGTCTGGCAACACGGCCAAAAGCGAGATCCGAAGATCCATGGCAGTGGGATGGGGCTTTATGATAGCGAACGCAGATATCCGGAGATCATTGCTTGGCTGCGGATGGGGCCACGGGAGAGTCCGTGGTGCGAGCTAGGAGTGGACGGCGACCTGACAGTTCTGCTACTTCTATGGAGCAGCCTCTATCGAGAGAGATGTACTAGGCCTGCGAATCTGTGCTACACCGCCTCTGGTCGACAGTGTGCCGTGGCTCGGGCGCATATTACAAAACCTAGGCCAGTGCCGCGAGTAGACGCGGAGGAACCTAGACAGCGCAGAGAGCTACGAGATCGGGAGACAATGCTAGGCGCTAAGCGAGCGAGAGACACTGAATGAGGTGGGCTACGTCCGCCCGAAAGTCCATGTTGTCCGTCCCGATCGCGGGGGGGTCCTTCGAAGTCGGGTCGCAAGATGGAAGCGGTCCTCGAGAAGCGTGGCCATGGCCGATAGATCCGTTGGAGGTTTTTTTTTTTTTTTTTTTTTTTTTTTTTTCCAATTTAGAGTCTATTGTGGGAGCATCCCTATGTCTAGACTATACATATATCTAAGAACGTTTTCTGTCGTGTGTCGTGCTGCAGTCGGGTTGCCAAACTCTGCCTATATCCGTCCCTGGGGGCAAGCCGTAGCGAGTTCCATAAGACGGACCTGAGTCGACCTAGGAAAGGTCATTTGGGGGGGACGCCCCAACCGAAAGGGGGTTTGATTTCGGTTGCGTCGCTGGGTGGGGGCTTATGCCCGTGGGATGAGCCATCCGCGCTGGATCCATGTATTCTGTCCGTCGCGCCTTTGCTGTGCGCTTTCGCCGACTCTCGTTCCTCGTCCTCGTTGCGTCCGTCTCCGTCTTCCGCCTGTTCGCTGCGAGAGGTCTTGTGTGCCACGTTCGATCGATCTTCTGACAATTTCTCCGGCAGAGCCTTCGAAACGCTTCGAGTCGTGTATGAATTGGAAGAGTTCGAGAAGTAGTTTACCCCTTGTTAAGAGCCTCTCTAGTTTGAGGTTATCGTGACCGACTGCCTGCCTCAGTCGATCGCGACACCGGTTGTACGCTGAGCACACCATCACGTAGTGGAACACAGTTTCCGGGCGCTCGCCACACGCCGGACACTGCGGAGAATCCTCTTTGTGAATGCGGTGAAGGTACGCTTGAAGTGGTATGTGGTCGGTGCGTAGTTGGATAAGTAGAGCAGTCTGTCGTCTCGTAAGGTCATGCGTCTTGACTAGACGACGGTAGTTCGCGGAGGGGGTATGTGGGTCTATGCGCCGAAGGCGGCGGCATAGCCGGGATGTTACTCCTGTACGGGGGTCTCGTTCTTCGAATTCGACTGTTGCGCGCTTCTGTAGCCCTGTCCGGAAAACTTGCCTGAGTGCCGATCGTCCGTATGGCAATGTTCCTCGAATCGCCGTTGGGAGTGCCGTCTCGCCTCCTGGTCCAAGCTCCTCCTGCCGTCGTGCTGCCCTTTTCGCCGCTTTATCGCTGTCCTCGTTTCCCTGAATGCCCTTGTGTCCTGGAACCCATCGAATACCGAACCTCGCATTCTCTCCTCTCGTCTCTAATAGCCCTTCCACTTCATCGTGTAATGTATCCATGAGGTAAGTGCCAGACTTGCAGCTGAGATCACGGGTTGCTTGAATGGCTGCGACATTGTCCACGCCGATTGAAGCAGTTCCTGTATTCCAATATTTCTTTAGTAATTGAAGAGCAAGAATCATACCAACAATTTCTGCCTCGTATACGGTGTTGTGCCCCTCTTCGCCTAGATGCTTCCTCATTTCTGCTCGTTTCCTCCCCCGATGGTACAGCACCGCCCCTGCGCCCACTTGTCCATCTATCAATGACCCGTCAGAATACGCCTTCCACTCATCCCGATTTCGTGCCTCTTCTTCAATCGCATCTTCCTTGTTACCTGCTATGGAAACGGGGAACGATGGTGTCCATGCTGGGTGTCGTCGCGCCGTTGGTATCGATTCGCATCGTTTGGGGTCAGTGTGGAAAGCGTGTACGAGTCGGTCGATAGGCGCTTGGGGCGTATCCTTAAAATACGGTGCACTAAAGGAGCTGCGCACTCGTGCGTGGAGTGGATGAGCCTGCGGGACTGTTGCGAGACGCGTAAAAGCATCATGACATGCTTTGTCGACTAGGAGTTCGAACGGCAGTAAGTCGGCATACGCGTTTAAGGCTTTCGTTGGAGTGGATCGGAGGGCACCAGTGATGCTAATAGCTGCTACGCGTTGCACGGTGGCTAACCTGTTGATTATGCTTTTAGAGGCTTTGACGCGGAGCGACGGGGGAGACAAAAAGACATCTGCAGCATATAGCATCTTGGCGACTGGGATCGCTTTGTAGTATTGCCGCCCGTATCGTGATGATATTCCCATGGACTGCTTGGACAGCCGTCTGAACGCGTCAACCCATTTGCGTCCTTTCTTGTATGCGAAAGCAGAATGCTCTTTGAACGTGAGCTCCTGGTCGAGATGCATGCCAAGGACTTTGTGCGATTTCGATGGGGGTATCGTGAGACCTCTAAGCGTGATCGATGGTCGCGGTAACGGTCTGTAACCAGCTTCGCCTTTAGCTGGGCGCGCGCCGCCTTTGGGCATTGGTAGTTTGGAGCGTTTGTTGTATCGTTCGCGTTTGCGTGTGAAGAGTACGAGCCCAAATTTGTCGACTCCGAACTCGCACATGTGTGACGCGGCCCAGTCAAATGCTCCGCCCGTTCTGGTCATTAAGTCTTCCGCTTTCTGCGCAGCCTCTTCCAATGTGTCACCCTTCGTGAGATATGTCGTATCATCGACAAAGGCAACTCCGTCTTCGCCTGCTCCTTGGTCCGGGATATCTAGCAGGCCGGCGTCGTAGAACTGAAAGAAGGGGCCTGAGGCGGGGCAACCCTGATCGCCTCCTCCGTTGGAGGTATGATGAAAGCTGTCGGCTCACTGAGATGAGACATCAGGGTTGCAGATCCGAGGATCTGAAGGGGGCCTTGATATAGTTCGATGGAGTAGTCGTATAGGTGGCGTTGGAGGGAGCTACTTCTGCGCGAGAGGCGACAGGGAGCAAATCGTAGCCACTTAGAAGTGTTTTCGGATGAGCAGCACCGTTAGAGCAAGGGAGATGGGAGCTTTGTCAACACATATACGCATATGGCCCTGAGTGCACGTTGATCGTAGGCGAATACTTTGACGCCGGGTTTGGGGGACGGGGAGGACTCGGTGAGATGCGTAGCCATGCGTAGCGTGTTCCGACCGATGGATCTGCTGGTGGAATGGCGCTGCCGGCGAGACACGGGGACTTGAAAATCGGGTGGTGGGGTATATCAAGCAAGGAAATGCTGGCGGTGCGGGCAGGCGGACTGGGAGTCGGTGATGGCCCAAGGGCAGCAGCTGTAAGCTTGGGGAATCGATCTCAGGGGGCGAATTGAGTGGGGCACTGACTGTGGGTACGTCCGCCAGCTGCTCTCGTGTGGGTCCTGAGTCTATTTCATCCACCCTGATCGCCAGGAAGTCCTTCGAAGTCCAACTGTGAGACGGGGGCGGCGTGCGTGGCCACGGACGGGTGCGTTGGCCGATAGATCCGCTCACGAAATGGCGCCCCCGGCGGGAGCATAGGGTCTACGAATCTGAGGCGTTCAAATCGGCCGCGGTCCAGGGTGTGGCGCTGCACGAGCAGGAGCGTGACGCATCAGAAATTAGGGCGAAATGGAGGTGCGAGAACGGCTGCGAGGGCTTCTATTGGGCGCCGCAAGAGGAACCATGCGTGCGTAGGATGGAAGCCCCGGGATGCGGTCGCACGCTGTGGCGAGCGTCTGCCAAAGCCAGGGAATGACTGTGGTGGGAGAAGCACCGCGTCACGGAGAGGCCCGACGTTGCTTTGTTGTCCGCGACTCTGATTCCATTGTCCAAAAAGCGCCTCGCAGAGTTCCGAGGCCTGAAAAATCGGTGCGGATGTGATGGCACAGTCTCTGCGAGCTAGCAAAAGCAGATATGAACGAGAAGGACGGCTGCGATAGGCGGGAAGAGGTGCTGCGAACGCGCGACGGAGGAAAACGCGAACCTACTGAGTAACTGAGTTACCAAATTGGGACGCGCAAGCCGCCTTTTGCGTGCACAACCAAGGTCAGTATCTCTTCAAAGGCAAGGAAAAAAGACTCTTATTTTCAGGAGCATCATCAGCGATGGATTATCCTCGTCCCTGCGTGCCGCTGCCGCCCTGGCATGTCCCGCGGGCGGCCTGCCCGCTGAAATCCGGGGACAACGTGGGCACCTCATGGGCACCCGCACCTGCGCTGGACAGGGGGAGGCTAGCAGGTCCTGCCTCTTACCATACCGAAGCGCCAACGTCCCAGTGCACTCTGGGATATACCGAAGGGCCTGCTTTGTTGTCCTCGGCAGACGCCCGCCGCGTTTTACCGATAGAAAGCAACTTGCAGCCAAAAGAAGAGGTGAGCGCATGCCGTGGCTGGACATGGGCGGATTTGCTGATATTCCGAACGCAGCGAACAATGGCAACGTATGGGATGATGATAAGAAGCGCGGTGCTGATTGTTTCGTACGGTGAGCGTGACGCGGCATTGTCTTTGTGCAACGTTTGCCACTGTGGGTCCATTGTTCTCGGGGTCGGCTGGGGGTCTTATAAGTAAGGCGTTCCCACATTCCACGCACTGCTCCTGGTCCCGGTGAGAACACAGCGCCAACCAGATGGGTTGTGGGTCCATGATTTTCTTTGTCGGTGCCCCATTCCCTTTCAAAGATGCGCCTGACTCCCGATTCAACCCCCCGTCTCTTCTCCCCCCGACGAGCTCCCAACGACGCGCACGACGCGCCCTCTGCGCTGGATCTCAGCCGCCCCGAGCCCCGCTGCTACTCTCGCGAGCCCGACTCTGACGCTGACGACGACTCTGCAGGCAGCGCCCCGTGGCAGCCCGGTCCCAGCACGCGCCAGCACGCTGGACAGTCCTCGTATGGTCCGTCTCAGCGCTCGCCGAGGCTGCGCTCTGTCGGCTTGGGCACGGATGACGACTCGGACGACTCGAGCGACGACATCCCCTTCGATCCCGTCCATTCAGCGGCTCAGTCCGCCCATCACCGCGTTCATCAGCACGATCCGCATGTACACGATGAGACGGAGGGCACGAGGCCCTCGAGGGAGTCGGTTTCACCCCAGATCGCGGCACATCAGGTACATCAGTCCTTCTCGTTCGTGTTTATGTGCGCCGTGGCTCATCATCGCGGTTTTCAGTCGCACTATCAACATGTACGCCACGACAGTGGCAGCTCTACTCGATCCAACTACTACGACGATAGCGAGGACTCAGAGGAGGAGATGGAGGTAGACGAGGCCGAAGGGGGGCGGGGAGGTCAGGACGATTGGGAGCGACGGCGATCACCACCAGCCCATTCCAGGACGCATCCGCAATCCGCATCCCACCATCGACGAGAGGCGCCGGGCTCCGTTTCCCTCTCTGCGCCCGCCCCGGCTCGAGCGCGCCCCACCTCTTCTTCAGTCCCACCAGTCTCCCCATCCATCTCAGCATCAAGCACGGGCCCGCCCACCCCGGCTTTGCCCCCATCCGCGCCGAGCCCGCCTGTGCCGCAGCCGCCTACCCCTCATGTTCCGCCCACATTCTCATTCAACCCCAATCGCTACCCCGCGTATGACCACAATAACAGGCGCATCGGCCTTGAGCATCTACAATACAACGCGCCACCCCGGGAACCCCGGCGCGGCGGGTACTACCGACCACAGACGCGCGACTACGCCAAGACCTTTCACCACTCGACATCTCTCCCAGTCGCGCGCACAAGCACCAGGAGCGACAAGGGAAAAGGAAAAGAGCCTGCGCGTGGATCAGACAGATACAGAGAGGACGAATGGGAGGAGGACGGGGCGCGCGAGGATCCAGGAGACAGCTTTCGCAGCGAGAGCCCGGCCGTCGGGACACTGCGTCCCGTCTCGCCATCCCCTCCTGCTCCCCCTCGTCCGCGCGGGCGCGGTCGCACCGCGTCCTCCTCTGCGTCGCCTGGGGCGCAATCGAAGGGCACGCTGGTGTCGCTGGCGCCGGAGCCGGCGGACCCTGCGGCCCAGCTGCGCCAGCTGGTGAATATCGATGCCGACAATGAGGACATCGAGGGGATCGGCCTCGAGTCGCTCGCGGATCCGCCGCCCGGCGAGAAGCCGAATTATCCACTGCCGACGCTCATCAAACTCGCGATCCATGGGAGCGAGAAGAAGAGGCTTACGCTGCAGGAGATCTACCAGGCTTTGGAAGACAGGTTTGTATGGTTCAAAGAGAGGACCGGGGATGCGGCGTGGAAGGTGCGTTTGCGCGTCGCGGTCTTCTCTATGTGCCTTGGTCCTGATCGTCCGTTGCCCTGCAGAACTCGATTCGACACAATCTATCTCTGAGGAAATGCTTCGTCCGTGTGCAGCGACCCATCACGGAGCCTGGCAAAGGTAGCTATTGGATGATTGACCTGAACCAGGGAGAAGGCAACAAGCGCGTCCGGAAACGCAACAAAAAGCCCACAAAAAGCCAGCTTGCACAGCAAGCCTATGAGGAGTCTCAGCGCACGTACAGACTCAACCCCATGCCTCCTGTAAACACTTTCCCAGCTCCGTCAAGACGACGGGAAGATGACATGCATGTTGACGAACTTGAGGATGAGGACGATTTTGACGACTCCCCACCGCGCACCATGTCGCGAGCTCAACATCCTGAGGCAGGACCTAGCCGTCGTCCCAATCCACCTCACATTGACGAGTCGAACATCGATCCCGAGTTGCGCCCCGCCAGCCAAAGCTCCGGCCACGTCGTAGGCGACAGCCGGCGCCCACCCACGCTCAACACGCGCCAAACGAACCGGCGCTCACCCTATCCATCCACATCTCCCACTGCTCCGACGCCCAGCACGTCGCAGCAGCCCTCTCGCCCCCGCAGGTCGCGCAATCACCCGCACCCTACACCCAGGCTGACACTGCCGCAGCTCCCGCCCCCCGTCCTGCCGCACATCCCGCCCGCACGACCGTTCAACCTCCCGTCTCCACAAATGCACAACACCGCCAGCCGGCTCTCGCAGCCGCTCCCGCCCATGCGCCTCGCGCAGACGCCGCCGCCGGGCGGCGCGGCGCGGAGCACGAGCCTCAGCTTCGGCCAGTCCGCGTTCGGTCGCACCGCGTTCGGGCAGAGCTCGCTGCCCGCGGTGGGCGCGGGCGGGCTCGGCCGCGCGATTCTGTCTGCGCCGGACAAGCGACGCGAGGAGGAGTCGGTGGAGCGGTCGCCTGTGCATCGGTTCGTGCGGCCGCCGCCGAGGGCGGGGCAGGTGTATGTGATGGAGGGCGGGCTGTTGGTTGCGAAGTATAGGAAGGATGTGAGGTCGGATGAGGAGATTGTGGAAGAACCGGAGGAGGATGAGAAGAGTGGGAGCGAGGGGCGCGGTTCTGAGTAATTGCGCCGGTGCGAGGTCTCTGATGTGCGTGTGGGTTCTTGCTTATCGCGGTGAGTGACTCGTCAAATATCGTTTCTCCTCCATAACTAAACAGGTCTTTCAGGGAACAGGATTTCGCATGTGTCGTGATTTAACGTTATGATCTTGCAATATTTAGATCTCAAAAGGATTTGTTCGTCTAATCTAAAGCTTTCTTCTTGCTCTATCCTTGCTTTCTCAGTCCTCTTCGCTTCGTTCGTCCTGATTTGATTGACTGCTTTCTTCGCGCTTTAATTCGTATTTGTGCTATTGCATCATATTTGGTGTGGATGTTTTGTTGTAGGTGTTTGACCGCTCGCTCCGATCTCGTGTTGTGGTTCCGGTTGACATCGCTATCGTGCGAACTCTTTCAACTTGGGTTCTCCAGATAGGATGCCTTCATATAAAGTATTATACTGTCGCTCCACATTATCCCTCATATCTGTACTTAGTCGCACACGAAACATTGAAATATTGTGTGGTGTTGATAAAGAGCAACGAAAGTGTCATCCTTTCGTGACTCGTCGACTCTCGAGTCGACGCTTCTAAGTAGACGCCCATACTTATGTTGCAAGCGCCCGTCCTCTCGCCGGCGCTTGTCGTGATTCTCCAACTGCCCCACGTCCAGTGTCCACTGGTCATCCATACAACATACCCTCAATCGTACATATCGCAAAGATCATGACGAGTAGACTCCCACAACTCATCGCTTTTGATCTAGAGTGCGTCTACAGTGGGCTTGATACCTGTTTGGACGCGGATAACTAATGCGTTCTGTCGGCTTGACAAGTGAAGCTATACGCTCTGGGATCTATGGATCGATACCCATGTCACCCGTGCGTGCGGGTCTGCAAGGCCTCTTCATTGAAACTGAAACGTGTCGACAGCACCATTGAGACGCGAGGGTGATGCGCTCAACGAGGTCCGCGACCGGTGAGCACGAAACGTACCGACCTTCGGCTTGCCATGCTTATTCACACTTGTTTTCCCATACATGATGCTAGCTATAACGATCGTATCGCCTTCTACCACGACGTACCGCAAATACTCCATCGCTCGCAGGCATCGGGCGTAATAATAGCCGCATGCTCACGGACAGCCGCTCCAGACCTGTATGCCTGATGAATTCACCTCACCTTTACGGCGCGCTCACCGGGAATCATAAAGGGCCCGTGAGGCGTTATCGCTTCTGCTCGTTCCTCCAAAAGCAGGCGACAAACATGCGAAGCCCATCCGCGCGATCGAGTTCTTCGATTGGATGGAGATATATCCTGGTATGTGCTGCGTCGATTTTGACCGCCCCTGGTCCTGATGTTTCCTTCAGGCTCTAAGATAAAGCATTTCAAGGAGCTGCACAAAAAGACTGGGATTCCTTATTCGGAGATGGTAAGCTTATTTGCGGGTTTGTTGACTGGACGCTTTCTGATGATAATCCTAGCTTTTCTTTGACGATGAGCGTAGAAACAAGGAAGTAGAGGCCCTAGGCGCGTTCATCTGAATGCATGTTACATCAGAATCCTAATTTGTGTTGATATAGGTGTGACATTTGTCCTGGTGCGTAAATGCCTGGACGCAGGCACCTTCGAGCACGGTTTAGGAGAATGGCGGAGGCGGCACCCGGAGGAAGTGATCGAGGATGCGGCTGGAGACGATGTCAAAGGCATATAGCTGTCTTATCATGTTCGTTGTGTTGTACACTAGTAAGCTCTCAGAGCGCTATCATCCTTATGATCTTGGACGTACTGACGCAAAGCGGCAGATTCTATTTGAGAGAGCTTGTTTGATATATCCTCGAGATCCAGCTCAGGTTTATGCCGTGCTGCTAAAGAGTAAATGTCGTCGCAGGGCCATCTGATGGATCGACGTTGCTTAGTATCTTGAAAGTCTATGCCATGCGATAGTCTCGAGGAGGGTGCATGTTGTCGGGTCCTTATATCGCTCAGTTTGCGCCACGAATCCCCACATATGCCTCAGACAAACCACAACAATTCCTCTTGGTAACCGATAACATCCCTTCGATGCTGGCCGACAGCTTTTTAACTGCCAGATGAGCTTCGATATCACCAGATGGGACGGCGATACTTTTGTCTCACCGCATAATAGACGACTCATCCTGGTTAGTTCGATACATTTCGCTGTTGGACTCATTGTTTATCATTTCCCGTCAGAATAACGCCTCGCCGACACAGCTTACAAGGCCAGTTTTTGTTATGCCACGGCTAGAAATAACGGGGCGCTCCAGCGTCCAAATTGTCATCGCGTGTCCCGCACGTGGCGGATGGGACTAGCGTAATGCTCTGCCTTTCGACCCCTTCGTATGCTCATCTACATTCTTGATAGGTCGTATTATCCTGAACATCACTAGTGCGCATCTGCTAACGATCTCTCCGAGTCGTTGCTGTCGAAAAGCTCGCGTGGCTTCACTGTGCCAACATTTTCGAGACTGCGCTACCAAACAAAGAACGTGTCTCTGAATGATTGCCTCAACATTGTTGCAAGCGGCCACATCTACTATAGTCATGGCTAACCAGGTCCAGGCTCAAGGTACGTCTCTTTCCTATTGTGCCCATATATTGACTCATCGCCTAATCCTAGTCGACGCCCACGGTCATTTCATCTACTTCTACTATCCTTACCATCCCAACGACTACCTTCAATTGGATGGGACCTTTCCGTTCGCCGCAATAACATCGCATGGGCCACCACAGCCGGAAACGCCTCTGCACACCACGGCATTTGCGCCGCACTACGGGAGCGGCTTGCCACCTACGCCTTCAACCCCGGGCGCTTTGACACTGCATCCATGTTTGGATCCTTGGGCATTGTGGAACCCTTGGCTGATTGTCCAAGCGTCATTTCTCCAACAATGTATTAAGGTAGTCGAATTCCTGAAGGCCCTTTACTCCCCAGTCGACTCCTTAATGATTGGTCGCAATCTCTATAACACTCAAGGCTCGTCGCATTCAAATGCGCGCCATCTCTCGTTCCGTGGCATTGCTAGCCCTCCTGGGCAGGATCAGTGGGCCCGAGCGCCGTATATATATTATCAGTCGATGATGGCGAACTCACCCGCTCCGGCGGGATATCACCACCTGTCACATAGGACTGCACTGTGCAAGCACTTCACGAGGACGAAGGGGCACTGCCCCATGGGCGAGATGTGCAACTTGTGCGTTTTCTTCTGCTTTGTTCTCTACGCCGACATGCTCAATCACTTTCCATTCAGCGTACACGATCTGTCATTGTGTGGGATTCCGGATGAACGCGCATGTTCCACGCCAGGACCTCCCGTATCTGTCCCTGGCACGGCTTATTTCCCAAAGAAGACGACGCATTGCTGGGCGTTTGTCCACGGCCTATGCAAGTTCGCGGATTGCCCATACGTCCACCCCGCTGATACTGCACCATGTAAGTTGTATTTCCGTAGAGTTAGCCGAGATCACCATTAAGTCGCGCTCCTTCATAGTTCTGAAGTACACTCCATGCCTGGCATGGCCCGCTTGCCTCTATGGTGATGGATGTCGGTTCAAACATCCTGAGCCGCTTCCTGTTCCTCTCCCTGTCGTTCAGACAGTCTTTCATCCTGAGGCTCGGAATATTCGTTCTCTCGAACATCGTGGGGACAAGCAGTTACCCCATAGGCTATCGCATGGTGGAACAGTATACTACCATCAACCTTTCCAGCAGGATCCTGCACTAGTATCGTCAGCTCCACACCTGCCGGTGAAGTCCCCGTCCAACGTCGCAGCACCCATGGAGGCTTTTTCGCGCTTCGAGCTTCGCTACGAAAGGGCTCTCAATGCGCCTTCCCCGGTATCACCTCGCGCAATCGTGGCCCCGATGAATCTGGACCAGGCCCTCGATTCTCATGCAGCGTCGTCTTCCGCGTCAACCGAGGATTCGGCGGTGCAGAAGAGGAACACTATGCCACCCTCTCTCAGAATCGTCACTGCTGTCCAATCCGAGAAAGGGGCAGCACAGGCGTTCCCACATACGCCTACGTTTACATCTTCGATGGCACGCAAGGGCCATGCGAGGCGAATCAGTGTTTCTGTCAAGAGTGAACTTGAAAATTTCGCCAAAGCGTCGCCGAGTACCCCGGTGGCCCACGTAAAACGTCAGGTATGTGTTCGTGTCTCAGACCTGTCAGCTTCGTTTCTGATTCACTTCGTAGAGTTGGGCTGCATTCTCGGCAGTCGATCGTCACTCGAACGGCTTTCCATGTTAGATTTGCATAGTGTCTGAGGGCGCGTGCAGTGGTTGTAAGATAAGAAGTCATCATAGAGTCCTCTCCTCGGACGTATTCTTCCGTGTGCATACAGATACAGAAATATCAAGCCCTACCTGAGATGGGATAGCGTGCTGGTATGTTAAGGACACTTCATCCATCACCGGCAGGTATTCATACTGGATCAGCCGACGAGCCGTAATTATGCTAAGAGCTTGACAGCGCGGCATCGATCGCTGCAGGTAATGTATCCAGCAAAGATTCCTTCTCGCTATACACAGGCTTCCAGCCCAGACGGAGAAGTCTTTCGGGTTTCGAAAACTGGTTCCCACCAAGCAAGGACCAGCCGTCTGAGCGATCGAAGAGTATCGATCACCAATGACATGAGACTGGGACGTCTAATTCGAAAGAGTGGACAAACACGCACAATGTCCAAGAGGTTCGACAACCTCCGGTGGCATAGGACGAGTGCCAGGCTCCTTGACGATGCCCTTCACATGCAGAATCTGTATTCCGGTTCCGATGAGGAAGTCTGCACATTTAACTGACAGCATCTCGAATGTGCTTACGTCGCCCAGTACTTGAGTCCACTGCTGGTATGTCACCTTTGGCTCCATGGTGGTAAGGAAGTCTGTTTAGAAAATATGGTGAATGACAGCATAGTCACATATGTCATAATCTCACGTACAAAGTCCATTCTCGCCTTCATCGGCCCTTCCCTCCAATGCGGCCCGCAAAACGATAGCTATCCCCGCCGCAGCATCTTTGACATGGATGTTATTCATTGAGTTCGCGCCCGGTCCCCAAGTTCCGGCATATCCAACCTTCTTGGTCATCTCCAAGAAGATGCGGAGCCAGAGCGTGGTCTTCTGTATGCCTGTGGATTCAACCACGGATACATATTAGCTTCATGGGTATCAGATACTCTGAAGAATTTGAGTACCGTCTCCAACGCCGTATATCTGTGCAGGGTAGAACGAAGAATAGTGATTTGGCGAGGTTCGGGAAGGAGAATATAATCAACATATGGACGATCGAATGGAGTAGGTATAGAAATGTACCTGACCCGGAAAGAGGATAATCGTGCGCACAGGATTCTCCTCGCGCATCCCAGCTTCCATGATCTAAAACGTATACATCTAGCCACAAGCGGTAGGACATTGCGGGATGTAACCTCACCGGAATATCCAACGCAAGATGCATATTTGTTGGAGGACACCTGATGGAAGAGAAAGACTCATGAGGAGGGGTGAGGGACATAGTCAATCGAAACGGTACCAACTCTTTCAGGTTGAGACCTATATCGGACCAGACCCGAACGGAATCAACAGGCTCGCCCCGAGCATCGTCGCTTATAATTCCACATCCCGAAATATGCAGATACAAAGGTGGATTTTCCGGATTGGTGGCCGAATTCTTCTCCAACCCTGCGAGGGTAGCTAGACGATTGTGTGACATACAAGCGTTAGAATAACATCAAATCCACTAACCTTTCACACAGTCTAAATGGTCAGAGCTTGCAGCATTGATGACAATATTTGCACGGGACGCTTCATACTGGATGACATCGGCGCTGTCAAGGTCGCCCTCTACGATTCTCAGGTTGGGATGGATTGCCTGGAGAGATACGATGCGTTCTGACGTGGGCAGTCGTAAAATGGCGGCGACCGGATATTGTGGGAAGTCGCGGGCTAAGAGCATGAGAAGTTCGGATCCCAGATACCCAGTCGCCCCGATAAAGAAGATAGAGAAGTGCTCTGGCGACATGAAGAGCTGGAAAAGGGACTCACGACGACCCCCAGATTAGGGCAAGCAGACGCTGCAGGGCATTATATAGAGCGACCAACTGCCCTGAAACATCGGGACAACGCCTCATCAATCCACATTTGACACGGTCCTTGGTCAGATGGTCACGTATCGAATGACGCCCAGGAAAAGGTGAAAACAAGCTGTCCGACTCTCGGATTACGAATAGATAAGCAGTTCACGAGCCTTTTCTCGTCAAGTACTGTACCAAAAGTCAACATCGAGCCACATGCGCGTTTACATGAGAGGCTGGTTGATCTTGGATCTGCTGCGACGGACAAATTGGCTGTGAGATGATATGTACATGCTCGAAAGGTGCAGCACGGTCACCTACCCAGGGTGCGGTCCTTTTCGCGGACTCTGAAAATGAGAAGGATCGTGCGGCAATGGCCGAGGCTCGTCAGCGGGCAGCGGCCATTTACCCTCCTCCCTTCCGACCTTGCTTCCGACGACGTGTTGGCGTTCTGTGGCGTTGATTCTCATCCACTTTGCCGAAATTCGACTTCAATGGATAAGCTCCGTCTTCGCTACACGCAAGGGTTACCATCAAGTGGTGGCGGCATCGCACTGACGTGCAGTAGATTCCCGACGATCTATTTAGACGCCTAGATGTTCCATTTTGTTGGAGACAGGTTGTTTCTATGGAGTGGTGATGGTGGTACGTGACATGGTGAAAGCAAAACGTCTTTCTTATCAGACTATTAACTTTCTTCAGAATGCCTCCAGGACTTCATCCAAATGCCGACTTTGTCCGGCGGAGGTCTCGGAGCAGGCTTGGCAGGCTTCATGCGCCCTTCTGTAAGCGGTATCAACCATGACATTCTAGCAATATGCGGGCTTGATGTAAGTCGCTTAAATGACATGTGCCACGCTAGTACATCCCGTCTCATGGATCGTAGTTGGGCCCCTGATATACGCAACACCGAAGAAATGTGCGCAAGCGTACTCACAGAATGTGAGCCATCAACAAACCAACAGTTCGACGTTGGTCTTAGCAAGCTATCACTCTTGATGCTGGTGGATCACCCATAAACTCCTACTGGACGTGCTGGGCGCTTCCACGACATCTCGTAGCAGCCTAGCGATGAAAATGGACGGCGCAATACCTTGTAATACGTCAGGGCCGCCCTAGAAAATTCAATGTATTGAGATTCCACTGTTCCATGCAGAAGGCCATAGAAATGGGCATCACCGATATGGACGTGGAGCAAGAGACAGCTGGCCGTGCCTATTTTGGCTTCTCGTCCAAGATCCCTTTCACCACGGGTACCTTAGAAGTCTGGAGCCTGGAACTGGTGCTTTGGAAGTCTTATAAGCCCGTGCTCGTTCAAAGTGCGTACTCCAAGCGCAGTATTCAACATGGGTCTCTATGAGAAGACACTCGGTATGCCTTAGCTTCCCTCCTTGTTCAGCATAACATATAATCAATGGATGACTTTCCCCAGCAATTGATTTATGTTATGATATGTTTCTGGATAGATCAACGTCAAAATAAGGCTCATCGGGGCAAGCCGATTGGTTGACGAGGCCTTACGGGAGCGCTGTCAAGCAGAAAAGAGGCCTTTTTAACATTGATTTATCCTGGGGAAAGTCATCCAATGACACTTTTTCAGGTACTTTGCTTGTTGGCATATTCTGTACGTACGCTCCGTGCCTCATCGGCTGATGTCGCTGAGTCGTCTAGTCAACACGTACCTGTATGGTCTTGTCACCTACCAGTTCGCGGCGTATTGGCGAATCTGTGAGTCTTCCTTTAACTATAGCGCTTTGTAGATCCACGTTCGTCACTGACGAATAATCTGACTTCGCAGATTTCAATGATCCACTGAGAATCAAGTACGTAAAATCATGGAGTAGCGCTGCATCCCGGCTCTTATGGAGGCCTCAAGACTCGTCGTCTTGTTTCTCTTTCTTGTTGATACCGTACACAGCATCTCGTACGTGATTATCTTCGTCGTGAAAGGAACTATATCAATGCTGTGCCCTTGCAGTGTCATCTATATGGCTTGGGAATACTGGTCAGTGTCATCTTCGTCTCTTCAGGGCAGTTATTTATCTGAAACATGCGTCAGCGTCACGAACTTTGCTAACCCGGAAGCACTGGAGGGTAATGTATGAATTGTCATCGATGAGCAGATATTGACGATAATAACAGTCGCGTTGTGGCCGTATACTTTTACACCCATTGCCACCGCGTTAGCTGCACTTGCTACACAAATTTTCCTGGGTTACCGGTGTGTACGATTTACAATGAAACCATGCATCCTCTCATGCGTCCTCTCATTCATCTCAGCATCTTTCGCCTGACGAACAGTAGGATTATCTATGTTGTTATTGTCTTGCTTGCATTCGCCTCCTTCGGCTTGGGTATGGCATGTGGGATCAGAGCATGGATAATCGCTGTGTACGTGGGCTCGACGCTGGTTTCCATGTAGAGTTGTCACTGAACATCACGTAGCTTGGCCGATCTCTCTGTCCTTAACAACCTTGTGACAGCGTGGTTATCTGTGCAGGTCGGCACGGATCTCCTTATAACAGGTATGCACGATGCTTATTTATCTACGCAATCGGCCTTCACTCACATCTCTACAGGCCTATTGACATTCTCGCTGCTACGAGGAAGAAGTGGTTTTCGTAAGACAGACAATGTCCTGAACCGACTCGTTCGCGGCGCCATCCAAACCGGCGTTTTTGCTGGCATTTTCTCGTTGAGCGACCTCGCGACGTTTCTGCAGTATCCTGACACCAACATGTATGGCATGTTCGCCATCCCCATCGGCCGCATCTATACGAACGCAAGTCATGGTCAATATGATGCACGGATGAAGACTGACACGCGCCTATATCGCAGACACTCCTTGATACACTCATATCTCGTGACGAACTTCGTGCGAGGCTAGCCGGAACAATGAGCGTTGACAAAACGGTAATATATGGCCTATTTCTGACTTATGCGTACAGCTCAAGGGCGTGTTATCCCACACACAGGCTGATATTGATACTTTACGCTGGGCGACAAGCAGCACAAGGCCTCCTCACAGTATCCAGCTTTCGGAAGTTCGCGTGCACTCTGAGCCTGACTCGTACAGCAGCGAGCAGTCTAAGGTGGCGATCAAGACAGCTGCAGACCCTCTGTGATAGCAACTTAGCCGGCATGCGAAATAAATTGACAGTGCATGTGCGTCTCCTGGATTTGAACGACGTATGCGAGGAAGTCATAAGCGAGATTCGGCGGTTCGGCACTATCAGGTTCAAAAATCACAGAATATCTTCTTTTCGCTGTCTTCACGAGATTTAGTAGCCATGTTCTGCAATCGGAACCTCAACGTATGCAAGACAATGAGAGTGGATGATTCTCTGTTCGTCTTCATTGTGAGTGGCTTACTATAGCTATGATGGCCTAATAACGTCGCATTGTGGATAGTTCGATCTTCTGGCGTAGATATTCCTACAAGGGAGAGGCCACAAGTCACACAATGCGTGATTCAAAGGACGTGGCTACACGGGGCCCCATGGACGATTGTGTCTTCATTGTATTGATTGTGGTAAGGTCTTTGTTCTCCCGATCTTTGGGCCGTGGACGTGTGCTGCACACGTGGCCACACACAAGGGGGAGCGAGTGTCCTCGATCTCATTGTGTGTCGCTTAATACATGTTGTCTCGTCTTGTCTATAAAGGACGCTGCCGGTTGAGAGGATTCCCGAAATCATCAGGTTATACCTCGACGACCCGTCGTTCCGTATCTCTTGTGCACTGATTCATTCTAGAACAAAGTGTTATCCTGCGTCGAAGCCAACACTCTTAGCCTTTGTTCTGTTGAAACCCTCGACTACCCTCGGAGATGTCAGCTTCCGCCTCAGGTGAGTTTGTATTTCACAGTTGTGGTCAACTCACGGAGTTGCTGGTCAGTCACTCTTCCGCTGGATGCATATGCAGACCGCAGCGCGCACCCTCTACCGTGCCACCCTCCCATTTTTCCTTCTACCGTCTTCGCGGATCCCGCAGTACTTGTTGCATCAGGAAGCGTCTTCCCCTATCTGCGTCTTGTACATCAATTTCCTCCTCTCGTTCAAACTCCTGCATTGTATCCGCATCGAGGTGCTGTTGCCACTCCGTATAATCCGGGTCCGATGAACATGTCCTGGAGGTTTCCACTGCCGCCGCTTTCTCCCGGCGCCATAGATCACCACTCTCCTTCCCCGATTTCGCCCCAGCTTGACAACGCTGGTTCGGCTCAAGATCCAGTTGATCATGTCCATCCTTCGCTCCGCTACATCAAGGCGAAGACAGTTCCCTGCAGGCACTTCATCCAAAGTAATGGGTGGTGTCCATACGGCGAGCGTTGCCATTTGTCAGTCTTTTCCCCAATCATTGCTGGATATGCTCTGATAATATCGTAGCATTCATAAAGCGTCTCAAGTGCAGCGCCCAGCCCTTCGGTATATGGCGTCTTCCAGCGCGGCATCTACAACCTCTTCTCTCTCTTCACCGGGATCCTCTTCGACGATTACTCTTGTGTCTTCGGCTAAGGCATCCAACTCACTAACATCGCTCAGTCGGACAGATGTGTCATCGGCTACTTACAGAAATGAAACTCTTCACGAGTTTTGCCGGGCCTTTGTGCAGGGAATGTGTAAGGTCAAGGACTGTTGTCGTTTCCATCCAAAGAACATTGCTCCTTGTGAGTCTCGCCGAAGGCCTACCTTAGCTTTGCCTCATATTTTCGTGCGCGACAGATATGCCCTCCACTCCGTGTCTTACCTATCCGGCTTGCTTTGGTGGCGAGCAGTGCCCATTCAAGCATCCCGACCCTCCTTTCAACTTCCGCGAATCTCCATCGGAAACGAGTTGGCCTAGCAAAGGCTCGGTGTCGACGGATCTTACGCAGGCCCAGCTCCCCGAAGGAGCCACGGAACGCAACGGCACTATATTCTTCCCTGTACCTCTTGGCCGACCTAGCTTCCAGGACGTGGCCGATCTGCAAATCATTGCGAACACCCGTTATGCACTCATCACCCCACAGGGCCTTGAGTTCGTCGCTCCTCCTTCCTGTCTGACGCAAGCCGAGAAGGAGGCTCTGACGTTTCCGCCATCGCCAACTCAATATGCAACCGGAGTAATATCAGAGGTTCAGT
This sequence comes from Hericium coralloides, assembly GCA_003675405.1. Taxonomy (NCBI): domain Eukaryota; kingdom Fungi; phylum Basidiomycota; class Agaricomycetes; order Russulales; family Hericiaceae; genus Hericium; species Hericium coralloides. Next base: position 37,513 of record QUOP01000213.1, on the reverse strand, counting down.
CCCTCGAGACGCCCAAGGCGTCGGGCGAGTTTCCGCGAAGTTCTGCGAAGAAGAGCACGTCTAGGAACCGTTCTAAGGTGCAACACGGACGTCACGCGAGTGTCGCTGGCCGTCCTGAGTCTGAGGCTATGAGCTCAACGGAAAAGGCTAAGGCGACCAATGGTCGCAAAATGCGTCACGGCAAGAATAAGGTTTGTCATCAGGGTTCTTTTTTGCAAGGCCGGTTGACTTTCCTCCGCACAGAGCTGGGCAGCTGTATCTGCTTTCGAGAGACGTTGAACACGGAATCCACAACATGGTGATACTCTCAACGATCGCAGGACTCAGGGCCGGCAAAGCAACTAGACACGCAGATCCAAGTCACCGTTGTCCTTGATATCCCCCGAATTGTACTTCTATAATCGAATTGTTCTCTGGTTGTGTATCATCATCTTCCATTCTTTATACTGGTATAAAACATGAATGACAATCTTCTAAAGGAGATACAGTCTGCCATGACATGAAGATCGTTACCAACGAAACAGCATCGTGAAGGTATAAGTATAGCTAGGATACCAAACTGATAACGGGATAAATAGCGTGCAGGATGGGAATAATCTATGAAAAAATATTCAAGGAACACGACACCTATCCAATACCTCCTCCACATAGTCGGCCATGATGCGCATGGTCTCGTTTGACGGGTGTCTACATGCGAAATTTGAGTTACGTCAGTCATTCTAAGGGAATCACTAACCCATCGATCCAGTAGAAATGGTGTTTCGGATCGTCACACGCCCCAGCGGTGGTGTTGCCCACGACACAAGAATCGGTGCTTGTGTATCCGAAGGCCTTATATCCGGGATCAGGGCCCAACACGCCGTCCCATATCCGCGAGAAGTCGGCGAAAGCGACGTTCAATGGAGCACTGACATTCGTGCCTTTATGGAAGGCACTGATACCATCGTAGATGGCCTGTTTCCATGCATCGCCGGCGGCGTCATGCTGGCCACGGCCATAGACATCGGTGATGAGGAATGAGCGTCCATTGGTGGGCTCGCTGGCTAAGACCTCGATTTGGCCTAGTAGATCTGCTGCTGCTTGTGGGAGGTGATTGCCGTCGACTGCGTGGACACGATCCTTAGTCGGGTGAGCAGACAATCGGGAGAGAACTGACCTTTGACGTCTTCCCAATCACTGAGATACGCTAGATCAGATTTCCTCGATCTTCAAAAATAAAGAAACTTAAAAACGTACTTGATTCCAAAGAACAGAGTATAGAGAGTCGAATCGGAATCAAGCTTGTTTGACTGGCCTAGGAACACCGCCACTGAATAGCAACGGTAGTTAGATTCTGTCTAAAGCATGTACAAAATAAAATTACTTTGCTGCAAGAAATCCACTGGCCTGGGGTTGTCAGGCCATAGCGAAATGTTCACGACCGCACTGGCTACCTATCAACGAAACCTTTGTCAGTTGTTGATGAATAATAAGACAAAGAGAACGCTGACGGCATAGTCCATTAGTCTTGCGCCTATGTCGTTTGCAATGTACTCGATCCACACTGGGCCATCTGTTGACCGACCACCTGCTTCGATACCCGGCGGGATGAGGACGGGAGGAAGCAGAGGAGATCCGTCATGCTTCCCGCCGTCGGTATACGAGTCCTGTTTCAAATGCATATTATCAGCAGATATCTTGCTGATTTTGAGAGTGAAGCAGTACACCGAAGGAGACAATGGTCTTGATCGAGTTCAGGTTAATGCCCCCGTTGACGTCGGCCGTGTACCTCCGAGAAGGCCACAGATAGGACTGACAGCAAGATGAATACCGTCATTCCTTTCGCGAGGAGCCATGAAAGGGCTTCCCATGGCGAACGACCCGAGCGACGCGACGAGGGCGGACTTAGTGAGCAGCATGATCTGAGAAAAATTAAGACACGTTACCTTTGCTTTGCAAACGCTGTATTTATACAGGCCGTTATCATTGAGAAGCAGCATATACCTGGACAATACATGTGGGTAAGAAGGTAATGAAAGGTCACGGTGAGCCTCTACTACATGAAGGAGGATGCTGGAGGTGCAGAGCGCGGACGCGGTCCCGTGCATTCTCCTGCCGCGCGGCGTCGGCAGGTGACCACCATAAAAGGTCACAGGACGCCTGTCTGGTACGTTGCCCACCAGTTGTCGCGTCCAACGCGTCCAGCCTCGGAGGATAAGTGGGATTGTTGCGCATGGCGCGATGGTCAAATGGGCCAACCATAGGTAGATGTATACCGTTAAACAAGGTATTCACACAGAACAACGGCATGTTCTCAGCTCATACTCTATTTTTACGGACCGCATGACACGGCCGTCAGCATTCCGTCAAGTCACCAGCCTCTTTCAACCATACGGCCCGATTGTGCCATCAGAGCAGGTAGAATTTCGGGAACATCAGCGATAAACTCTGTCTGAACCGAGAATGACGGTGTGACACAGTCCCGCATCGGTAAGCGATCTATGAGCATTACTGAATGAGACACAAAGCACAGTAGCACAGTACGAGGCAGGTGGATTAAAGCAGCTAAGGAAAACGGCACGTCAGTGCGTCGCTCTAATTTCACGACAAAGGCGGGATGCAGACTCACTTCAGAAGCATAGGCAGGAATGCCATCCGTCTCCATGAGACTCGGAGTTGAAGGACGCAGGATTGACAGAGGCTCCGGGATTCCCGCCCCACGGCGCGATACAAATATAATCAGAAAAGGGGAGCGCGTGCCATTGCTATTTGAGAGCGTTGTACCGCTGGTCCTCTTCATTGCACCATACTGCCTCAACACAGCGTCGCCCGTCGCCAAAGGTTGTTTTCGCTGTGGAGGTGGAGCACGAGGTGCAGATGAAGATCGCTGAGATGTGCCTAGCTTCCCTTTCGTAACACGTTCCTGTCCTTTCCCGGGCCCTTCGAGCTGGAATCGCACAGTCCGTGGATCGCACTTCCGAGGGCTAGGACCAACGGCAGATTCTGAGGAGCTTCCGGTTCTGACGTGAACGCTCTCGGTTGTTAGGGAGAGAGTCCTTGAAAGCGAGCTACCTGGCCTGAAGGGAAAATCAGCCCGCGCTTCACTCGGACCAGATGCTGGCATACTTGGAATGGAAGAACTGTCATTGTAGACGGTTTCCCCAGATGTGCGCTTGAAAGCAGGTGACGCGAGGACCTCTTCGGTCAACCTCAACTCATCTGACGTGATATTGAGGGTAAGAGGAGACAGGAGTGTTATAGCAGTCTCCAGTCGAGATCGGACATTCGCGGAATGTGTCGATGGGCGGCCGTCATTTTGGGACGCGACAGGAAAAGTTGTTGGAGGAACGGACTCTGAATGTGCCGTGTCTATGTCAGGGAAGAGGAAGCTGTCATCGGCAATGGCATTTTCGAGCACTGTTTGTGTGTCTTGGGCAAGCAAAGGCAACGTGACAAACGGAGGGAGATCCATCGAGTCAACTTGGGACTGCAAGGATAGATCGCCCGAATTATAGCTGACAGCAGTAGAGGACCTGCTGACCCCGGGTGATTGACCGCGATTGTCAATATGCGTACCGGGGATAGTAGGCAAAGAGGGAATGCCGTGCAGGGAGGGAGAGGCGATCTGGGATGTACAGTTCCGGATGTCTGGGTGGGTAGAGCTTGAGAGTGGCTTCGGCATCCTGATAGGGAGTCGTGTCTTGGAAACGATTTGCTTGAGGGGATCTAGGCTCTACTAACAAGATTAAGAAATGATTAGGCAGAACGCTTCCAACGGCATATCCTGGGTGGCGGCCGGGATCTATGACGCTGTTGGACATATCGTCGTTGCAGTCCGTCCACACAGTATCGAGACATCCATCACCAACGACGAATGCTCCAAGTGCATCATTCACAGAATCACATTCAGTCGTGAAGCCATCGCGATCAAGATCAGAAGACACCTGCTGCTCAGAATCATCAACATCAACTTGAGCGAGAGTGAGTGCTGGTGAGATGGCTGCGGATATGTCATGTTCTGGGGCCACGGTAGCTTCGTCGAGTTCCCAAGATTCCAAAGGCGGACGCAATTCTTCCGTTGACAATACATTCGAGCTCGAGATTGTTGAAGTCACGTAAGAGGGCCGCGGTAGACTCGGAGGGAAGTTCGATTGAACCTCTTTGCTATCACTCGCGATCTCCCTTCATAATTTGAGCAGTTTTATCTTCGTGACTGCTATCCTCTCGTGTTTTGCTATGGCGTGATCCCGGAGAAACGGACGTCTCCGGCCATAGCCAAGGAGCATCATGGTCAACATTGTCCACGACGACGGATGTATCGCTCTGCTCTTCTAGATCTGATAAATATCATCAACCTAGTTAGACGACTCGAGCGACGTATTTCAAATTCCAAGATACTAACCTATGAAAGATTCACGACCAAGGGAACCTGGAAAATCAATGCTGCTTGCTTGGCAACGGCGTGAAACAAGTGAAGTCGAATGCAAAGATGGAGCAAGTATGAGTCGAATCAAGCACGCCATGCTCTTTTCTGCAGGATCACGTAGATATCTGCAGGAATATATGAAGCTATGGAATGGCACACGGATAGTTGAATTTGCACTTACTCTTCTAGTTCTCCGCCATACAACGTAAATATAGCGCCGCCGAGTCTTTTCCCCTCGATAAAACTTTGTAACGCAAAATCGGTGTGAGCCGAATCAACTAGCTTTCGTGTTCGGACATAGTCCGCCAATTATTGAGTGTCCCAGTACTCAACCCTATCCATGGCCTGTATATGCGCCAAGACATTAGATATGAAAGGTCGATGAGATGGAAGTTGACAAACTTCAGAATCAAATTTCCATGAAGAGAGACCACTCGTCCCCGAAACTGTGGGCTGCAAGGTAGGGCTACAATGCAAGTTTTCAGGTTTCTGCTCGCTATACAAAGTGAAGGGACCAGACCTTGACAATGACCCAGCGACCGCAGACTCCGAGTCTATCCAACTTCCAGGGAGATTCATCGACAAAGTAACCGAATACACACTTCGCGGCCCGATGGTATCAAAGGAGGGCTGAACAGGAAGTGGACCACCGTCACCTTGGTTTTGAGAGTTTATACGGGAGACGGATAGGCGCCAAGCAAGCGTGGCGAATCTCCGCGTGCATTGTGGGGCCTCGATGTATGCAAACAAGGCCGAAAAAAGAGACATGACAGAATCTAGAAAAAGGATCACAACATATGCGCGTGGGCCGTGCTGGGTTATGGGAGAAAAGAATATCTGATTCCGAAGTGCTTCGGGATCCTCAGTGACGACTGGACTCAATTGGGCCTTGTCTGCACTCTTTGGGAAGTCGCAGATAAGTGCTTTCTTCGCAACAAAGGACTGCTTGGGTTGCGCCTCCAGTCATGAATATAAAGCGTGTCGACCAAGAAGGGAACGTGTGGAAAGCTCGTTACCAGGTGTTACGACCTAAAACGACACTTAATCACAGCTTTTCAGGATCTAGCCAAAGTGTGACTCACCTCAGGCTGAACAATCGCCACGTATTTATGAAGCCGACTGACCTATTGCGAAAAAGCTCCTGCGAGCCATCTGCGGATAGAGTCGTAAGGTGTATCATCGCCGGCCTTAGAGATGTTGACGCTCCGTTGTCGACTGGAGATGCCGCGCCCAGGTGAGAACACAAGCCTACCAACCACCCGACGAATGTACAGCCTTTTGGTGTGCCTCTGACGTCGTCATCTGGCATGATGATAGTCGCGTTCTGTCGACTTGAAGGAAGGAAGCGTGAGAATATTTGACACGAGGCTCACATATGAGTCAAGCGCTCATTCGTTTCGTTTCAGGTACAGTGACGATGTTGAGTTGTCGCTCCTAGAACAATGTATATGGTTGTCACAACCTGAAATACGCGGCAATCTTTTTCCGATTCAAGTACTGGTCTGTTGGACATATCATGATATAGTGTACGGCATCGTCAGATCCAAGCGAATCAGATTTGGGCAAAGCAGGATCCTAGTAATCCTAAAATGGAAGGCAAGAAGAGGCTTGCATTCCAGTATGGCCTGCGGCTGGCAAGGTTGCTGTACATAGGCTACTCCCAGCCATGCCTCCCGCCCTCCATGAATTCGTTCAGGACTACCATCAGCACCAGCATATATGCCGTCTTTCTTTAACTTACACGATATTCTCACGTTCTTTCGTACACTCTGGCAACGCACCACCACACTCTTTAGCACCCATGCCCGGCGCCTTGGGCGACAGAAACATGGCGACGCGCCCGACCATCCGCCCGCCCTGCCCACCTATATGCCCAAACCCACTAAAGGCGTCTTAGGTTTCTATCACACGCTCTCCAGGCACGCCCGGGCGAGAAACCTCAAGACGAAGGCGAGACTGCAGCATCATGCGAAGAAGAATGTCTTAGCGGCTAAGCTCTCGTCTGCGACACCGCTCTCCAGCTCACCTAACGTCGGCACCTCAGCCCACCAAGACTTCACTATCGCTCAGGGCATCCACTTTGAGATGGTCGCGAGCGGATCCGCCAAGACTGCTGGGAGCGCACCTCTCGCTTCGGGGTCAACGCCTGACGCGCGTAGCCCGTCATCCGCAATGGGATCGTACATGCCTACTCCTGCTCTTTTCTCGGGGACGGCATACTCTCCTGCCGTGTCCGATGTCTCCGACCTGCCGCCCACGCCTCGTACACCAAAGACTTCCATGACTAGTTTCTTTGCCAAGTATGTTGAATCCGAAGGCTTTGATGAGTTGGAGACCTCGGGCGGCATCGAGGAAGGGAGCCTGGTGGCCGACAGCAGCAGGAGACGTGCTTTCCGTGGGGCGCGCCTCTATGCTACCAAGAAGTTTTCGGACACGCTTAGCCCTCTGTCGCCCGGGCCTGCCCTTCGTCGCGTCTCGAGCACCCTGATCAACCGCATCTCTCATCCCAGCCCCAGTTCACCGACGGCAACTGATGTTGAGGTCTGTGATGGGGACCCGTTTGCCATGCGCGGCGACTCGTACTATGCGCAGGACGAGGGCGAAACTTTCTACGCAGATATCTTCAGCTTCTCCATTTACGAACAACACTCACCGGAGAAAGGAAGCAAGCGCATCTCGAAGCAAAGCAATGCCTCGAGCGCGTCTAAGCCGCGTGTCAGGACCATAAAACCCAGACTAAACATTTACGACATGTCCATGGATGATACGGGGATCAAATCACCTTCTCCGACGAGATCGTCTTGCGTGCAGGTCTCGCCGACCACATCGGCCGAGCTCAGAGCGAGGCGGGCGAAGGCGAACGCTGCTGCCGGGAAGCGCAAGGTCATGAAGATGTCGCTGCCCCTCCCGATCACCCAATCTGCAGTAGTACCTCTCACTCGCTCGGTGCCGCAAGGCGCGAGGCGGCCTACGACCAAGCAGGTACCCGCTGAAGTGGGCGCAACCGCGGAGGGGCTCACGAACAGAGATTACCTCCGCTCCGTTGCGCGGGCCCATTTCGAACCTGGTGCGGGTCCCCGGTCGTCGGTCTCATCGGGGTTCTCGGAGCGACGCCACTCCGACGGACTGCGCCCCCTCATTCTGCCGCAGCAAGTCGCTGCGCGCCCCGATTCCGTCACTGGCTACCAGAGCGAGCCATGCAACGAATCTGAAGGCAGGCGGGCGGAGAAGAGAGCGAGCGGAGCGCAGGTCAAGCGCAGGTCCAAGCAGCTCGATGATATCATCTCGCTGTTGGACGAAGGGGAGGAGCGAATGAGCTGGAACGTGGATCTAGAGAGCGGATTTACTGTCGATGCGGATGTCGGGGAGAGGAGGCGTAGTAGAAGGCTTGTAGTTTGAAGTGATCTAGGTGTACGCTCGTGTTACCGTATTTTCAGTTTTATTTTGCTGTATGTTGCGAAGATCTAATAAAACACATCTATTTGACGGGTTATCCGCTCCTCTAGTGGAGTAAGAATGGTAGTAGTGGCTGCGATGCACAGAAAACCTGTCTAATTATTCTGGATGAAGTCGACGACATAGTGTCTAAATTCAGTAGGACTTTGGTGCTGTTAACGAATCGAATCTAGGCCCGAATATCGTGTGACTTACCGCTCTGCATGAACTGAAGGACCGAGACGAGAGAAAAATGAGATCAAAATAAAATTCTCGAGAAAACTTTGACATACCCCAATGACCTGCGTCCAATGTCTTCATAGTTATGTGAGGAAAGAACGCCTCGGATATCGGCAGGTTCTTGTTGTTAATGTACTTGCTCTTCAAACCTTTAATGAACAGTGTTTTCCCTTCCCAAGTACGCTCGCCGGCGTTGTATGGGAAATCTCCTAGGTCATGAATAGAGTTGGATATGATATTCAGCGGGATGCGGAATCTAAGGGATGAGCCCGACGTGTCCAGATTTGTGAGGAGGAAAGCGCGAGTCATTGGATCCTGCGAAATAGTCATGAATCTCAAACTATCGAAAAAGTTAACGGACTCACTTCTTCATATGGCGCTAGCATGTGCTGTGCTTCTTGACGAGTCGACACGTTGGCCGCTTCAATCTCCATCATTGCTTTTGCATAGCCATTGAACTCGTCTGAGAGTTTGCCGCGCGCGGGAGCAATATCAGCGACGATGAGGTGCTGAAGAAGCCCTGGTGGTAGGACCGGAGAAAGAGCCAAAGTCATCGCAGCCTTGCCACCCCTTCAAACCATCAGAGCAAGTATGGATTAAGCCGAGTCCGTGAAACCTTATAGCAAGTAGCTTACATGGAGTGGCCTAGGAGCGAGACATTGGTCAGAGAGTGATTCTCGAAAAAGTGCAAAACATCATTTGCCATAGCCTCGTAAGTCATGGGCTCAGCATGAGGGGACGATCCATGGTTCCGCAGATCCTGAAAGAGCATTTGTAAGGCGCCCATACCATTCAAAACTAGACAGGCTCACCAAGGCATACACTGGTCTCTTCAAGTCTTTTGCAAATGCCTTGGAAAGCGATAGCCAATTCCGCTTCATCCCACTGCGACGTCATTATTGAATCCTCTCCATTTCGCGGTGTGGGATCACGCACAAGAGACCATGAAGAATTACAAGGGGTCTATCCGTTTTGTTTCCATCTGGAGCATGTATGCAGTCATATCTCAGGTCGACAGGTGTAATCCTCGTGGTGAGTGTCCCTGCATTCAATCAGCAAGCATGTCGGGAACATGTCAGGTGGACTTACTCCGACAGATATGGCGATGAGTTTCGCGATATAGCGCGTTCCTCAGATGCGTCTGTATTATGGCTGCTCCGGTGCCCAGCATATTCGGTACTGCGGGGAAAATAACGAGGGGGAAGGACAGAGACTCAGCACCCGCTGAGCGCGTCGGACACCGGGCGCGGACGCGGGACCGGAACGCGTCGCGGCGCGGCATATTCCGAAATAAGCGAAGACCGGCCCTAAATGACCACTGTGAAAAAAAGTTCGCCGCGTCGTCCATCTCTTCGTCTCCTCCTGCGCAATGTCCGACCGCACTTCTGACGTTTTCCTTTGCTTGCTTTTGAGGCCATGCTCTAGATGTGAGTTCTTCGCTTTATCGACATTTCTTTCGCTCTTCGACACGATGAAAACCATTTTGTTTACCCGAGCATCGTCCTCTACCTAATGGGCGACTGCAAAGATATGGAATTGTCATAGTTACACTGATCGGTTTTCTGTTTTCTTCTCGTGCTCGACGTTGTCGAACAAGTTTGCTGACGAAAATTTTCTCAGAACTCTATCGACGCGGACGCGTCACATCACAAGACAGGTGATAGCATTGGTGATGCCGGTGAGTTTCCTGGTCTCTTAATCCCCCCATACCTCCCCATCGCATGGATGATACAAAATCATTCAAACTAGAGTATCTGAGGGCCTTCGGCTCGATGCTTTTAAACATCTGTCAATCCACTGAGCCTTCGCATTTTCTTGCTATTCATCGCTCGCGCACTCGTGCTGATTTCCTTGCCCAGATGCATCCCTAGTCTGGAGTATCATTACTCGATCCTAGCTGCCCTTCAAGCGATAACCTACCTGGTGAGCGTCTGATGTATATTTCTACTTTGCTATGATGTTACAAATGGAGTTACCGCCTGACTCCATCGTACGCGGTGGAGTAATGTGACGATAAATCCAAGGCTGTTTTTTAAACTCTGAGCACTTGTTCTACTTTCTGTGAACTCTTTCGCTGACAACTACTCTTATAGACTTCACACGATAGTCTCGCTGTTTGTCGGACTCGGGAGATGTCTACATGAATGGTGAGTATCTGTTCCAGCTTTGATTCACTTCGCTATGATGCTTTATCACGACGGTCTTCGTACTATCACTGCCGAAAGTGCCCGCCACAGCTCAATTATTCGGGCAACCCCTTCTGAGCTTTTCTTTTCGATGTTTGCAAGAACATATTTGAATCATTACTGACCATCCTCTCTAGATCATGTTTTACCCGGGACGATGCTGGTCTGTTATGGTGAGTTTCTTGTCTCGAAGCCCTTTCACGTTCTTGCCTATATGTATTTTACTATGATGAATCAATAAAAAATAATCAACTAGAAGCTGTTCCTGAGCTTCGGCCATGATTGTATTTTATATCTACAACCTGATCTTTCGTGTTTGTATCACGGATTTCTGAGACTTTTGCTGAATCATGTTTCCTCAGATTATTCATGAATGTTCAATGGATTGCTGCGGCCAGTCTGAGTGACGTACAGCGCACGCCTGGTCATCCTATGTACCCTGAGTGCTGTGTTGTCGAAGAGGAGGGAATGGGGTACGCTATACTCGAGAAAGCTGACATATTCCATAGTAGTATTCGTTGAGTAAGCCTACCCAGCACCCATGTTGTATGCCATCTTTGCTCAATCTATAAATTCGTGATCTTCATTCTCTTCCGGGCTTTGTAACCCATCTCGTCTCGATCCTGTTCCATATGAGAAACACGTTCTAAATATACGAATGGGCGGAGATTGCGCGCGCAAGATCCAAATCCTTCGGGACGGGTGCATTCGACGGAAGGTGCAAAATTGTCGGAAAGAGACGTCCCCGCAAGAACGTGCGGACTGCCTGAGCCTCGATACCGGTGATATGAGTGGTCCACATGCGCTCGTGTCGCTCTGCAATGGAGGTCCACATGCACATGAGCTTCCTCTGCAGTTGTGGTGCACTGCCCACCCCGGGGTACCATAACTGCCGCGTGTGATGTCCTCTCGATTGCACGTTCACATGTACCCTGATTTGTTTCCTCTCGGTTTGTTGTTCCCAGGGCGCCGAACAGCGATATGCTGTGGAACGGAATCATGCCGGTATTCGGAGAAGGCGAGCTGACGACCATATGCAACACAGCTGATCGGGCTGGGTCTAGCTTCGTCCATGCGGCTTCTGAGACCCTGCCAACGGTTTGCAAACGTTCGCTCCATCTGCAATGCGTCGCATGTTATCGGAATCCGTCTTGATCCCATATATAACTCTGCGATGCAGTCTCGTTGTCTTCGAGCTTGACATCTGTGTAGGCCTCCCCCGTTCAAGTTCAAGGTCCTTTGCCAGTTTGAAGACGTTATCATGCTCCGGACCTTCCTGACAACCAGTGCTATCTTGGCAAGCGTAGCGCTTGCGCGGCTTCCAGGATTCAGCCCGGTAGATAGCCAGAGTCTCTTCAAGCGCATCAGCTCGGGATGCAGCACGTCGGGCGCGGCATCGTGCTCGTCAGGCTCGGTCAAGGATACGTGCTGTACTGAATCTCCTGGAGTAAGTCCACCCCAACTCACGCTATTCTAGTGCAATGGCTAAGTTATTTGCAATTTTCAGGGTCTCTTGCTTCAGACGCAGGTGCGCGGAACCATCTCCCTCAGAAAATCAAGGGTATTGTTGAAACAGGTCGCCGTAGTTCTGGGATACCGACCCGACAACTGGCCCGTCTGACAGTTGGACTATTCACGGTGCATGACTCGTTTGCCCTCCCTGTTCCAATACTCACTAGACACGCGCACAGGTCTTTGGCCAGACAAGTAGGCTAATCACCCTCCATCATTCCTATAGATGTTTGATGCTTCGAACTTGTCCTCAGCTGCGATGGGACATTCTCTGAGAACTGCGACAGTAGTCGCGATTACACGGACATTGCGTCGGTCAGTTGCAGCCATTTCAAATGATTTTTTGGTCGACTGACTTGTCGCTTCCAGCTTCTCCAAAATCAGGGAGCGAGCGACACGCTGTCTTTCATGCAGGAGGTCAGCCTAGCTTCAAAAAGACAGACTCCCTACATAAAGCTTATTTCGTGCGTGTAGTACTGGGTCGACATCAACGGGCAGAACGAACAGTTCTGGGAGCACGAATGGGCTACGCACGGCACGTGTATGAGGTAGGGGCAGTCCCTATCTTGCGACTCCACGTATCTCAGTTCGTCTGCCTAGCACTCTGGAACCGTCATGCCTGCCGTCAGGAAGTCCGAAAGGCGCTGAGGTACTGCTGATGTGACCTTATCCCCTGCAATGTGTCTAATCAAGTCACCGCACAGGCGGTCGCTTTCTACGAAACCGTGGTCAAGCTTTTCAAAACCCTTCCTACTTACGACTGGCTTTCGAAAGAAGGCATTACACCGAGCTCCAGCAAAACATACACGCTCTCGGACTTTACCTCTGCTTTGCAGAAGGCATCCGGAGTATGCAATTTCCATCTACTTGTGTTGATAAACCTGACCCGGGCATAGTTCACACCAGCTTTGAACTGTGACGGAAAGAACGTCAACCAGATCAGCTGGTACTTCCATCTGAAGGGCTCAATCATTGACGGCGACTTCGTCGCGATCGGTGAGCCTCCTAGCTAGTGTTGGATGACATGGTTCTCTAACACACAAAACTCCAGATGCCCCTGAGAAGGGCTCGTGCCCGTCCAGTGGCATCAAGTACCCTCTGAAATCAGGTTCATCCACCACTACGTCGTCGGTGAGTGTATATCTTTCAATGAACGGAATGTCGCGACTGAATTGAGTGCTTGATCCAGGGCTCGGGTCCTACCGGTGTATGTTCATTGAACTGTTGAAAATGAAGTCGCGAGTGACATAGTATGGATTGATCCTTCCTAGACTCCAGGAGTTCTCCCGTCTAAGGCCACCATCAACGCCCTGACGTCCTCCGGCAGCAGCCTGGGTGGACTTTTGTCTGCTGGCAAGTGGTCGACGCAGACGCCAGGGACATATACCACTTCCGGCTCTGCAGATAGCTTCACCCTGACGTCGTCGAAGGGCAGCTGTGCTGTCTCTAATGGACAGTTCTCTTGCGGCGGCTCGTCGTCAACTGAATTCTCTGCGGTACGTGGCCCGGGCTCATCTCCATGCAACATGGATGAAGCTGACGTGCTTCGTGGATAGGTGACCTCCGGCAGCAGCCTGCTGCTTGCGTACCAAGGGTCCACGAAGTTCTCGAGTGATGCGTCGCCCAGTGGTCAGACGCAGGAGACGGTGTTCACGGGCAGCAGCCATTCCGTCCAGTTCAGCCTGGCGCTCAATTCGAAGTAGTCCTGTAAGCGCCTGTGGTGTTGTTTTGTAGCTCGCACGTCGCCTGTATCAATGAAGCAACTGTACAACTCTTGTCGTGGTGCCCGTGACGACCAGACGACTTCGACAAGGATACGCATGTCTAAGACCAACTCGAAATCGACGCAAACGCACGTCAAGGCAATCTCTCCTTGTTATGATGAACGCAAGGTGTTTGATGGAATGACGAAGATATTCCTTCCCACTATTTTATTGATGCGACATTGTAGTAAAGTCGATTAGGCAGCAGGCTCTTGCAAATGCCTCTGTGGGAACTGTCGCTAAGTCGAGGTCGGCGTTGAGTGTAGGATATTTCATCCAGGGCGCGCTAGGCACTGCGCTGCCAGCGCATCTCGCAAACTGGTCTGGGAACGTTGTAAACATTTCTCGATACAAATTCTATTAAAGATAGCACGGCAATTCACGAACGCGGTGCGGCGGTAGCAGTCGCCGTCTTCCAGACCCGTTGTACGGCAGCCCAGTACCGTTCGGGATCGCTCCGCATGTGTGCGACGTGCATGGTTTTGTCGACAACCTCGGTGTCGACCTTGTATCCCAGAGCGCGCGCTTCAGCTGCGTGCTTGGTGACAGTTGTGTGGGGAATGAGCGCGTCGCGTTTGGAGTATATGTACAGCCTTGGAGAGCCTTCGCTAAACCAGGGAAGAACACGCGGGCGCTGCAGCGCATGATTCCCTTTGTCCGCCGGGCTCTCGATGCCGAAGAGCATGTAGAAGACAGAGAAGGAGGCGAAAATGAACCACGCGATGAACATGGCGGGATATCGAATGAACGGACTCCGTATGGTTATTGTGAAAGCGGCGACGGCGGACCGAATGTTGCTGTCCCCAGGTGCGGAATCTAGGATGAGGGCTGAGGGTGCATCATAGCTGTCCGTGTGGCTAGGTGTCCGCTTGGTGTCCCTGTCCTTCAACACATCGGACAGCGTGACGACCTGCGCGACACCACCTTGACGATGACTGGATCAGTAAATTACACTTTTTTGACGGAAAGATAAACCAACCATTGGAAAAAGCATGTACTAAGGTCGACGAGCGCGAGGAGACGCTGCGGGGTTGATGTAGCCTAGATTCTCGAGAATGTCTGCGACTGGCGAAAGAAGAGCATGCTATCATGGCGAGACGTAAGATGAAGTCATCGTGTTTGTTAAAGCTTGACAGGTGATGGTTCAGGTAGCAAAGGACGAACCTTTTCGCGCGTGCTCTTGAAGAAGAACGATGGGTGACATTGCGTGAGTACAATCGCAGCATGAGGGTAGAGCGTCTCATAGTATTGTGTATAGTTGAAGAGATGCAGCAACTGCGCCCCCACTATAATAGAACGTGTCAGAGAAGGATACCTCCGTGGCAAACTACGAGGACACATCGATGGAAGGCGACTCACTCCACCCAAAGATGATAATTAACCTAAATAACGTATGGCGTTTCAGTGCCAGTATGCCGTCAGGACGTACAATAATTAACTCACGTTGGATCTTTGAAATGCTCTCCAGCTGCTTCCAATGCGTCATCGCGATGTAGGTAGAAGACGCCTGGCGACAGCATTTGGAAGTTACCAAGATCAGTCATCTTTGACGCCATGGCTGCGTTCCGGTCGTTGGGTACACAGTATACCCCTGCTGCTGCACGAGAAAGGATTTGATGAAGGGACAAGTTACGTTCCCTATCGATGCTTAAGGCTCGAATGTAAGTTCAGCGTTGCGGCCTTGGACTGTCGTAGGCAACGCACTTCCTAATAGCATACCAAAACTCTACGCGTGTATATAAGGCAACTAGCCGAGCCAATACAGCTTGAAAAGCGCGACCGCTGCCCCAGTACTTACAGCACACACTGCTGATAAGTATGAGATGTCATCCGGAGCTGGTGGGCGAAGTCGCGGTGAAGACAGAGACTCGTTCATGTAGTCTCCCGGGGGCAGAGTAGATACTGGACTCAACCTTCGTGCCTCAGGATCGTCGTATCTGCGTTCATGGGCCAATGGGTTTGCTCAGGTTAGCGCTTTAGTTGGCGCCTAGATCTCGTCAAGATCTCGTAAATTGCATCTTGTAATCTTCTCACGCATCCCTGCAGCCTGACAGTGAGTACTTCGAATTTCGTCAAGACAAACTCCTGCTTACTTCCTTTGGACTTGACTTGCATAGAGGCAAATTCTCAAGTTCTCGAACGACTAATTATCTGGCAGCCCGATTGGCTTTTGGGGCAGGCCATTTCACGTCGTCACCGGAGTACTAGTAGCGCATGAAGGGGACCTTCCAACCGTTCCCCATGACGTGACATTTCTTTAGGTGCGTATCGTATACGTATGGTGTTACCTGACTTGAAATTTATCGGAGACTTTACTTGGTTTAGACATTAGGTATGCCATTAAATGGCCTGCACGTCACAGCATCGAGCAGGGCACTGATGGTCGCGTTCAGGATACGAACTGCCTTCCAGCCGAATGTCCCTGTTATCCAGAGGTTGTTTGTGGAGAAACGCCTACCAGCTCGAGACATGTTTTCTGAGACGTGCCAGCCGCGCTGTACAGGCACGCGACGAGGCGCTGCCTGTTCCACCATCACTGCATCAATTGGAGACGAAACAAGACATGACTTCGGCGAAAGACTGGTTGTCCCGATTTAAGGCACAGAGTATACCTAAATCTCTAGTAGAGATTACTTTCTCCAGAAGTTCTGGGCCCGGTGGCCAGGTCAGTCTATGTTCCGATCTTCCGGCTTAAGTTTGTTGAACAATCATCTTTCTGATTCTAGAATGTAAATAAAGTCAACACAAAGGCGACCCTGCGGTGCCCCGTGAAAGCCTCGTGGATACCACTTTGGGCACAAAATGCTCTACGGAAATCAGTCTGTTTTTTTTCCTCCTTCGAAGGACTCACAAGATGCTGATAAGTAGATGGCCAGCCCCATTATGTAGCCTCCTCCCAATCTGTCTTGATCACATCTACCCTGCATCGTTCACAACCGCAGAATGTAGAAGACTGCTTGTCTAAAGTCAGTTGCATCTGCCGAATCTTTGCATTGCTATCTGTAGTTGACCCGCGTGAAGCTGCACGTTCTGATCCAGTCGGCGTCCTCAGCAGCCCTGAAGAACGAACCAACAGAACAACAGAAGGAGCGCGTCCGTCAATTAGAAAGAGCGGATAAGGCGAAGCGGAGAATCGAGAAGGACAAACGCAGTCAGACCAAGCGGACTCGCAGCAAACGAGATTGGGACTGACTATTTTTTGGACCACGGCTCTGCTGTGCTCGATGCCTGTCCGAATGGTTCGTGCATTTGTCGCCACTCAATAAGATGCTCCCCTCTTATTTGATTCCATGTCTCAGAATTATCGCGCTGCTGCAGATCCCCATTCTACTTGGGCCCGCACTGGAGGAGCTGGCGACACGATTTGTATCAGCGGTCATGTGACGCCGCCGCGATGGCCCCACTGACGCGTTTGCGTCCGCCAGTTTAACACGGCACATGTAAAGATATCTTTGCAAAACAAATTAGACCCGCGAAACCCCCCTTTCCTCCTGCTCTTGAACTTGGGATGATACGACGCATACGAGATTTTCTGACAGCAACCAACAGCTTCGCAGACGACTGTTTTGCAGCGTTTGTAGAATTTGTGGGGACGACAGTCTTCCTTACGCTCGCCCTGGGCGGGATCCAAGCGGCCACTGCAGAGAGAGATACTACGCCATCAGCGTCATCGAACATCGAACATGTTCTGTATATCGCCCTCTCCATGGGCTTCAGCCTCCTCGTCTCCGCCTGGCTCTTCTTCAGAATCACTGGCGGCCTGTTCAATCCCAATATCACACTCGCCCTTCTCCTCATCGGCGCCATCAAGCCTGTGCGATTTGTGTTGTACTGTGTCGCCCAGCTCGCGGGCGCCATTGCTGCTGCTGGCCTGGTCCTGGCGCTCACCCCAGGGTCGCTCTCGTCAAAGTACGCGTCTCTTCCTCGCCATCATAGCCCGCCATCGTGCCCTTGCGCAGATGCTGATCATCAGGTTGTCATGCGCCTAGTACCACCCTGCAGCCCGGAATTAACAAGGCGCAGGGCGTGTTCATAGAAATGTTCATCACCGCCACCCTCGTGCTCGCCGTGCTCATGCTCGCGGCCGAAAAGCACCAGGCGACGCCTTTCGCACCGGTCAGCGGCGGATTTACCATCAGCAGCAGCAGGCCCGACTGACACCTTTGGGACCCGTCCGGTAGATTGGAATTGGACTGACGTTGTTCGCGTGCCATCTGTGCGTTTCACTCAGACTGCTGGCGCTTGCACTGCGTGCTGAAAAGGCTCAGGTTCGCAGTGGACTACACGGGTGCGGGGATGAACACCGCGCGTGCGTTTGGGCCAGCCGCCGTCACTGGCTTCCCCTACAACGATCAGTGGGTGGTAAGCCTATTTTCGTGGATGCGCCGAGCTGCGGCTAATTTCTGCTGACTGGCGTCCAGTATTGGGTCGGTCCTTTCTTGGGCTCGCTCCTCGGCACGGGGTTCTATTCCATGCTCAAGCAGTGAGTGGCGTCTAGCCTTTTCTCGCCTAGTTTCTGATTGCGCGCTACGTGTTGCGAACGACAGCTATGGATACTGGAGACTTAATCCCGACCAGGCGTCAGTAGACCCCTCCAAGTCGCCGGAGGACCCAGCCACACGCGTCGCAGGCGCCAGTCCGACGCTCTCGGGCGGCAGCGGGACCAGTAACGGGCAGGGGCGAGGCGCGCCGGGGCGCGAGAAGAACGACAGCCCTGCATAATCCCTAAAAACTGCTTAATTGCATTAGGCAGCGAGTGCACAATCGAGCATGTGAGCATGTGGACCTCCGGTGTCGGTATATTTAGCCGCGGTTCGGCGAGACAGGCGCAATTTGCCAATCGCGTTTCATCGCCCCGTTTCGTGTGAATCCTTGCTGACAGCACAGAGACGCACAGAAAATAAATTGCGCGTCGCACTAGTATAGCGTGCGCGCGTGATCGCGGCGCCTGTGCAACATGCCCGATGTCAAGCTGTAGTAGGGTGCTGTACGATACAACACGCGCGGGTATATTAGGATAAGATAAACAACAGACAGACAAGAGCGAATAAGCCAAGACAAAGCAATATATGTCGGAGAGCAAGTACTGTCCACCGTCCGTAGAGTCCTAAGTAATTAGATGGGCCAGACGCCTGCGGCAAGTAAACAAGCGTGCAACAGGGGGAGTCTGACAACACGACAGAAACGGGCGGGTGGAGGGTATCAAATTTCATTATGATTTACGCGGGTGCCGAATTGTCGTAATCGTGCCCGGGCAGGCCGGCACACGGTCACCACGGCACGATGCGCGTCTGCCGCCTGGATCGAGGATCAGTCCGGCATGGTGCGATGTGCGCATCGTGACCTCAAAAGTGCGCGGCGAGGCCCTGCGGCTGCAGGGCTGGCGAGTTCGTGTGCGAGCCGTGATTGGAGCGCTTGCGCGGAGGCAGCATCGCGGATCCCGGTTCCTGATACGTGCAAGAACAAGAGCGCGCGTGTCAGTTCAGCTTGGCGGCATCAGAAACAGAAGGGATAGAGGGGCAGGGGCGTCTAGGGCATGCAGGGGTGGATGAATGTACCCACCTCAGGTTGGTCCCATAGCCGCGGGTGCTTGCGCCCGGGCGAGGATGTCGCGGACTGGTCAACGGCCATCTTTTCCGGGACGCTGGGGCTCGAGCTCGCGGTGCGCGGCGAGTCCGTGGCCGTACCAGACCGCGGTTGTTCGGGGTAACGTTCCTCATCCCATGCGTAGGCTGAGCGCATCTGCAATGGCGGGTGTTCCGCGGTGTGCGGCCGCGTCGCGCTCAGCTGGTATTCCGCATGGTGATATTGCGAATAGTGCGGAAGCTCGCTGTCCGAGGAGAAGGACTGCTTCCGGTAAGATTCTAGTAAGACAATCAGCAAATATTCTCACGAATATGAGTGGAGATACACGTACCAGGTGGGCGTTGTCCCTGGCGAAGAACCATGGAGACGATGTTATCCCTGCGATCCTCAACTGCAACAACTTCCTGCCATGCTCGGCGCTCGGCTTCCAGCGAGGCGTTGTATCGTGCGAAGGCATCTTGAGTCTCTTTCTGTGCACGACGCAGATCGCTGCGAGCGGCATGAAGTAGACGTTCTTGAAGGACATGAGATATGGTACGGAGTTAAAAAAAGATCTGACACTTACTGGAGGATTCTGCTTCTTCTTCTAATGACGCGCCGCCGCCAATATGAGGCTTAGCTTGAGGCTGATACGGGAGGGAGAGTGGAGGATTTTGCTGATAGCGTGCGGGCGCAGATGTGTTCTCTGTAAAGCGACATGAGCGGGAATCGATCGGATGACATCATGACCGACGCACCTCTTGAAAATTTGGCGGGCTCGTCGTCCGCCCAACCCGGATCTGAATTCCGGCCGGAGCCCTCTGAGGGCTCTGGGGTTTCCGAGTCGGCGAGGGACGGGCGGGGCGGGGGCACGTAGCGGTTTTCCTGGAAGGCTTTGCGCAGGCGGGGATTGTGCGGAATACCGGCGGCCTGTCGTTCGATGAATTTTCGCAGGAAAGTGAGCTCGATGTTTTCGGGCATGATGTAGGGCGGGCCCTTGATATCGCCGCGCTGCATGAGGAGCTCGAGGTGGGACATGACTTTGTCCTTGAGCTGTTGGAGCCATTCGTGAAGCTCCATGTGGTCTTGGTCGGCGACGGCGTCGTAGTCTTGCCGTCTGCGGGCCTTGCGCCAGTATGTCTTTGTCAGCTTGAGGGCGTGGTTGACCTCGGCATCGAGGCGGCGATACCAATCGCTGGCCTGGGAGTTGAGGAGGACGGTGAGGACGCCCGGTTGAACACGGAGTTGAAGGAGGCAGCGGCCTTCAGCGTCGGGAGCACTGAGGACACCCTTTTGGCCCTGGTTGCCGCGAGTAGCGCCGCGGGAGACGTTACCGAGCTCTGGCCAAGGGAGGTCGTCGGCAAGCATGATGTCGAGTTGGCGGGGTGGTGGATGGCGGAGAGGGGGATGGTCGGTGGAGGAGAAATGGAGAGGAGGATGATTTATAGTTCCAAGTGGCACGCGATTCTGGGTGGGACCGGCGTTGTGTTCAGCAGCGGCAGGACACCGCCACGTCTGATCCCATCGACGTCCTTCGATTGACGAGATGATGCCTTCGTCCCACTCACTTTATGATATATCATCGTGGGGAACATCCCCCTACACCATCATTCTGATGAGCTAGCCCTTCTACCGCCGTAACGTCACCAATTTCCGACCGAGTCCCACACCTCCCGGAACAGCCTATGTTTCCTTTCTCATCTCCCCAATGTTATCATGTTTGCAAGCCAGCGCCCGATGTCAGATAGTGTCTCTCGTCCTCCATTTCGTACACCCACACGCTTCATCTCGACATCAATCTTCTGGCGTTACAATTACTCAGCTGCCGCCCGTGTCGTCAGGTCAGGTCTCGTCGGACATCTGCATTTCGCCGTTGGGTCCTGCGTGCGAAGGACATCTCCACTGACACTTTGCGGCTGTCGATGCTGCACAGGTTCCCTCCCGACGTTACATCGTCAGGTTACGCAGTCCCGCCCTAGCGTCTGTATCTCTAAACTAGTGGCCTGCGTATAAACGCCGCATAGCCCCCGCCCCAACGGTACAATACGTCTCACTTCAACTCGACAGTCCGTGAGATCAACGTGCCGTATCGCTGTTCCAGGCCATGCTCTCCGAGCGACGTGGACATGGCCATGCTTCTCCCCGACGAGTTCCCATCGCTTCGCTTCAGGACTGCAAACGTCTGCAAATCCTCATGCTCTTCGGACCATATACCCGCAACAAATGTCATTGAGAAGCACAACGATCAGCAAGAGTGCCTTCTGTGCCTGCCATCCAGTATGTGTCCCTCAGCAGTTCAAATACCATTACACTGATGCATACTTTGTGTACTACAATGCACAGCCTTCCGACCCGGACAAGGCAGATCACCATGCCCGTCTGTCCAGCGAAGTCCGCGTTCGGCGAAGAATACTGCAAACGAAACAATCACATTGATGACACGCGCAGTTGAAGGCAAGGCGATTGATCGCACGAGATCTCGATCTGTGCGGACACTGGCGCAGGTCCGATGGCACGATGATGGGAGATCAGATTCGCAGCCTTGTTTGGGCGAGTTGAGGCCCGGGCTCCCCAACGTGCTGCGAACCTGCTGATCTCTCGAACAAGAGCAGGAGTCGACCCTTGTGCCGAGTCGCTGATGCTGATGGCCTTCGCATTCGCGTTACCAATGCCTGTACTGATATTCCCCACACTTCAAATAGGATGAATTGCGCCGTGTATCATGACGATTGGCTCGGGCGCAGGCAGGCCAGCGCGCGCTCTCGATGGGCGTTAATGCGGCATCACAATCATGCAATCATGTCGCGTTGCTACATCTTCCTTGGCTTCGATGTCTCCATTCGGAGCCAGAGAGGCTCTCTGGCGTTGAATTGAAGACCGTCATCACAGTTTGCAACAGCCGCAGCGCCTTCAGGTGCCAACTGTTGCCGAACCCTCCAGGGAGCTATTTCGGGACGGCGTGCATATATATGGACGAGATGATGCTGGATCGGGGCGGCTGCGGGAGTGCGGGAGCTGTTCGCACGACAAGGGCGCATATCACGAAACCGTTGCAATGCGTTATTTATCGGTGGCAGGATGGACTAGAATGGGCTGTTGGAGCCTGGGACGATGCTGCGTAGGTTAAATGGCAGGATAGGCTAGTGCATCTTCCACAGGCGATGGAATGCCCAGTGTAACTTACACACGTGATGAGGAAATATTACCCTGCATCATCTCTTGCATATTTCGCGACCGCGTCAGACTTCCCTTTCGAAAACTCAAGGTAGGATGGATCATGACACTACCTGAAGGGCGCGCACAGGTTCAAGGTCTCTGTGATAATCTATCTGGACCCTTGCGTGCTCATTCACCGGAAGAGAGCTGTATGTTATGGAGTGATTGATCTCTCAATCTAGTAAGTATCAGAAAACATATGGATATTCAATGCAAATGATGAACAAACTGGAGCTTTCTAGCATCACTGAAGATATAGTCATTCAAAGCGAATGATGAACATAATAGTTCATGGAGTAGTAGTAAGCCATCCATAGTCCAACCATATCGTAGTGAGGGAACAGCGGTATCATTTCAAGGATGGTGAAATTGATATCTCATCCAGTGTCAATAAGTATATGGATATTCAGCGCAATCCAGGAACGCAATGGAGCAAACGTACCGTCATGTATGTGGACGGGGGCTGTAGTAGCCCAGCCAGGGATGACGACGAATTGATCCATCGAGCCCGGTTGGCCCTGGGCAACCGCAGCCCTTGTTCGCGGGGCCCAGTGATAGATAGGTACGGAGGCACACCCATACGGCACCGGGGTGCGCGTCCATCCGTCTCGTCGAGTGCGAGGGCATGCGTGCCGCATCATCATGATGCATGAATATCGAATATAGTGGCCTGATGGCGCAGGACGTCGGGTTTTCCAGGCCTTGGAGACGCAGCGTACAATATACCGCATCGCAACCCGCCCGCGCCGCCATCAGGGCCGCGCTGATTCGTAACACGAGGCGGAGGCTGTCCGCTGCCTCAGCCGCAGGCGCGGCTGGGGCCATGCACATCAGTCGCCAGTAGATCAAGTAGCAGACGCGCCAAGTGTGCACTGCGGCGAACCCGCCGCGATGCGCCGATTGGCGCGTTGATGCGGGCCCTGCGCGCGGTTCGCGCCGTGCCTCGCAATCAATTGCATGCGGGCCCGTTGATCACTTGTGCGGATTCGTGCATCGGTGGGTGTAGGCGCCCGCGGCTGCATAATGGGATATAATGAAATAAGCGAACGATCGGGTCGATTGGGGGCAAACGGTGGGGCGAGGACCGTCGGTTGGTCCCGATGTTAGTACGAGTGCGGGTGCGACGGGGATGCTGTCAGGTGAGGAGCCAGTGTTTAGATGCTGTTCTAGGGTATCTTCGTTTTACGTTTGATGTCTTGAATCGTACTATAGAGGCGCAAATGCCACAGGATCATAGCTCCTGGATGGCCGTGGGTGTACGAACAAGCGGGCGGTGGATACAGAGCAACCCGCATGGCTATCCATGCCGCCTAAGATGCAATGAATAGCGCGATGGTGTGGTCTTGAGTTGTTGGGAAAACCGCGCCTGTAACGCATCATGTTCTACCGATGTACTACCAAGGAGTAGGTGCAAATCGATTGAGGACATCTATGGTGTGCTGATCAGTGCAATGCACATAGCGACAGGGCACTGGCAAGCCCGATGTACACTGGGATTCAGATCCAGTGCGAGCGGTTGGAGTCTCAAGACCCTAGATGTCAGGGTTCGACGTTGTACTTCTTCAGGGAAGAATTTGATAACAGACGTACCCTGAGTGGTGCTTTACGACACGGTGGGGTAATCCGGAGTAGGGTGGCCGAAGTTTCGAATTGAGTCAGAATTTACACTATAAGACCAAACAAAGGTAAAATTCACCTACCTATACGGTGAAATTAACGATTCACCCACTTTGAGGGTTAGGTTGGGTGAATCAGAAAATGAGGTGAATTCAACCCTCCTATAGATCACCTTCCGGGAGGGTGAAATTTGCCTATTGTTGTAAACCGCTGCAGAGCAGCTGAATTTCGCCCTCCAGCAGACGGTGAATTTCGCTTCCCACTAATTTGAGTGATGGGAACTGCTGACTCATCATGTGGCGCAGCGTCTTCGACGGTTCGACTTGTACGATTTCTCTCGTCTTGCCACGTCCTATCATGTCCTAGCCATATCTAAGTAACGCACGATAAGTCATTATCCCTTTGACGAGTTTCACTTTTTATAGGCATTCGATGCTCTCCAAAGAGCTCTTTTCACGGAGGTGAGCCCAAGCAGGACACGACAGGCGATGGTACTGATGCAAAGTCCTCACCAATTTTTTGTCATCTTTGCTAGGTTAGGCCACTCGGGCAGTCACGGAGGGGAGCGATTTAGAGGTCGAGCAGAGGTAGTTGAGCATTGAATGAGCCTGGTAAGTCCCCTCATCTGTCACTCGTTCGCCATTTTGAGGTGTCGCATCACAGAGCGATGTCTCCGATGCGCAGAGTTGCGATTCCATCCCCGGTACTTACGTGCTCTCCCCACCCTCGTCTACCGGTGTATCGGCTTGGTGCCATGTCAACTTAGGTGGTGAGCAGACCTTCATGATGCCTAGCGTATGGCGAGCGCGTGCGCCAGCGCGAGTACTCTGAGCCACGCTTGCGGAACATATACCCATAAGTATTGCTATTCTTGTAGATGTGTATAAGTATATCTAGTTTTGAATTTAATACTTTTGATCATATCCTCTATTGTGAGCCTCGAATACGGGGAGCAGAGCAGCTGCTGCTGCAAAGCCTGATGCATGCTATTGGGCCTCAAATTCAAGCAATGAAATTCACTCCCTCTGAAGTTGAAAAGTGACATACAGAAGGGTGATTTTCACCTCCTTTGAGTTGCTGACTTTCACCCTCGTGGAGGGTGAACTTAACTTTTTGCGTGCTGCCCGCGCGGTAGGTTAAAACGCGCACGAAATAGTTGTTTTTCACCCTCCTTTGAACCCGCTTTTGGAGGGTCAATTTAACCTTCTGACGTTAAGTTCACCCACAACGGCGGTGAAGTTCACCGACTTTGAGGGTGAATCACGCGGTGAAATTCACTTGCTTCGGACTCCCTAGTGTTACCGGGAAATTTCCATGAGCAGGATCATGCCTCGAATTTACCCTCGTAATTTTCAGTAAATTTACGCAACTGTAATGAACATCAATTTACTAGGTATAGACAGTAAAGGATGCAGTAAATGACGGTAAATCACATATAGTTGAAGTGCGGTTAGGACCTCTATGTATCCGAGGCAAGATCTGCTGGAGTTGACCTTCTCCCAGGACTTTTTCCATCATGCCGGAGTACTCGAAGATGACTACGAAAACATGTCAGTGGGGAGTGTCTGAAGGTCAACCAAGCTGATGTCGACGATGCAATGGGTTAGCGAGATGCAATGGGTAAGCGACAGAGCTGCAGTGCGTTGCTCTTCGCTGCCACTGTGATCGTGGTCTGCCAGGCATGCATGAGAGATCGGGATTGCGTCAACCTGACCCACCTCCGCAGTTTCAGCAACATACTTATGCGAAATTGTGCTGCGGTGTCGGGTCCCATATGCAGGCTTGGGACAGAAAGGCTAAGGTGACAAGACCTACAAGAGAGCAAGACTTGTACGATATGCCTATGATACGCAGTACTGCAGCTAAATAGTAGTCCGACATTTACCCATTTTGACTGCCCAAAATCACGGCCCTCTAGGAATGACCGTAAATTACGGGAAATTTACAGGGTAAATTTACATTGGGTAAAATTACCCTTCCACTCTTCGGCCACCCTAATCCGGAGTTTCCGAAAACGGGAAATCCACCGTTTAGACTCGGGGATATAGGGCCACCAGCGTGAGATATAGGTCCGTGGATCAAGTCCCGAGTCTCTGGTGGCCTGTTCGTGGTAGACATTAGAATATGACCCCGGGCGGCGTCGAACAGGATAAGGAGGGATTTCGGGGCTGGTCTGAGTGGCAGGAACGTTTCAAGGGTAGAAATCACTTCAAATGGGGCTACATCTGAAAAATCTGAATTTTATATAGCTGCCAGCCAGTGCTATGCCTGGTTTCATAGTGCTATGACATCTATGTAGTTGGGCCACATAGCTATACAGGACTATGGTAGCTATCATAGCTATCATAGTCATGGGTGATGGGTATGTAGCATTACATAGTAATAGGATGCTACTATCCCTGCTATGTAACTTATGTATATCTAGTTTTCCTCTATGTATGCTATAGATACTATGTTCCATACATAGCTTCATAAGATTGCTATGGACATTCAGGGTACTATAATAACTCCAGTTGTTATAGAGCCTTTAATTTCAAGCATTGTAATGTATGACAACAATAAGATAATGATTACATGAGATAGCCACTAGAGTATACTACATTCAAAGTACGACAGTGTGAGATCGGTGCCAGTGGTGTGCGGGCAGTGCGAGACAGGCACAGGATGAGGAGATGCGGGATGCGGGACGCGAGACGGGCACGGGATGGGCGCGACGCGAGACGGGCGCGGGACAGGCACGACGGGCGCGGGACGGGGAGAAGGGCGTGGGGCGCGCACGCGAGCAGACGGGCGCGGGACGGGCGCGAGCGCAGTGGGCGGGCGGGGTGTTGCGTTTGTGGGCACAGACGTGGCCCGTGCCCGTGCGCGCCGGCCGTGTCGTTAACGAGTTCCTTGCATTGTCGAGAGGCTGCCGCGTCGTCGTCGTTGGGCTCCCGGCGGCGTCGTCGTTGGGCTGCCGGCGGCGTCGTCGTTGGGCTCCCGGCGTCGTCGTCGACGGGCTCCCGGCGTCGTCGTCGACGGGCTCCCGGCGTCGTCGTCGTTGGGCTCCCGGCGTCGTCGTCGTTGGGCTCCCGGCGGCGTCGTCGACGGGCTCCCGGCGGCGTCGTCGACGGGCTCCCGGCGGCGTCCTCGAGGGGCTCCCGGCGGCGTCCTCGTTGGGCTCCCGACGGCGTCCTCGTTGGGCTCCCGGCGGCGTCCTCGTTGGGCTCCCGGCGGCGTCCTCGACGGGCTCCCGGCGGCGTCCTCGACGGGCTGCCGGCGGCGTCGTCGTCGGGCTCCCGGCGTCGTCGTCGTTGGGCTCCCGGCGTCGTCCTCGTTGGGCTGCCGGCGGCGTCGTCAATGGGCTGCCGGCGGCGTCGTCAATGGGCTGCCGGCGTCGTCGTCAACGGGCTGCCGGCGTCATCGAGCTGCGCGCGTTGTCGGACGGACTGCCCGCCGCGTCGTCGACGGGCTGCGCGCGTCGTCGACGGGCTGCCGGCGTCGTCGACGAGCTGCTGGCGTCGTCGTCAACGGGCTGCCGGCGTCATCGAGCTGCGCGCGTTGCCGGACGGACTGCCCGCCGCGTCGTCGACGGGCTGCGCGCGTCGTCGACGGGCTGCCCGAGTCGACCTGCCCGAGTCGACGGGCTGGCTGCCGGTGTGCGTTGGCTGCCGGTGTCGTGGGTGGGATGGGCGGGTCGCGGGTAGGCTGCCGGTGTCGTCGATGGGGTGGTGAATAGGTGAATGGGCGCGGACGGTGCGCGAGAGCGGGGCGGCGAGGCGTCGGAGGGGGAAGGGTGCGCGTTGGCGAGAGGAAATAAGAAACGAGAGTACCACTCGCCGACGAGTGGTACTCTCGAGATCAGTACAATACACACAAGATAGAGGGTTTTTTTTTACTTATCTTAGGCCCCTGAGCCCCCACCGGATCCCGCAACCTGGAAAGTCGACGAAGAACAGAGGAAAAGATAAGGAAAGAGAGACGGAATGGGGAGTGGGTAAGTAGTGAGAGACGAACGACGACGCGACTTCGGTGCTCTAGCCACCGAACGCGCGAAGTTACGATAAACGAGGCACAACAAATCAAATAAAATCGTAGAATTTCAGGGAAAAAATGCTCGTATGTAGATTGATCAGAAGAATCTATACTATGAGCTTGACTTGTGGCTACTGTATCGTAAACTACTAGGCAGCAAAGACAAAATAACGAAGTCTGCTGTCTAGCCTCTGTCGCGACGCTCGGCAGTGCCCGGCCCGGACATATTTCTGGCTCCGCTGGCAATCTTATTTAAGGCGCGTGCAACGCGCGTCGTCTCTCTTTCTCTTACCACTACCATCTCTTTCGTCGTCGACCCCTCGACATCTTTGACTCTGACTCTTCATTGATACTCTTGCATATGGTATGTCAGCTTTGTGTTGTCATTGATCTTATGTTATTATTAACTTGTATTTCCTTGTTAGATTTTCGCTTTTTTGTTATGTTGGTGAGTACTTGTTGCATAGTTCTACTATGTTGTCTTTGTTGACAATGTCTTGTATATGTTTGTTGTTAGATTTTCGCTTTTTTCTAGTGCTGGTAAGTTCTGGTTGTATATAACCTTGTATGTTGTAACTAATTAGTTATATCTTGTTAGATATATATATACATGTTTAGTTTAGTTATGTAGTATAATAGAATACAATGTTTTGTAACTGTCTTTATGCTTGACTTTCTTATAGTTTATAAGAGCTATCCAATGAAATATGTTTTTGTTTAAAAAATGAATCAATTTAGTAATAAAATGGGGTTTTTTCAAAGTTGCTTATAAGCTGAGTAGGCTTTATATTTTAAGTGCAAGTTATGTACTTGCTATATTCTATGTAAATTAGATAGATAGACCAAGTCTATCTATTGAGGATAGCATATATCAATAACATAGTTTTGATAGCATTGATAGCTAGGCATACTGTGGTAGTTGCATAGTTAGCTATCATAGCTATCATAGCACTCCATAGCACTGCCCCTCAGCTCCATAGCACTCTATAGCACCTCCCTTTGGCTATGGGGGCTACAGAGTAAAGGGCAGTGCTATGAAACTATGAAATCTATGTAGACTTCATAGAACTATGTACCACCTACAAATTTTTCAGATGTACACACGCATTGGGTAGGACATGGGCGTTGTCTGGAGACGGCTAGTCGTACAAGAGATCCTGAGAATGTGTGCATCCACCCTATAATAGATAGAAGCTTCTGCATCAAAGGGAAGTACGCATAAATCACGTCGTTTGATCGTACATTGAAGTTCAGACGGACGTACAGCAACAGTGTTGACGAGTTTCTTGCTCTTTGTGGGGAAGCAAAGCTGTAAAGAGCCCTACGTATATCAGTGCAACAAACATCATGGCGCAATGTGAAGAAAAAGATGCAACTCTTCTGGCGGGGGAGATGGCAGAACAATGGAAGAGGACACATGTGCCAAGCACATCCGCGAGGTCTCACGAATGAGCTACGCAAAGATTGAGCGGATATGGGAAAATCGCGACGCCGTCCAACGCCATGTGGCTGAGGACCGAGTAGTTTGGCCGACTGAGGTGAACAATTGCTTGTGCTCTTGCATGAAATTTGAATGACATGTAGTTTCCCTTCTTTGAAACCTTGTAGTGAGCATTAGCCAGGAGCGAGATAAGGAAATTTGACTCCGATCCTTTGGTATGATACTACTCATTTTGGTTCCAGCAAGCACTAGGACCCACGTCGGTACGCCATTATTCATAAGATTGATGAACTCCGTGCCCGGCTGAGTTCTCAACTTGACTGACTGAAACCTGACCGGTTACATTTGAAGAATCAAGGATAGAAGATCCGATGAGTCGCCTGGCAAGTGACATGATACCATTGTCGCCTGTTGCTATCGCGGGATGGGAAGCCACGCCCGGATTGCGCTGTTCCAGCGTTACAGTGATGGATTCTGCGATCGAGGATGAAGGGATAGTGGAACGAAGATAGCTGTGAAACAGCGCGTCCACCGCATCTTTGCACCGAAGCTTCGCACCGGTGAATTCTCAAGACGCATCTAGGCCGACGCGCAAGTTCTATTTCAGATTGGGTTGTGGGCGAGCGTCACATTTGTGCATCAATATGCCTTTGCAGATGTACCTGGGTAGATGTCTGTGCACCCAAACTCATTTGGCTTAGCTTGAGCCATTGAGTGCGACCTCGGCAGAGGCACATCACTGGAAGGCTCCATATGTGCAGTGTCTTGTTCTCTTTGCGGCGGAGGCTTTAATGACGCGTGAACAGTTGTAAAAGCTCAACTCGGCACGGCGACTCAGCTTCACATTAGAGCGGAGTTTTCAACGCAGCTGGTATATGGCGCGGCTTTCATTCTTGCATGAGAATTTGCGGTTGACAGATCTCGCAGGCACATCGACATCGAGCATCAGACCAATGACTCCATACGAATGTCGCGATTCACATCGGTCTAGCTATGTTGGCTTCGGCTGGCCAGCGCTCGGTATATGCATTAGACGCTGGTGTCGGAAAAGGCATGTAGTCCATCGATATCTGCATTTGATTTTACATCATTCGTGAAAAATAAATGGGTTATAAATACCTTGTCCATGCGCTCGCCACGTTCTTCACGAGCAGATGCTTTCAACAGTCAAGAACTTCAAGCGGGACTTGAAATGACGAGAATTAGGAAGGGCTTTTCGGAATTGAATGTGGATTTCAATATTAGTGCTCGTTGATTCGGATGTAAATCAGGATATGATCATGGCGTCGAAGATGAAGGCCGCCGAGAGGACGTATGACTTGCCAGGAGCAAGTCGCTGACTTGAAGTCGGAAGTCGGTAAGAACGAACAAACCATATACTGAGGTTAGGACCATAGCCCGGATCAGTCGCATCGGCCGTTTTCAAGTTTGTGGACCTGATGATATTACAACGGGTGACTGAAGCATCGTAAGTCAACAGTTTCAGCCTCCAGCGGCGCCTCCAGGTAAACCATGCCCATTTGTCGCCGTATCCTGCTTTCTGGTGGCCTATCCTCATGCAATTGAGCTCGCTATGCTATAATTATTACGAAGTCTCTGCCTCACCCACTAAGTACTTACCACAATCGTCTCTATGGCTCTTCTTTCCTTGTTATCCTTGTGACTCCTCTTGTGCATCCTATTGAAGCCCATCTTTGGGAGGACTTTCACTTGAACCCACTTACACGCACACCCGTCCGGTTCTGTAGTGGACATGAGATTGAGGTAGACTGCTCATCAGACCGTTCGACCACTGCTGCTCAAACAGGCAGCAGCGTCGGGCAACATAAGATCAGAGGCCTCACAGTTCTTGATTGTGGACAGCCGTGTTTACCTCGAACGAGCGCGGAGCATGGGGGAGATCCTTCCCCCTTGCCGCGGCGTTCAGACCCCTTCGTTCGAGGATTTGAAACGCATGTGAGCTAAGCGAATTCCCTTGAAAGTTGGCCGTGCATATCCGTCTGACTTTTTGCGTGGTGGATTCACGACAACGAGCACGATGCCGCGGACACGCCTGGACACGCTGCCTCGGGGACGGGTGTGGGCGGCCGCGGGTCCTGTTGGCGCAGGCCCGGATTCCCATTTGGTCTCGCACCCGTCGGCTACTGTTCCTCTTGTGCTGATGGTGTTTCGCCTGGATGTGAGATTGATGAGCGGTAGGTTTCATGAGTCGACTATACTGCAACCGGCCACCACCCTCGGAAACGGATACGGATGATTTTTTTTTCCGCATGGCATGATGTTCACGACTCACGACGAAGCTATTCCAACAGTACAAGGTCGGTCGATTGGCTGTAGAGTATTCACTAACAACCTACGCTGTATCAGGCCGGGAACGAACGAAAGGTGTATTCGGCGGCGTAACTGATATCGGTCGGGAGTATCCCCCATTTGTACTATTCGATATGCGACATGCATCACATATCGTCCGAATTTGATCTTGAGGAGCTATTCTCAATAGATGCACTGCGCCCTGTAGGTACTTACGCCGAGCTCGACGATCTGTTGCTAAGATCGAAGCATTCAATCGAGAATATTCGGAGCTCGGTGCGATGGAAGGGGTATCAATGGAGATGAACTTGCATTAGCATCTAGCACTTGCATCCCTGATGAAAAAAATGGATAAATGTAGTCAATTTTATCATGCGGCTCCAATCGCCAGTTGCAGCCCCTGCGCGAGGCGATCAGTGCCACTATAGTTGCGCAACACCTGTGAATCGAGCTCCTTCAAATAAGACGTCAAGTTATCAGGTCACGCTTCATCACCTGGGAATGAGACATTGCATGCCAGTAAGATTGTTCTGATGCCATGTCTGCGTGAGTAGAAACCCAAATATCCTCAGCACTTCATCCCTGACAGCTGGCATCAACGACAGATTCTAGATTATTCGTTGCTGAACAAATCATCGCAATACGACAGAAGGGGATACGCACCGAGTCGGATGCAGGGTCGCAAAAACGTCATTGACTGACAGACAGAGAACGGCAACCGAGGGAACGACAGCGGGTCTGGTGCTTCAAACGCTTGACTGAGACAGATCACCATCGGGGAAGTGATCAGTGCGATTGACCACACCTCGGGCAGCTCAAGTGGAAGAACGACGGCCGAAGCGCATGTTCGCCGAGTCGGATGCCGCAAGTATCGAGTCTGCAGATAGGAACCTGCAATGCGGTTTGATAGCCACACGTGTCACAAGTCACCGGTGGGAATGATCGGTAAATGATCGAAGATATGCAGTTGATAGCTGGACAACCTGTGGTACACCTAGTTTGATGCATCGAACGACGTTCCTAGAACAAGATTACGAAGCTGATATCCGCTGTGAAAGAATGGGTAAGATAGTTCTAGATGAACATTGAGGAGCGGCGCCGATAAATCCTGGGACCTCCACGTTTTGCGATCCGAGTGCTTTCAGTACGTCAGTTCCCAAAGCAGAACTAGAATGCTTGAAGGCGTCGACACGAGGCTGGCGACTACAAACACAGACGTTAACAATGCAAGGTGTACGGTCAGTCGCCATGATACCCTAGAGGCGCCGACATGTGTTGCGAAGTCGCCAGTAGCGAATCAGACAGATGTCTACTTTCCAGTTTCAAGGGGCTATGATCCTGCTTATCCGGCGGCGCAAGGAATAAGCTGGGGTGGGAACCACTCTCGTCTTCCATGTAAATGACCGACGGATGTCGATAAGCTGCTAAGCATTCAAGTCCATAACACGTCAGTTCCACATGTGTTCATCAACACTACAAATGCATGCTATTGATCAGTAAGAATGAATCGCGTGATGTAAAGATTTATACCTAATGATCAAAAGAATGTCGTATTGAATGTTGACAAAGCCCGTGTGATGTCGGCCAAGCCGCATAGGATATAATTAATATAGCTGCTTCATCATGCCGCTGAGATAGAGAGACAAATCAATGAAGTAGTGGAATTGTGATTCACGGATAGTTTGAATCCAAATCGCCATTGACCGCGGGAGTCAAGCCAAGATCAACAGTCTAAGGAACGTAGGTGTGAGACAAGACATGCAAGTGGTGCAGGACGACAAAGAGGGGCATCAGTGACACAGATAGAAATTAGACGCGTACTAGATAGATGAGCACAGACGGAGAGTCGGAACCCGAAGGTTGAGCAACAAGAAAGCCATTTTATTGCAACAAGTTGTTGGATGCAAACTGCAGTCAAGATGGGTCGTGTGCGGTCGTATAACTGCAACAATGTGGTCAACTCAGAAGTTCACACAATACGGACACCGAGAAACAATCACCTTTAAGCTGTAAAATATCTCCAAATAATTATACAAATATGCCAATTGCACCTCTACTCTCGTCCATGACCCAACCTTGGCCCTCCAACTTCACACTTACATGCACCTTCCCACATCGAGGTACAGGACAACACCATTCGTACTCCGCCTTAACGCGGGGTAGAACAACCTTGCGTTTCCCTTTCGCCTTCACGGCTCGTGAAGACCGCGCAGCACGCACACCGGGTAAGGGGTGTGAGCGGGATGCCGCCTGATTATCTTGGAGCGTAGTCGATGAAGATGACGACGCAGCCTGTACATGCCCAGCTCCATTCCGAGGCCTCAGCCGCGCTCTCATCGAATCAAGCTCTGCAGCTTCGATAAATCGAGAGTTGAAGGAGTATCCATCCGAGGGCGACTCGTCGGAGGATGCTGCATCAGCCCTACATTTCCCTCTTGCCTTCTCGCTGATTCTAGCTGCCCCGCCGACGAAGGCACCGGGCATTTGCGGGATGTCCTCTCTCTCCTTTCCCTTGCCCTTCGAGTCGACGTCTTCCTCCAAGCCAGCGTCCGTGTTATCTTGAGGCTCTGGTGCAGGCTGCATCAGCTTATGGACACACTTGCCATCGAGCAGATGACCGCATCTCAAGCCCCACAGTTTCCGTTGCGCCTGATCCTCTGCAGATCCCATAGCACCAAGAACCAAGGGATCGAGACAATAGGCACAGACGATGGAAGTACTGACGTCGGATGAAGATGAAGCAGCATATGTAGATGCAGCGGCGCTTGAGCTTGGGCCTGCTTCATCGTCCTCCAGGGAGATCACCTCTGGCGCTGAAGGCTGGGGATTGCTAGGTGCGAAATCGTAAGTGAACCCAGGAGCAGCAGGCTGTGGGTGCGTGTAGATGGTCTTGTATTCCGGATGGAGTCTGCGAAGGGTACCAAGGAGGCCATCGTCATCCCCAAAGAGATCGCCTTCGTCCCGAGTATCATCAAACGCTTCGGACATAGCGATAGCGTCCACGAGTTCTTCCCCATCCATTTCATAGGCCCCGCCTGCACCGAGAAATTCTGGCAGACGATTTGAGACACTTTGCAGCGTCCGCGAGATGATCGATCGCGCGCCCGCAGCGTAGGGAAACCGCATAGCGCGCCGTAATACGTCCAGTCGACGTTCCCGGGCTCTCTCGCGCTGAATACGCTCTTCTAGCATATTCTGGCGATTCAACGCCAGGATCGCGCCACCAAATCCCATGGATGGTTGATGATGCGATGGCGGGGCAACGGGTGGCGGAGGGGTGGCTGTACGATGAGAGTGGGTCGCTGGCGATGACCGGAATGAACGTTCGAAGGCGAAAGGTTCCTCGTTTGGTCGTACAAGACCTGCGGGGCTGGCGCGCTGACTAGAACGTGTATGCACCCGATTCTGCGCTCGCCTGCGAAATCGAGCAGATACCTCAGGGACAGGTGGAATGGTGGAGTCAGGAATAGGAGGGGGCGGAGAAATCAGACGCGAGCGTGGCGAACCTTAAAAACGGCGAGACAATTAGACAAAGACCGATGGAACGAAGGTGCTTGCACTCACCTGGCCGCCGAGGTCCAGCCCGACTGCTTCCAGAGGCCGACAGTTGCTCATAGACAGAGATGTCGTCATCACTATCAATGACGATCGCATTTGAAGAAGACCCCAAGCTCGACGATATCCGTCTGCGCTGTGCTGGCGGCTGAATCAGGTCATCATCGAGTAGGTCGACATCTATGACATCGTCTGGAGGTCGCCGACGTCGTTCAGGGATGACAGAGACAGGTCTATCAACCATGGGGGTGGCCATTTGAAGATGCGTACACTTGAAGTGTCCAGGTTCGACGAAGGTAAAGTTTGAGGTCGTCGTGGTCGTTGGTGAATGTGTCTTTGAGAACGTCACACATGGCAGCGCCGGACGCACTATATATGGTGAGTTATTCACACACATTATGTCAGCGCCCCAGTTCAGAGTTTCGGCATTTGTCAGCACACGCAATGGTGGGAATGTTGCCTGAAAAGACTGAATACACTTGAGAACAAATCTAATGGCCTCGAGCAGTATTGTCCTGAACACGATTTTCTGTCATGCGGGTCATGTTGACATTTGCTCTTTCATTGAAGTAAGATGATGAAGTGTCAACAACATAGCAGTGCGGAGTTTGTTTCGGAAAGTGCCGGTCGGCGCCGTGAGCAATAAGTTGCCAGGCCCAGCGGCTCGACTTCGCCAAACCAGAACTTCAAACCCATAACGTTTGCTTCTATACATACCACAACCTCAACACAAGATTAATTGCAGCTTGACCCTGGAAACAATTCCGCACCATGCCCGCGGCTGTTGAGGAGGCGCAGCCGCCCCAGGATCTCAGCTCTCATGCTTTACTCCCTTTCCTGCATTCGCAATCACAGACTGCACTGACCCGTCTTTACCATCGACCATCGTCATGTCTCTCAATATTCAGGCTCGTATCATTTGGTCTGCTACATCCCGCACTCTTACCTTTTATTCCCTTCATTGCAGACTCCTGGCACCTCTGGAGAGACAACTCATCATGAATTTATTATGGCTCGAATCATCGGTGCCGCTAAACACCATGTCGTCTTGGGTCATGCGAGAAAGTAAAAAGTAGAGTGTCGATCATATTCGTCTCGAGCGTGTGTAATTGAGTCTTTGCAAGGTTGTTCGATGACGCGGTCACCACACTGGGTCGATTACATATCTTGTCCAATCCCGGTGCAAAATTAAGTTTAAATTCAACCTTCAAGGCGAGCTTACGACAGGCACTTACAGGCGGGTATGTCCTTCGTTTTGAGATGGAAGCAATCGTTCCCAATTTATTTTTATTTTTTTTCAGCGGCACTAGTCATAGCTTTGGCGTCCCGGCTGAAGCGGACGAAAAACGACAGTCCCCGACTGTGAAGGCATTGGATGCTTACGCGCTTGAGCGTTGGGAGGTCAGATAACGTAGAAGTGCCAACTATATGCGTGCTAAACACGCATGCAGACGATCCTACATTACATGGTGTCCTCAGGGACGGGCCAAGTATCCACGAAGCCGTCTCAAGGCGTGCTTTATCTTCTTCAACGCAGCGGACTAATGGCGACAAATCAGTGAGTAACGTCCAATGTACACTAACGGAGATTTTTCATCTGTGCGAATGTAGTGGGTCGCAACTGCAGATCACATCCTCCGGATTCCAGTTCCTCCTCCATACCCCTCACGCTCAGCTATGGGAATTGCTTTTGCAATATTTGCACATGGTTGAGGTAGAATCTGATTGTATCTTAGTATGTTCTGTTCGGTCGCTCATAGCGTTTGTCTCAGGAGCGGCAAATGGACCTTGTTGAGGTCTTGAGTTTCCTCTTCATGCTATCAACTATGGAGCTGGGCCGGGTACCGATTACCTTTTATCGTCCCGATTCCCGCTGACTATGACAGTAGGACTATTCCACCGAGAGCCTAAGCGAAACTCAAAAAGCCATGTTAGAGGATCTGCGGGATTATGGTCTCATCTGGCAACGCAAAGTAAGGTTTCATTTCACAGGCTTGGCGTAGAAGGGCTTGGACACTGACTCCTGACTCGAATGGCCGCCGGCAGGCATCTTCTCGGCGTTTCAGTCCTACACGTCTTGCAACAACCTTGACATCGTCTTTACCTCCTCTCCCGACGGCAACCGGCGGAGGGGCAAATGGTCAGGCACAGGGCTTCATTATTCTGGAAACCAACTACAAAGTCTACGCGTACACCGGTTCGTCCATGATACACAGACATGATTTGAATGGAATGATGACGACCCGTAATGTAC
>QUOP01000212.1:0-331136 GCA_003675405.1 Hericium coralloides | reverse complement strand
ACTCAGCCTTTCCACCCAGTCATCGAAGCGGAAGTGCGCTACGCAGTCCGCCACGAATACGCACTCACAGCTGTAGACGTCATCGCCCGCCGCTGCCGCCTCTCCTTCCTGAACGCACAAGCCGCCCTCGACTCCCTCCCGCGCGTCCTCGACATCATGGCCGACGAGCTGCACTGGTCCGCCGCGCGCAAGAGCGAAGAGCTCAAACGCGCAGCGCAGTTCCTCGAGACGATGGGCCTCCCGCCGAGCGTCGCGGCCGAGGCGCAGCCGCAGGGCCTGCTTGAGCAGCTCGGCACGCGGCTGCACCTCATCGACCCGCTCAAGCGCGCGATGAAGGCAGCGAGCCCCGGGCGCGCGCTGTTCGAGCCGGGCGAGCTGCAGGACCTGCGCGCGGCGTTTGACCGCCGGGCGCAGCCCGTCGAGGCCGGGAAGGGCGGGCGCGAGGAGCGCGTACGGCGGGAGGAGGTCCGCGGGCTGGTGACGTCGTTGCCTGGGTATGAGAAGGTCCCGCTGAAGGACTTCGACTATGTCCTGGAGGAGATGGGCATCGCGAAGCAGAAGGACGTCGATTTCGATGAGTTTGTCGAGGTGTGTGGTTTCAAGTCTGTTTAGGTGTCTGTGGGCTGATATTGACGTTTGTAGCTTTGCGCGGAACTGAGGAATGTGTCGTTTGCGCCGGTGACGAGGAGCATCATCAAGACGAAGCGTCTGGCGATCCCGGTCGAGAAGAGTGGTGGAGGTGTATAGTCGTTGTGTTGCGTGCTGCCTTCCATCTTATCTATATAACCTACCGTAGCGATATTTCACGGTTACAGCTTTCTTTACGATCATCTAGCAATGCCATTGATTTACTCTCGTCAACTTGGTCGTATCAATATTGCAATGCATCTGAGTTGAATCCTCATGCGGTATGTGTGTTTTCGTACACTGCAGCTGCCTAATCGTGCAGATGTCTCATGTCCAAAGCCGGCTCCAAATGTGCATGGCGATCACAGCTTCGCCCTCGGACCACCCGCCTCGCTCTCGCCCTGCGCATACGTATCCTGCAACAGCCGGCGCAACACCTTCCCCGTCGCGGTCTTCGGAATCTGCGCGACACATATTCAGCACCCACTCCACCAGCACCGCACAACACGCACCTCGTCGACGGCCTGGAACCCGCCGCGCAGCCACTTGTGCCGGCTGAGGCGCGCGCGCGCCCACGCGTCGAGCGCGCGCACGACGGCGGCGGTCCCGCGCCCGCGCCCCGCGGGCGTGAGCACGATCCACGCGCGCGGGACGTGCTCGCCGTGCTGGCGCACGCCGCCGACGCCTGCGACGGCGACGTCGCTGATGAGGTGCTCGGGGTGCTGGAGGAGCACGTCCTCGATCTCGGTGGGGGAGACTTGGGCGCCGGAGACTTTGAGGATGTCCTGCGGCGGCGGTGCATGTCAGACACTGCGGGCGGGCGCGTCAAGTGAGGATGCTCACCTTCCCCCGATCGACGTAGCTGTGGGGTGGGCGTGCGGTTAGGTCGTGACAATGAAGAGGGAATGTGGGGCGTACTAGAAGGCGCCGTCCGCGTCCGCCGAGAAGCGGTCGCCCGTGCGCAGCCAGCCGTCCGACAGGAACGCCTCGCGCGTCGCCGCCTCGTTATCCCAGTACCCAAGACCGACGGCGCCGCTCCTTAGCTGCAGCTCGCCGGGCTCGCCGGGCGGCGCGAGCGTGCCGTCGTCGCGCACGATGCGCGCCTCGATGCCCGGGAGCAGGATGCCGGCCAAGTTCGGCCGGTTGTTGAAGCGGCCGTCGAAGAGGAGCGGGAAGGGCGTGAGGATCGCGGCGAGGGTCTAGGTGTGGGGGTGAGTGGGTGCGGTGGTGCGGGGAGGGGGGCTTACGCATTCCGACATGCCGTAGCCTGGGGGGGAGGTGTGAGCGCGTGGAGCGGGGAGCGAGGCGGGACGTTACCGTTGTAAAAGTAGCCTACGTTGGGTGTACACTTGAGGAGTCTTTTGCGGAGCTCGGGTGCGAGATATGCAGCGCCGCTTCCCATGGTTAGCAACTTACTGAGGTCTTCCGTCTCCAGTCTCGGAGATGTCACCATCTGGTGGATCATGGAAGGGACTACGGACATGTTCGTTGGGCTGTATCTGGGAAACAGAGACTCCGTTGCGATATCCGACAGGTGAGGACAAGGAAGTTGGTGCCTACTTCTTGATCATATCGAAGGCGAGATTGACCTCCCATTTGGGTATAACGATTGCCGTACCGGGCTGTGCCAGCAAACGCAGAATACCGTTGTGCATCCCCATGGCGTGGTAGAAAGGTGTGGCAGCCAGAGTCATCGGAATGCCTTCGGGCGTGTTAAGTGCCGGAGGCTGGCAGACAAAGTCATGAGATGCAGCGGACAGCCGAGGGACGAACAACAGACCGTGAATACTTTGGAAACAGCCAGCGCGACGAGCATTGGCTGCATCCCGGAGTAGTAAAGATTTCGATGCGAAATCATGACCCCTGGTGGCGAGTTAGCGGCGTTCATCAATGCGACAATCGTACGAACCTTTCGGCAGGCCGCTGGTCCCGCTTGAAAATGTCAGATATGCAAGTGTTCTGTCTTGAACCGGGTGGGATGGTACTCTAGGCGGGTTTCGATATCTGACATCGTCGATGAGCTCTGCAAGGCTTCGGGCGCCATTCACTTGACCCCCGAAAGTGTATATTCGATCGGCGGGAATCCCGCGTTCTTTGCAAATGTTGAGTGCTAGGGGATATAACTTGGCGCTGGCGAAGATGTGCGTAGCCTTTGAAAGTTTGACGAGGGGTGAGACCTCGGCTTGCGGGGCGTATGCAGGGAGAGAAGAAAACGGTACGGCCAGCTTCAAGAGAGCTAGTATCAAAGTTGGAAATTCCTAAGGCGACAGTTAATGACAGGGGGAAATTCATGATACCATTTGCGAGAGTTGTGAATAAAGCACGTACTATGCTATTCTCGCTAAGGATGCCGACTATGTCCTGACCATGCTTCAAGCCGATGCCGTCGAGCGCGGTCGCAGCATCTGCGACACGCTCCTTCACCTGCCTGAAAGTAATTCGGTCTCCAGATGGGCCGTCGATGAACGCCGTGTAGTCCTTCTGATCCCTGACCGCTGGCCGCTCGAACAAGAAATCATGGAAGTTGACGGTGGACACGTCCGGTATAGGTGGAAATAGCGATTTCCAGTGCATAACAGCTTACGGGCGGGTGTCTGATGGAAATGAAAGAGCGAAAGATGGAGGCCTAGTCGCCTTGCGTACTAGCATTACTGGCTGCGGCTTGGATAGCCGTGAGTATTTATTCTGTTGGGTAAAGAAGAGCTGGAAGTCGGCCACTCGTGAGTTTCCGTCGGCTGCTCTCCTGCCCACCGGCTATTGTCATCCCGGTCCCGGCACAATCTCACGGAGCAAGTAGCTTCGATCAGTGGTTCTAACAGCATGTGTACAACGTCACTGACGCCTATATATCCTTCAAGACACACAAAGTTCGCGGAGAGTAGCTTTCGATCTCACAAAGGATCACCTTCCATGCGTCATAGTACCCTCACGAAAAACCAGACTTTGCCACTATAGTCACTCCGGACAACATGCGGCGGGAGCCCTAATTAATTTACAGTACTTAGCGCGCGTAGCCGCTGGTGACAGGATTCAATGTTCGTACGTTATACTCGACTCCGTCATCGGGTCTCGAAAAATAGATCATCTGGATAATTTCACCGTGCAGTATGCCCGCGCAGTGTGCACTCTCATGACCTGGACCGGCAGATCTCCATCATAATCCGAAATGAGTGTTCAACTCCGAGTTGCTCGCCTGCGCCGGGGCCAAGCATATAAGTACGAAGTACTCACGAATGACGGTCACTGGCCGTGGCGCCCTAGCTCGACCTGGCGTCACCTTGGTAGGTGCCCTGAGAGCAGCTTCAGGGACCGAACATCCCGGCCCGATCTCATAGCCGAACTTTCGTAGTGTCGTCGCTAGTGGGCCAGACCAGGGCAGAGCACAGTGTGTGTCGTCGGAGGCACCTTCATAGACTTCCAAGAAGAGAGAGCCGACGCAGCCTACAGCAAAAATAAACGCCCGGCAAAATGTCATTCTGATTCAAAACGAAGACGATAAGTCCGATGCCGCACAAGGCTTCAAGCTTCAAAGCTTGCGGGACCACGTGACGTACACAAAGGCTTCCGCAGTCCACGGCACTGTGCCGGCGAGCTCTTTTGCGAGCTCTTGCTGCACTTCCTCGGTCAGACCGAAAGCGCGGACACCAGGAGCGACCTTTCCGAGGTAAGCCCACGTCATTGAGTCGCGCATAATATCGGAAAGCACTTTCCATCGAGGATCTATCCAATTGCCATGTCAGCCCCAGGGTTTGCGAAATTGAACTCGCCTGGAAGAGGTACGTTCATGGGCATATTGGTCTTCTGCACGTTCACCTCGGCAAACTTGCCTGAGTCGCGCAGCGCCGGCTCAAGGGCGGAGCCCATAAAGGTGCACTGGTTATCGGAGCTCATGTAGCGGTGGAAGGCGTCCATGGCCTGCTTCAGGGCTGGAACATCGCCTTCAACCGGGCCGGGCATATCCACGTCGTCTATAAGAAGCCAGCCGC
Source organism: Hericium coralloides (assembly GCA_003675405.1). NCBI lineage: Eukaryota > Fungi > Basidiomycota > Agaricomycetes > Russulales > Hericiaceae > Hericium > Hericium coralloides. Next base: position 326,523 of record QUOP01000212.1, on the reverse strand, counting down.
CGGGAGCAACGAGGTCGGCGAGGCGAGGGATCACAGTGTGGCCGCGAGGAAGCTAAAGGACGGTAAAATGGGTATTTGGGACGCGCAAATTTTCGTATACGTACGTGGCAGAGCACGAAGCGGATGTGCACGACGTTGAAGCTTCCGGGCTCGAAAGGGAGCGGTTGCCTCAGGTCGACTTGTTGGCCTTCGAAGTTCGCGGGCACTGGGCTAGTTATCATCAAAGTCAGTCTTGGCTGGTAACAAGGTAGAGGAGCAAGGGCCGGTGGCTTACCGAGGAGGAAATGGGTTAATGTCTCCGCCGATGACTTCGGCATCCGGGAACTGTCTGGAAGCTTGCAAGGCCCTACTTTTGCTCAGTAATTTGCGAGAACGACCGAAGATATAACACAAACCATGCTCCGGAACCCCGTGCTAATGCGGCAAGACAGATAAACGATGAGACTACAGAAGGTGACAGAAATCGTGCACACCCAAGCTCTAAAATCCTTCGAGGATTCTCCAGCGGCGCAGGAGTTAAGTTATTGTCGAGAAAATAGTTTACACCATTGTGCATGGCATCCAGTCTAAAGCTTCCTGAATCCAAAAACGTCAGGGTGTGTTCAAATTAGACCGACTTGTCCCAATCATTCTCGCCTGTCTGTGCCAACGCGTTTCAGCCAAACACATCAGAGTTAGAGTATGATACTGACTGCTAGACCATAACCAGCCGGCGCGGCTCTCTGTGCGACCGGAGGTTGGGTAGCTGTTGTAGTCATTTCTTCTCAAGACGAGACGAGGCGTAGATGAGAGCAATAGTCCTCCGATTCGCGAGGCTCATTCCCAGCGATCGAGTCGAATTGTCTTATAGCTGAAAAGACGGCTGCTGCGTATATCGCGGCCACGCTCAGGAGGGCTGCGCAACGAGGCTGCGCGACCTCCGAACATTTTTACCGCCAGATAAGATATTAACTGCCGAACTGACCGCGGATTCGACTTCGGGGGGTAATAATCCTCTGAATAGGTCGGGTTTTGGCTAATAGACATCATGGAATGTGCGATAGCGGTATTCAGAACTGTATATTGAGGACGGAGCACGATGGCGGCACTTCAAATCGATTCAGCTACAGATAGAGGATAGCATTAATATCCCGACCTCACTCGTGCAGCTAAAGCACACCTTTGGATCAACCGTGACCTACGGAAATCGAGGACTGCACAGTTGACCGAATGTATCCGACGCGAGGTGGGCCATACCGATGGGTAAAGAGTGGAATGTTGGCTCCCTGTTAATACGGCCGATGAGACGTAGTGCACACACCTCTCTGCCGATTCCATCTGCATTGCCTGCGCATGGAGGCTATGGATCAGGAGTATTGGATTGTTACTTGACAGCTTGGGCTGTAGAACTTTGCTGGACCGGCCCCTGCAAGTGCAACACCAATTGAGTCTTGGTGGACGCGGCCGGCGGCTCGGTCCATTCCGGCCTATTACGGCGAAGCCCGAGTCCGTTCAGTTGTCCTTCCTTCCTCTCCTCCATCTTGCCTCCGTCCTGCCTCCGTCCGTGGTCCTACGGCGTCCGACGACGCTAGATATTATTCGACAGGCAGCAGGCTCAATATTCCTCATGTTTTCTTCGTCCAGATGCTCCATGAACACGATGCTATGAAAGCTTGGTCATTCTAGCGTATAAACATGGACGCATTCTCCAGTTTCGATTCCATGGACTGCAACGTAACTCGATGAGAATCACCAAGCAACATGCTGCTGAGCTAGTCGAGACCTAGGAATCACAGACTATGGTGTCCATGTCACCAAGAAGTGAAGCATAATTATCGAGTGGCCAGCATGGCTCAGGCGGGGCCAACTGAACAGCGGCACTACACAATTCCAGCGTTTTGTGTGGTGAGATGCCTGTGCATCTTATCCCCAGAGTCTCACCTCGCTCCACTGGTGCTGGCACCCTCGTCTTGTTCGTGCTTAGGACAAAAAAAGACAAAGTTCGTGGCGACGAGAGTGCACCCTCAAACACTAAATCATGGCTTCCTCTGCCAGTTGAATGCTGCCGCTGTGAACGAGGAAAGGCGTCTCCGAAGAAGACTATTGGATGTCCGTCGGACCTCCTAGATTCACACTTCCGTTCGTGGATGCCAGCGCGGCGTATCTGCTGTGGTGTAGAACTGCTTCGCCACACTTGTGTCTGAGAGATCAGTATTATCGTTTGGAGTAAGTAGCCGCTGCCCCATTCTCATTCCATTTTGACATGAGATAGATCCCGTCATGTCCGACCCTTGACAGCACCCGGGTGCGAACATTTGCTCTGATCTTCGTGCTTCAGAGCCAGCACATTAGGATGCTGTTGCATCGACGTGCAATGCACTATGTCATCGCTCCATGCCGAAGAACACGCCCGTATCTTCGCTCTTCCGTAGGTCCCATTAGCTTTTTCAGGTGACTGCACCTTCTCGCCGTGACGTCCCTGTCAACTTCTATAGGATGCCCGTTCCTGGACTTTCGTCCGAATCGATAAGACGTTCTCACAGTCGTCGAGAAGTCTGATTCGCGTACGCAAGCATCGTGTTTCGTTGTCGAAGTCGTGATTCTCATCTTGGATACGTGTAAGCCCGTTAGCCGTTGCAGTATGTGCGGGGAGAAGCGGGGCTCCACTTCACTCACAGCTGGCACTTTGTCAGAGAAGGCTCAAATTATCATAGGCTTCTGTGGGGAGGCCTGGGACGTATTTATTTCCAAGAGGGTTCTATCTACCGAAGCACGCGCCGCGACACGAGACTCGCCTCGCCCTGAGGCATACGATCCCAAGCTGCTTGAGACCAACCAAGCTGCATCTCGTGGGCCATGCAATTCGTGCCTAGGCCTGGTGTCCGACCAAGTACAGCGATCGCGCGGACCACATGTCGCGTTCACTGAGCTCAGGCGGTTGCTTGCTGCCTCGTGGAGCGCGCAAAGCGCCGAAGCGCTGAGGCCCGAGAATCCGAACTGACTGGAACAAATTTGCAAATTCTTTTGCACTCCCGATCAGCGCTAGCCGTGCCAGGCGGCAGCGCCCCAGGTTGCCTGAGCCGCGGGAGACGTAAGTATGTCCGGGAATTTGCAGTGTCTGGGGCAATCGGGACGGGCCAAACCTGGTGCGCAAATCGAATCCCAGGGCGAAGCTTCACTGTCCTCGGCGTGAAACATCCTTCCCCCGCATCATATGACATCCATGATATATAAAGGTAGGTGGGGCGCGGGCACTGGTCATCGGGCCCCGAGCATTTTACCTTTTCTTTCTTCTGCTCCACAGGCTCGTCACGCCACCATATGATGAGCTCCTCGATGTTGACCGAGTCGAAGACTCATTGCCGAAGCGGTAGCGGCACTTCGCTGAAGGGTGAAGCCGACCAGCAGCTTGAAAATATCGCTGGCTTACCCGTCGACTTCGAAGCTCAACATGAATACTATACTCGTTATCCAAATAACTGGTCCAAAATACGGTTTGTATCCTCTAAATCTTCTAAAATTTGTCTGATTTATATACACAGTGAAAAGCTTCGTGAACCTGCCGCCGAGATGCTGGGCACTATGGTCCTGATCCTTTTCGGGAACGGCGTAGACTGCCAGGTCGTGCTTAGTGGAAACACTGCCATTTCGCCATCGCCGAAGGGAGATTATCTGTCTCTGAACTTCGGCTGGGCCGTCGGTACGCGCACGCCAGACCTAGCCTGAGCAATCGTGCTGAATCAATTGTGCGCTTGCAGGTGCCGGTCTTGGCGTTTGGGTTTCTGGTGGTGTCAGCGGTGGCCATTGCAACCCTGTGGTAGGTTCACGGCAGCTACTATATGAACGCGGTGCCCATCTAATATCTGCGAAGGTTACTCTGTGCTTGGCTGTTTTCAGAGACTTCCCATGGCGGAAAGTCCCTAGCTACATCTTGGCACAGATTGTCGGTGCATGGATAGGTGCTATGCTCGTTTATGCGAACTACTTCCACGCTATCAACATTGCTGAAGGCGGGCATGGAGCACGCACTGTATCAGGAACAGCGGGGCTCTTTTCGACGTACGCGGTAGGTATGGCGCGCTCCTGGCCCCCGATGAAGAAACTCATCACATGAAGCGTGGTTAGCTCGACTATATGCCAGCAGCGAACAGTTTCTTCGACGAGGTAAGTCATACGTTCTTTATTCCCGCTGCTCCTTGCGCGTATCCTGACGCCCGTTCTTGTATTTCAGTTCATCGGCGCAATGACTCTCGTTCTGGTCGTGTTCGCGGTTACAGACCAGCGGAACGGGCCCCCGCCCGCGGGCCTTGTGCCCTTAGTGGTCTTCATTCTCGTTCTGGGCATCGGCGCTGCCTTCGGCATGCAGACAGGTAACGTGGCTCGCATCCTAGATAGCTCGCCTACTCTCACACTCACACTCACGCCCGCGGCCAGGCTATGCTATTAACCCTGCTCGTGACCTTGGGCCGCGGATAATGACCGCCATGATGGGCTATGGGAAAGCTGGTACGTTTGCTTCATGTTCCGTAACACTTTCGGGCTGAGTGTCTGGTCATGTGCGAAGTCTTCAATTTTCGCAATCAGTACTGGCTTTGGTGCCCGATTCTGGGCTCCGTCTGCGGTGGATTGGTGGGTGCATTCATCTACGATGCGCTCATCTTCACCGGCAACGAGAGCATCCTTAACCGACCGTAGGTGCCCCACTCTTTGCACCCCGAAGTCATGCTAACTGCGTTCTGCGACCAGAAATGCGGCGGCAAGGAAGTTCCATGCTCAGGCTAGGAATGCAGAGCGCCAGAAGCCTCCTGCAGGCACCTACCTGTCGGACATCGACGTCGTTTAAATCAGGGTTTTCTCGTGTTATTTTTTTCCCCTTTTTTTGCCAGGGTTTCGGTCAAAACTATCCTTGGGTATATACCCTCTCGCGCTGTAATGGTAAGGTAGGCGAAGTTCATACCCAACAGCATCACATGACCTGGAATAGTAACGCGCGGAGAGATTTAGCAGACGGACGCGTTACACCGCCTGAAAGTATTTCATTGTAAAATCTATACTCTATGTACGGACAATTGGAAAGCTGGAGTACAATACTAAATGGAATATACACCTGCTGGTGGTTTTTGATACGCTGAAACTTGTACACATAGGCAACAAAATGCGGATGGAGCTCGTTGAAGGAGCGCAAATATCCGTAAATATGCTGAGCGGCGAGACAGGGCGTGATCAGTCGACGGCGAGCAACGCGACCGGTCGTGCTGCACAGTCAACTGAATAGGGGACTCCTGTTCCCGGACTGTGTCTTTCCACTCACCATGGACCCGGAGCATGAACCGGACAACCCTAACGAAGAGAAAGAGAATGTGAGTCTACCAAACTCGAAATTCATCGAAAATCCACTCACTATAATCTGGCAGGTCTCTTCCCCTGAAAATACCCCTCAAAAGCGAAGGAGGATCCATGGCCAATATGGAATAGATGGGGGATCTGGAGGAGAAGACCAGGGGACTGTGAGTAAAGACAAAACTCGAAAATGTTGCAGGCAGTATTAACACGTCAAGTAGACATCCCTGGTTGGCAATGCTCACCTTGACATGGGCAGCAAGCCACCGGGTCAACAGAATATCGCACCGGCACTGCAACATGAACCTTTCACAGCCAGGCAGAATCAGCATGAGGTCCAGGTTAGCGAAGGCGACACTGACATTGAAGATATCGAGGACGACTCCGGCGAGCGCGACGAAGATCGTCGTGGCACGTCAACATACTGGTCGTCTTGGGCACGTGACAGCGACATCGAAGTGCCTACAACGGAGAGCGAAGATGAGCCGTGGTGGGCTGCAGGGGACGCCTTCGAACAGGCGGCTGTTGCCTTCGATTCCATGATTGACGTGGTTCTTGATGCCATCGTTAACGGCATGGCCTCCAAGCACGTCGACGCCCTTCGCGATGTGTCATGCGCCTTCTACGATACAACCCAAGCATTCCAGTATGCAACGGCAGCATATCGCGATGCGACAGCGCCGGAGTTCGTGACTGGGTCCTTTGATATCGCAGGAACAATCTTCTCGGGGCTTGCAGACATCTTCGAGGACTTCACTAACAAGGCGAGTCGACAGGAGGAGGTGACAGCTGATGAAAGAATAAGCAAGTGTCGGGAGATGATGGAGGATCTGTTTGTCTTGAAGATCCGGTTCATGGCGACAACGTTCGAAACACTCACCTTGACAGCGGTCCAAGCTGCAATGGACATGATGGAGTTGTTGATGATGGGTGCTGGATGCGGGAAATTCGGTGAGGGTGATCCAGACGACGCCGTTTGTGAGGTGCGGGCCGCTCTTGATGTGGTGTCGGCCAAATTTGGACGTGTCGCCGACGCGTACCATTGGGGCACGGATTGTGGTGACTCTGATGAGGATGAGACAGTAAGTATTGAAGCTACAGACGATGGGTTATTTCTCACCGTGGGCACAGGAAATTGTCCCCGACTCTACTTCAGCCGATCCTTCGAACATACGCTCAGGTCTTGATCTAGCGATTGCAGAGATCCTAGGGGAAGTACGTCGTCAACGGCGTGATGTTGATGTTGAGTCGCTCGAAGGAGATGCCGATGAAAATGATGGATCTGATGTGGACGACGCCTTGCCGTCTGCGCTGCCACGCACGTCAGCGACAGAGATGACACGAGCAGAAATGAACACTCGCCAGTGGATCTATGTTCCTCCAAAAGGCAGCTATGCCTTCGCGCCTGCCCGAGTCGATTGTCAACTTGCCTTGGATGACCTCGAGCTCACTGTACGCCCACGTCGTGATAATGGTCCTGGACATAAACCATTTCAAGGCGATGATCTCCTCCGCGAACGTCTTGACATCATGGCGCTTTTCCTCTCGATCTACACCCGCGCCCGCATCGATGGGACATTCCCGTCTTGGACAGAGGCATCTAAAGAAGCAGCTGCGCTCAAACGAAAATCAAAGCATATGGCGAGATGCCTTCGGGAATGGACACGCAAATTTCTCACCGATCGTGAGGATCTGCCGATGAATCCATACGGGAAATGGCAGAAGTCAATCCTTGCTAACGAAGACTTCGCCGACGAGCTCCGTCTGCATCTCCAGGCAATTGGAAAATATGTTTGTGCCCGCGACATTGTGTCCTTCACTAATGAGGGGACAGTGCGTCAGCGCTATGGTCTGAAGAAAGGAATCGGTATTCGACAGGCACAAGTCTGGATGCATCACCTTGGATATCGCTGGTCTAGGACTCCGAAAGGACAATACGTGGATGGCCATGAGCGCGAAGACGTGAAGACGTATCGGGATGAAGTTTTCTTACCCAAGATGGCTGAAGCGCACGGCAAGCAGCGCCTCTGGAACCGTGATGGAAGCGAAGATCTGGAGAATGGCCCGCAGCTTCAGAACGGCGAGCAGCTTGTGGTGGACCACTATCACGACGAGACACATTTCTGCGCCAATGACCGTCGCGAAATTCGATGGGTGCATGTTGATGAGAAGCCAGTGCCCCACGCAAAGACCGAGGGTGCGACGTTGATGATTGCCGATTTCGTCTCTGCCGAATATGGCTGGCTTCGCTCTCCAGATGGCTTGGAATCAACACGCCTCTTGTTCAAGTCTGGAAAGGCTCGAGATGGCTATCTAGACAATCAGGATATCTTGCGCCATGTCACTGCAGCCATGGACATTCTTCAAAAATATTTCCCTGGTGTCCAACACCGCTTCATCTTTGACAATGCGACAATTCACCGTAAGCAACCCGACGACGCGCTTTCAGCTCGTCAGATGCCCAAGAACATCACTGCTCCCGGCAAAGCACCCTTTGGTGTTTGGCGTACGAAAACTGGTCCCGATGGCAAGGCGATCTACGGCTCAGACGGCAAAGTCGTCAAAGAGAAGATTCCCATGGCGCATGGACGGTTGCACAATGGTGACCCTCAGCCTCTCTATTTCCCTGAAGGGCACGTCCGTGCAGGCGCTTTCAAAGGGATGGTCGAAATTCTCGTCGAGCGCGGCTATCCTCGGGATCAAGTGGAGAGTCTTCCAGCACAGTGCAAAGGCTTCAAATGCGGTGAGGCCCCATGGGACCCGGTGAATCCTTGCTGCTGCCGTAGAATGGTCTACAATGAACCTGATTTTACCGATGTGCCTTCTATCTTGGAGGCCCATTGTGCAGCTCGTGGATTCGAGGTCGTCTTCCTCCCAAAATTTCACTGTGAGCTCAATCCCATCGAGCAGTGCTGGGGCCGTGCAAAGCGATATTATCGGGAGTTGCCTCCGACTTCCAAGGAAGCTGATCTTGAGCGCAATGCACTCGAGGCACTTGATTCAGTGCCGCTTGTCAGTATTCGTCGGTAAGTTCTTTCGAGTATACACTGCATTGATCATGCTCTAATACATTTATAGGTACAAGATCCGTACAATGCGCTTCGAGGATGCCTACCGCCGCAAGCTCACCGGAAAACAGGCCGCTTGGGCTGCCAGGAAATATCGCGGTCATCGTGTCCTTCCAAACAACATCCTACGAGAACTTGAACTTAAAGGGATTACAGAATGATTAGAATCTTTTTTATTACTCAAAAAATGCGTATACACACAGTATCTTACGAGCCTCAATTATACCATGAATTTTATACCATTTCCTCGTACTTAACCACTTGTCTGAGCACTTGTCCCGAGTGGTCACAGCACTGTCACAGGTGACCACCACGTCATGTGATGCTGTTGGGTATGAACTTCGCCTACCTTACCATAGTGTAGCTTTTTGTTCACACATTCGTTTGGGTTTTGCTGTAATACAATCTATCCACGAGTTCGTCATGAGCAGGTCAAAAAAACTAGGCACGTTACATACCGTATGTCTGGAAAGTCTAGATCTACGAACGCAATCTATCCTCCATGCTAAATCGTGTCCGATAAGTGAACATAATAAGATTAGTCTGGGCCCTGAGCGTTTGAGCAAATTAAGTTGTTTGGGTGTGCCAGGGTGTGCCTGTTCATGGAGGACACCTGACAAGTACCTGACGACGCTCCACAAGGCCACAAACACGATCGACATTTAAGCTTGCCTCACTTGACAAGGCTAACGCCGCCCACTGCCTCTCTGGAAAGTATGTCTCGGCACTGGCATGGAACCTAGGCAAGATCCGCCAGACGTGTGGAAGGAGAAGATTGAGAAGGCTGCTCCTGGCATGGTCATAAGTACCATGGCTTTCTTTATTGTGGAGTATATGCATCGAAATTTCAAAGCAATGAGTCGCTTGATCATTGAAGAATCTGCTTCCAAGTGGTCGAAGAGAGGCAAAAATCCACGCGGCGCTTGGCAACTCCTGGGCACAACGTGGTTGAGTCACTCCTTTTATTCGAGAGGTAAAGACGTCAGAAGAGGATATAAGGACTAGTATTGGGCTAAATCGACCAAGAAGCAACTTCGCAGTGGCTTTCGGTGGACAATCACCGGGCGGAAAGGTTGCATTTAAGTTGTTCGATTGCTGCATCCTATTAGCCATACTTACGTGTCCACCTTACGATCGAGTTCAACTTGTAACAGATGCTGACGAAGACGCGACGAGCTCCGCCTTGAGCTTACTCCGTGGCGTGATAGAGCATGCAAATTCCTTCGGGTGACTTGCGAGGACCTCGTCATCGTGTTTGAAGACATAAGCTGCGAAGACGGCTTACCAAACTAAAGTTTCTGTATATGCTGACTCCACGGGGATATCATTTCCGTGCTCATCCTTTGCTTTACGGATATTGAAGGCAGAGAGTATGGAAGCGACAACGATCCAGAGAGTCGAGTCAACAAGGTGTCGCCCAGGACAAATTCTACCAAAGGAGTGGGAGATTATTTGTCGTCCCCGTTCCCGGTGGAAAGCAACGTACCTGCGTCCAAAGCCGAACACTGAGCTAAGCGTGGGGTCATCTTTGACCTGTCCTTCGCAAGTCAAAAAGCGATCGGGTATGAAAGATTCGGGATCCGTATAGACGTCAGGGTCATGGAGAATGGCCCTACAAACCACTGCGCTTGAGCTAGTGATTCAGAAATATGCGAAGTGCACCGAAGCCTACCACGAATTTGCGATGACCATAGAGCCTAGTTACATTTGTCAGTACTTCAATTTACGACAAGATAGACGAGGGACCTTTGGGTATGAAAAACTGATTGTAGATATCATCTTCCATAGCTGCGTGAGGCAGACCTGTATGTTGTGAAGACGTTATATTCGCATTGGTATGTTTTACGTGAAAGTACCAACCTAACGGCGTCACTATCCTCCACCGAAGAATTTCTTTGCACAGCGCATCTATGAACGGAAGGCGTGGCCTGTCACCATAATCCGGAAGTCGATCTTCACCAACGACGATGTCCAACTCTGCCTGTGCCTTCTGTTGTACTGATGGATACAGTAACAAAACCAAGAAGAGCGTAGATATCGCAGAGACTGTCTAAGAGATGTGAGCATCAGCCACTAATAAACGGGCAGATAATGACGTACTGTTTCTGCACCTCCTTATAATAGTAGTTTCGTCAGGATTTTTTCTCTAAATGGTTGACTGATCACCGACCAGCGTAGACGGCGACCGCGACCCGTTTGATCGCCAGCTCGTCTGTCTGATTCATGTCGCCCTGGTATAGATCGATGCACTCTCGCACCAAGGATGGGCGCGCGATTCCTTCTCGCTGATTGTATAACGTGAAAAAATGATTTAGCTTTACTCATTGAAGAGGAGGCCACATACAATGTTTGACTGGACAAAATTGAATGGTTTATTGATCATGTCTTGGATGAGTCCGGATACGTGTCGAGCGCGATGCTTAAATCCCATCCCAGGTAACCATCCAGGAAAGTGCCTCACTGAGTGGCTTGTGATTAATACGACTGTAGATATATTGCACAGCACGCACGGAACGGGAGCTCGTTGACCAGGGAAGCGCCTGGAAGGATGAACTCCGCCGCAAATTTATTGACTCGTTCAGAAAGCGAAACAAAGGGGTCGTCTTTTGCTTTCACATCATAGCCATATGTTAAGGACATAGTGATAGCGCCTGTAAAGCTGGAGAATCGCTGAGCCACACATAAGTAGGCGAAAAAAACTGGAGGCGACTCACTGTTTGATATGCTCTCTGAAATGCTGCGGCTCGCTTAATAGCTGATTGAGAAATGCATGGGTTTTCGCTATTTGGAGGGGCCTGTATGAGAGGGCGGCCTGAGGGCGAAGGCTATGGTCGATCAATCTGCGTCCGACGCGCCAAGCCTCCGAGTATGGTATGAGAGCAAGCGTAATATCCCAGCCCATTCTTCAAAGAATTATGTGAGCCCAATAAACAAAATGCCACTCCTGAAGCGTACACACAACTCAAACATGGGAACCTTCGGTCGATTCATGTACAGCGCGCCCCGCCTTTCAAAGATCTCCTTTGCGGCTTTGACCGAATTCACAACCACTATAACCTGTCCAAGAGCGGTCACAGAGATCACGTCACCTAAAAGTTCACGAGTCAACTCAGGTCTATGCTCTACAATCATACGAGAGTTATTCACCATACTGTTTACCCCACGCTGCGTATGTCTTCCACGGCGATTCTTTTGGTATGTCAAACAGGTTCCCAATGATGGGTAAGGCTTTCGGTCCTGGAGGTAATAAGCCACGACCGCTCTTCCGCGTTTTTAGGTACCTCCGCAGAAGCGTAGCAAGTAGGAAGAGGGAGAAAGCGTCGAGGACGGATGTCCAGACGGACACCATTGCGTAGAGATAGCGCTGTGATAATCAGAATCCATCCACTCCATGCCGCGCTTAAGTACGCGGGACGGACATGTCCCGCCATGTGCGAATTCGATCGAGCACCTCTCATTTTCACCGGAGAACCATAAGGGCTAAGGAACCAAGGACCCAGCGGTACATTTAGAAGGTCAATCCGCGGAGCGTGTGATGACGTGTGGTACTTACCTCAATAACGAGCGTCTAACGGGGCAACAACTCGGAGTAAATGGCAAAGCAAAGCCCGGCTGCTATCACCAGTCTGCTGCTTGTATTGTGAGCACTTGCTGGCACCGTGGTATGAGAGGATTAGTCTAGCCCGGTCGCTTTCATACATGGCCCCGATCAATGGCTAGAGGACTGGTCTCACGTCCAATAGCCTCTTGTGCCGGTTGACGGGAACTATGTACCCATGTAATGGAAGCAGAAATGCCGGCAACCTCACAATAACGCATGTGCATAGACGGCGTGCATGGAACGCGAGAACTCTAAGAGCCAAGACCTTCAGAGAAAGATAGCACAGTCAGAAGCAAGTGAGAAGGATTCTACGGTCTGATCTCCTACCTACCTGGATGTCGAGCGTTAAACGCTATGCGCAAAAAGCCGGAGCATGCTGCATACCAACGGTCAACTGCTCTCGCGGATCTTCTGCCACCCGGTGAGTCATGGGTTTGCTTAGTGAGAACTTGCCGGCGCCTCGTTCTCGGAAGACGCTGATAGTCCAGCTAGTCGACGCAGGGCTTTGTTTGACCTCGTTTTCATCTGTGTCGTCTCACGCAGCCTTGAAGTGGTCGAGATCTAAAGCGTACATGCGTCACTGGGCTATATGATGTCAGTCGATCGCTCTAACTGTGAAATACGGACATACGCATAATTTCACAATCTGACATTACTGGACCGGGTTCAAAGTTATCCCACTACACGCCAGTCGGACAAGATAACAACAAACACCATAGATTGTGCCCTTCAGGAATTGGAAGTTTGATAAGTTGAAGACAGTGCCGAGGTGGTTTGGCCTAGGTCCTGCAAATGCTCTGAAGAAGCCAAGGTTACACATCTTAGCATTGCGGTCTGTATTGAGGTAGCTAGAATAGGCGATCAAAGGCGGGAAGCAGGTAGAATAGAATATATTCAAAGGCGGGCCCTGAAAGCAGCCATGCGGAGACAAGCGATATAAGATCGAAGTGGAGGCTTAGCTCGTGGCCTCATAATTTGAATGGACTCCATCCCAGGATCGCCCATCTTCGGCCGACGCCAATGACGACGCGATCAGCTCTGCCTTGATCTTGCAACGCGGCGTGATAGAGCATGCGAACTCCTTTGGGTGACTTTTGGGCATCTCGTCAACTTGTTCAAGATGCAGATTGCGACGAGAGCTTACCAAATCAAGCCATCTGTATACGCTGGTTTTACAGGAATCTCATTTCCGTGCTCGTCCTTTCCTCTGCCGACGTTAAAGGCAGAGCACACAGAAGCGACAATGAGCCAGAGCGTCGAATCGACCAGGTGTCGTCCCGGACAGATCCTATTCGGAAATGGGTTGGAGATTATTTATCGTTCTCTGTTTATAGCGAGGGTCAACGAACCTGCGCCCACAGCCGAATACCAAGCCAAGTGTAGGATCGTCTTTGACTTGTCCATCAGAAGTCAAAAAGCGGTCGGGATTGAAAACCTCGGGATCTGGATATACGTCGGGATCGTGAAGAATTGCCCTACCATAATGTTTGAGCTACTTATTCATAGCAGTCAAAAATTGTGAGGCCCACCATGAGTTTTCAAGGACCATCGCGCCTGCTCATGTTTGTTAAGACTGCCACGCCTCGTGACGAGCTAATAAGGCATACCTTTGGGTATGAAATAACCCTCATAGATGTTATCTTCCGACGCTGCGCGAGGGAGTCCTGTATCGCAGCATGGCGGAGATTTATTTCAATGCCGATATACGTTGTATGAGAGAACAAACCTAATGGCGTGACTATTCTCCATCGGAGAATTTCTTTGCAAAGCGCATCTATGAATGGAAGGCGTGGTCTGTCATCATATTCTGGAAGCCGGTCTCCACCGAGAACAGCATCCAGCTCTGCTTGCGCTCTTTGCTGCACGGGTGGATACAGTACCAAAACTAAAAAGAGCGAAGAGATCGCGGAGACCGTCTTAAGAGACATGAGCATTATCCTGCAACAGATAGGGAGCTGACGACACACCGTTTCGGCACCCGCTAATTGTGAGTCTGTCAGATTTTCCCCTAAGAGGTACTGGCTAGTTACATACCGGCGTAGACTGCGACTGCAGTCCGCTTGATTGCCAGCTCATCCAGCTGACTCGTATCACCATCTTGATATAAATCAATGCACTCCCGCACTATGGATGGCCGTGCAGTTCCCTTTTGCTGCTCGCATGACGAGTAGATTTAATGCTACGAGAGATGCTGCGGAAGAGAATGTCGCTTACGATGCTCTCTTTGACAAAATCGAATGGTTTATCGAGCATGTCCTGGATAAGTCCAGATATGTATCGACTGCGACGTTTGAACCCCATCCCGGGCAGCCAACTCGGAAAGTGTCTCACTAAGTAGTTGTCAGTGCTGTGAATTGAAAGGTAGGCTGCATAATACGTACGGAACGGCAGGTCATTGACTAGAGATGCGCCCGGAAGGAGAGACGCTCCTGCAAATCCGTTGACTTGCTCGGCGAGTGACACGAACAGATCATCCTTGGCTTCCACGTCGTATCCGTATGTCAAGGACATGACAATGGCACCTACGAAGCTAGGTTGCTCTTCAGACACGTGCGGGCACCTGAGTTGGCAGAACCTACTGCTTGATGTGCTCTCTGAACTGCTCCGGTTCGCTCAATAGCTGGTTGAGGAATGCGTGAGTTGTCACCTTCTGGAAAGGCCTGTAGGAAAGTGCAGCCTGGGGGCGAAGGCTATGATCAATCAACTTGCGTCCTACGCGCCAAGTCTCTGAATACGGTGAAAGAGCGAGTATGACATTCCAGCCCATTCTTCAAGGTATGTGAGTCATGGTAACAGCGTAGCACTTCTGAAGTGGACGAAGTACGCACAACTCTAAAATTGGGACTCTTGGTCGATCCATACATCGCATACCTCGTCTTTCGAAGACCTCCTTCGCAGCTTTAGCCGAATTGACAACCACTATGACCTTTCCGAGAGCGGTCACAGAGATGACATCACCTACAATCACACCAGTGAATTTATGCTCCTTTGATTGCTAAAATGCACTCACCATACTGTCTAGCCCATGCCGCGTACGTTACCCATGGTGTTTCTTTTGGAATGTCGAGTACATTCCCAATGATAGGTAACGCCTTCGGCCCCGGAGGGTATGGCAATCCGTGGCTGCTCTTTTGCGTGTCGAGATACCGCTTCAAGAGCGTGGAGAATATTATGATGGCGAAGGCATCAAGGACATATATCGAAATGGACAACATCATGTAGAGATTGCGTTATGTTCGTTAGGAAGTGCTTTCGGGCATCACTGTCGGGTTTATGTAGGTTAGACGGCGTGTTCTTCCCATGTATACAGACGCCTCACATGGATGTGGAGAGCCCGGGGAGCCAGATACTTAAATGGACAGTAAGGCAGTGTGAAAGTCATTATGGTCTTATCTCTTATTCTCTTACCTGGGAGTTCCACGCCATGCTTCGGAGCGAAGGGGTATAACTTACCAGAATTAAGCTACTATCACCGGTCTTCTGACGCCCGGTCAGTCATGAGTCTGCTTTGCCGCCGCCGCCTCGTTCTCGGAAGACGCTGGTGGTCAAGCTTGAGTTTGAGCTTAATTGACCTCATTGTCATTCGTTTCGTCCCACGCAATCCCTCGAAGTTGCAATGGTCGACGTAGCGCGCCTCGCTGTACCATGTGATGTCAGTCGTTCGCTCTGACCATGAATCTCCGAAAAAAAAAACGCACACAGCTCTGTTTGAGGTCATAATCTGACGTCACTTGACTGGGCTTCGAAAGTTCGAAGATATCCCACCGCGCGCAACCCTTCGGACAAGATAACGACAATCCTTGTTTGTGCCCTTGAAGTTTTCAGCGAGGTGATCTAGCCTGGATTCCCTTTCGGTATGTGCTCGAATGAAGACATTTGTTCTAAGGAAGACAGCATTACACGTCTTAAGAATGCGATGAGTAAGGATTGAAGCAACTTACGCTGGAAATGAGAAAGCATCAACGGCCGGCGGCATGTTGGAGGGCAAACACACCGGCACCCGGACCGGTTCCACCGGTGCTGCGTCGGCCGTTCATACCGACACATCAGGACACATCCTGGTCACGACCTACCACGACAGTGACTTCAAAGCGGCCACGGGGCATTCGATGAGCGAGCGGCATGCTCGTAGCGTGTCCTATGATGCTTCCATATGCCTAGACTCGCAGGTTTCACAAGGCCGATAACCGTAATCTTGGAAATTCCTCACCAATGAGGAGCCTCGGAAGGTCGGCAACTCTGGCGAAGGACGTACTTTCGGGAAGCCGCCGGGATCTCTACTATTTTTTCATACATAAAGCAGCGACTCAACTCGGAGCACAGCATGTGTTTCGGGTCTTGTCTTTTTCGCCGTAACGTCCACGATTTGCCCCCTCGGAATGTCTTCACCAGGGGATAGACAGCCTGCTATCGCCGACCTCAGCGACCAGGAGAAAGCACTGTCGGTTAACGACTCTCCCGATGCCCCGATAGACATCGAACATGCTGCTGTGGCTGACGATCCTCGCAAATGGTCTTTGTTTCGAAAGGTCAGCAGCAATTTGTTTGCGAGTCTGCGGGCCCGGCTCAAATACAATTTATCAGAACGTCGTTCTGTTCATCGTCGCCAGCGCTTCTTTGATAGCAGGCCTGGCGGCTAACATTTACAATCGTAAGACCAACTATTCGTCTGGCTATAGATAACTGGACTGAACCTCTGCAGCCGCCATAAACCAGATCAGACAAGAGCTTCATGCCACGAGTGGAGAGATCAGCCTCACCCTTGCCTTGTTCATCCTTTTCCAAGGGGCAGTGCCATTACTCTGGAGTGCGCTCAGCGAGCTCCGGGGTAGAAAGGTACGCAATTAATACTTACTGCTAATATGACATGCGTTGATAGGCTACGCTGGCAGATTGTTTACGTGACATCTATCGCGATCGCCGTTGTCGGCTGCATCGTCGCCGCCGAGGCCCACAGTATCGGCGTCCTCATCGGCATGCGATGTCTGCAAGCAGTAGGGTGAGCGTCGGAGAACTCACAGCTGGACGCACACCCAGTCTCCATCGACTTCCTCCTCGCTCATCACATCCACACACTCTACTAGGTCTAGCGCAGTCATGGCAATCGGCGCCGCGACGCTCGCAGACATCTACGAGCCTGCAGAGCGCGGCACGATGATGGGCATCTACTACGCTGCACCTCAACTTGGGCCCGCTCTCGGACCTATCATCGGCGGCGTGCTCACACAACTCCTTAATTGGCGCGCGACGTTCTGGTTCTTGGTGATCTTCATGGGTTGCACGCTCGTCATGTTTGTTTTCTTCTTCCGCGACACATACCGTCGCGAGCGGAGCCTCGTGTATCAGGCCGTGCTACGGCGCAGTCTCGAACGCCGTGCCCGCCTATCGAATTCATCAAAGAGCTCCAGCAAAACTGAAATATGTCCTGAGGAGGACAAGAAAGCTCCATTACCGATTGCAACGGATGAGAAGCCCAGTGCCACGGAAACGAGTGCACCTACCCCGACGCCCGAAGTTAAAATGTCAATCCGAGACGTGAATCCATTCCCCACACAGATCTTGCTACTAAGACGCTGGAACAACGTCTTCATCTTGATTGCTTCTGGTGAAGCGTTTTCACTCGGTCTCTGCCTTCCACTTTCTCATATCACGTCTACCAGGTCTTTTATGGGGCTACGCTTATACTGTCCTGTATACTTGTGCTTTGACGCTCGAGAATGACTATCATTACAATTCACTGAAGACGGGCCTTGTCCTATTGGCGTATGGTATAGGTACGTCATATCATAAGTTAGATTTCAACCAGAGCGTAAACCCTATACACTAGGTTGTATGGCCGGCAGCATCCTAGGTGGTCGGTGGTCTGATCACGTCCTAAAGCGCATGAAGGCGAAAAATGGCGGACACATGTATCCTGAGGTATATTCCCTGAGGCTCACACCCTTCTTTGACCTTGCTAACACCTATGCCCTGCAGATGCGCCTCGAGGCCACGAAATGTATCATGCCCTTTTTTCCGATATCTGCCATCGCATACGGCTGGCTGGCCGAGAAGCATGTCCACATTGCGGCCGTTTGCGTGGCGCTTTTCTTCTCCGGCTTCTTCTCCATGTGCGTTGCTCCCTCGCGCTCCCTCTCCGCACTTAGCACGCTCACATGCATGTCTTTCGTCGCAGCTGGATATACTCGAGCACGCTCGCGTATATCGTCGATGCCAACAACGGCCGCTCGTCGTCTGCCGTTGCGACGAACAGCTGCTTCCGCGGCACGACCGCGTTCGTGTTTGCAGAGATCGCAGTTCCACTCCGGGTGCGTCCTCCCTTGCTTGCCCACACTTCCATTAACTTGAGCTTTACTATGCAGAATGCCATGGGCGAAGGCGGTCTGTACAGTCTATGGACAGGCCTCATCATCATCTGCGAGATCCTCGTTCTGCTCGTCTTCTACAAGGGCGGCGCGTGGCGGGAGAAAGGGGAAGCTCGAGAACGTGCCAGGGCATGAGGCGCGCGGAGGGATGCATGCTAATATAGATGGGTTCCATTAATGACATAGATGATCTTCATGGCGCATGTAGTCCGAAACTACACTAGACGGACGTCCTGCTATTACACGACGAATTCACGCCTTATGGATGTGGTGGCATCAGCGACCAGAACCCGGGTATTGGATAGCTAGGCGGTCGGTCGCAGCACTACTTGTGGACCTTCGTGGACACGCCTTTACCAAGTCTCGTACTAGAGACACAACAAAAGACGTGTACCCAACGTGTACCCGTATTTTTTGTTGCGACCGATTGGGGATGCAGTTACATAGCGCCGACTCAGCGTGGGAAGGACGGACACGCTTGGGACAGCGACATTTTGAAGTCACTTAAACCCAACCGTCATGTTCATTCAAGTCCAATCTCAGCTTTGCGCTTCGCACTCGAGTATTCCGTGCAGATATGCTTCGATCTTGGATCGGCACAGCACCATACCGCGTTTCGACCACAAGGTTTCGATACGGAGACCAAATCCGGAATGCCGTTCTTTGCCCAACGTCCATGCAGTCCAGATACTACTGGTTCGGCTGTGGGACTCGAGTTCTTCCTAGGGCTATCTCTGGCACCATTTAATACTGGTGATGTTTGCAATTTACATCGTAAGGCGCTGATTTTTTTTTATCTCCCTCGACGCAGTTCGACGCCCATCGAAAGGGAAAACTCCGAAGAACGCCGCTTACTACGGAAAGAGAGCGCACCTTGAGAGGCCTGCCTGATCATTGCAATTGACACACCGTTATCTGTTCACCCTTCGGTCCTTGACGTGACTTCCATACGATCATCGACTATCAACACACGGCGTCGCCCCTGCCTAGTGCCCACCCATGTAGCTTCTTGTGGTCCCTGTACCCAAGCACGTTGTCCTCCCTACCTGCAAGCTGACCTTGCGGTCTGTGTGGGAATTCCGCGCTCTTGTATCCTGGCCGATCGGCATCCTCATTGAGGCGCGCATGATTCCATTCGATGTTTTCTCAGGGCTGCCTAAGGGAGGAGGGTTTTCTCATCAGTCGATTTTCAATACTGACGCTGATGCGTCACTGCTCACGAGACATAGTCAACTCTTTTGCAGGTGTATTGGCTAGCAGCTGTTCTGATAGAACTCCCATACGCAGTGATGACGGCCGGGCATACACTCATGGCGAACACGCACAAGCGCTGCGCCGTTCGCGAGGATACCGCTATGAACTCGAGCTCGTGAGTAGAATGGCTCGGCATTCGGAAGGGCTGGCTTCTCAGAAAGCCGATGAAATTACACTGGTGATACTGTAGAGGATCTCCATACACGTTGGATCGGGCACCTCAGCGAACAACCCTCATGTCCTCCTGAATCAAGCTTCGGAAACCCTCGGCTTGCCTCGCCGCGTTGATTGCGTGTGTGTACACGCGTGCTACAGGCAGATAGGTGCACGGAAGGCTGTCGTGCGCTGGAGCCGGAATATATGAGCCTCGCCGCCCGTCAGTTGGCTGTCGCTGCCACTAAATGATTTTGCGATGCCAAGGTCCTGCCCTAGGTGCGATTTCGCAACCACCTCATCGGCCTCACCAACGCCGGCCTCACCAACCTCGGCATCCGGATCGGACAAGCAGCCGGGAGGACGAAATTTAGTTGTTTGCATCGATGGGACAGCAAATCAGTTTGGCCTGAAGGCAAGTCATCAGTATTTGGACTCGCCCGAGCATAACTTTGACACATTGTATATTGTAGAACACGAATGTGATCGAACTCTATAGCGAGCTGGTCAACGACGAGGAACAGCTCACTTATTACAATAGCGGCATAGGGACTTATGCCAGACGTGGACGACCAGGTGTACCGATATTGTTGGCCGTCACTCAGACACTAGACATGATGGTAGCGAGGTAGTCATCTTTTGTGACGTCGTGAGTCCTGTATCTCATTTGATGTATTATCAGAACTATCCCCGAGATTGTACAACGAGCATACCGCTGGCTCGCTGAGAACTACCAACGCCACGATCACATCTTCTTATTTGGTGAATTGCTTCCGTTGCGCATTACCTCTCTTTCGCTGATAACTGCGTGAGCTAGGGTTTTCTCGAGGAGCATACGCTGTCCGTATGCTGGCAGCAATGATCCACAAGGTATGGAAGTCACGTCGTCTACGTCTTTGCGTGCCCGCTTTTTGTGACTCGATCACACTATAAAGGTCGGTCTAATCCGAAAAGGAAACGAGGAGCAGATTCCATTGTTAGCATCGCATTTCTGTTTCGAGAAGCCAACTCTTGTCTCATCATCTCTTACAGTGCGTATTCTGTATACGAGGATCCAGCCACCGACAAGGCTCCCGAACTCGACCAAGGGAAAAATAAAATTTCGGCCATGTTCAAAGATAAACGGATGGATAAGAATACGTCCTTGTTAGAGTTGAAGATGGTCGATCAACATGCCAAAGAGCCCAAGAAGACTATGGCAGAACTTTTCAAAGAGACTTTCTCGAGAGATGCCCCAGTGCATTTTGTCGGCGTGTGGTACATCTTGATTGTCTATACATCTTGTGGGGGCATTATAATAACCAGCTTTGTCCAGGGACACCGTGTCATCAGTGGGGCTAGTTCGACGAAATCCCCATCCTGGGACCAACGATCCGTATACCGCGTGCTACTTTCGGCATGCACTCGCTCTTGACGAACGGCGCGTCAAGTTTCTGCCCGAGTACGCCTGCGGCGGAAAAGGCTTGCATTCGGAGACAAGGTCAGATAGATCGGAGCTGGATGGGGCAGGGTCGAATGGGGATCCCGAGCTGCCTGACGAGCGTGTCAAAGAAGTTTGGTTCAGTGGGACGCATTCAGACATGTGAGTAATACAATCGCTTCTGTGCGATCGACTGACTTGGGCTGACACGATTTGCGTACTTAGTGGTGGTGGCAACGTTCCAAATCTGTCTCTCGACAACGGCCCTGCTCCCCTTGTATGGATGTCGTCAGAAGCGTATGCAGCAGGACTCAAATTGCGTTTCACGAAGTTTGGAAGATGGAACACTGTCGGCAGGGTCCACGAATCGCTGAAATCGTTTTGGCGATTTCTTGAATATCTTCCAGTCAAGCGTCTGTCATACGCTGGGAAGGAGTCGCTTACGCGTCGGCAAGTATCCATGATTATAAGGATTGGCATCTTAAGTCACTGATCATTATTGCAGATTGCATTTGGGTCAGGGACGTCCTCTGCAGCCTGGACAGCGAGTCCACATCTCGGTCGCCTTGTTTCGTCGCGATCAATTACCCAGAGCGACGCTTCCTCAGAGCAAAAATTTGCGCTGGGCGGAGCTTGTAGATAAGTCTCAGGCCCTACAGAATGAATGGGAAAACATCATCGAGATTGATGCCTTTGCTGCAAAAGTACTAGTGTCGAAGATTGTTCATCGTGGTGACGACTTGGATAGATGTCTGCAATTACTGGCTGCAATGACGAGTTTAAGTACGAGGATTTCTCTTGCTAACGTCTCCTTTTCTACAACTTCCTGACATAATCCTGAATCAGACACAGGGCTAGAACTGCTTCGAAACGACCCGCCGGCTGTCCTCTCACTCCATCTCAACGCGCTACGTGTAGGCGAAGGTCAAATCATTATACAGCAAGCTCTACACCGCATCGGAGAAGTCAACGCCTCGGTGTTAGATGCTAGGTATGACAGTTTCCAATCTCTTCCTTCTGCACTAAAAGCATCAATGTAGGCCAGATCTGATGCTCGAGATGGGAACGCTCGTGAGTCAACGGATAACGACCCGCCACGGATTTGAGGTCGTTTTAGGTTTCCTCCACAAGCATAACCTGATGCGCGCGTATCATTTATTCACTACATCTCAGGATTCTCATCTGAAACGTTACTTAAGGCCCGTCGTTCGTTGGGGTGATCTGCAACGAAATCTTATCGTGTCTACCCCAGACTCTCAACACACCTTTATTTGACCTTGAAACCCGATACCTGTCAGTAAAGATCCTAACAATGGCTGCTAGGGACGGCACCGGTATGTGATCCGCCCTCTTGAGGGCGGACGTCACTCACCTCCCACGAAATAGCATCATTACGCAGCCAAATAGCCGAGAAGATTGGCACTATCGTGCTTGACTTGTTGAAAGATACCGCAACTTGGGTGCAGGACCGATTCGACGTCATTCACGAGCTTCTCGAGGAACTCGCCAGCCATGGTTCGTGCTCTCCCATATCTCGCTCTTCTCATCCTTGATTTCTGTCTCCTAGCTGAATCATGTGTAATCGCATTCGGAGATATACCCTCGTTGCTGCGTATGTTCAAGGAACTTGCTCCTTCTGAGAACGAAGCAGTGTGTAAGCACATTGTGAGGATTCTGGGGGCTTTGTCGGCTTCCAGTGAGGACTATGCAATAATTGCTTCGACTTTTGTTACTAACGGTCTGACTTATAGAAGAGGGAAGGAGACTGCTGATGGACGAGGGGGGAAAGATTTTCGTCAACAGTGATCTCTCGATGTATCTGCTCGACGTCTTGATGCGCGGTGCGTCCACTGAGGTCGCATTTCGTTGCTTCTCCCTCTTTGAGACTTGGATTACTTTCGGTCAGACTCTTTTAGCCTCTATTGTACTATTTGTCCTGATTATGCCTTGCTATTCCATGCAGGGGACACTCGACCGTACATCACTGACGCCCAATTCCTGTCGACTCTCTTTTCCACCGTGGCAGCGCGCGATGACCCTGACATACGGAAACGGCTTTTCGCTTTCCTGAGAGAGTTGATGCACTATGGTAGGTCCCGTTGCACCTCCGACTTTTGCCGTACGACTAACTATGACTTCAGACGACATATATTCTCACCTGCTGCAAGACGTCGTACTTCCTTTGCTGTACAAATCAAAGCTATTTTCGACCTGGTGCTCAGTCATACTCTCAGTGTCAGAATCCTGGCGGGGTGAGAGTAGGCCAGAATTCCTTATTTCCTGGATGCTGACAGCACCATGGACATGGCAGAAAATCATCATCGTAACGTGAAAAACCAATGGCGGGAGGCGGCGGCCATTAAATGGCTACAAGACGGCGCTTCTGACGAGCATTTCACCATCGATGTCGACGCTGTTCCAGCAGACCGCACTTTTGTGGAAGATATCAACGAGGCGCTTGGCGCCTATACGGCCAGTGCGTGCTGCTCCTGCTGCACGTTACATGCGTACACTGACCGATCCGGCTATTCTACTAGCTCGCGTCAACGCTGCCATCCCAGGATGGTACGAGGCCGACCCTTCAGAAGTCGAAACGATGTCTGCGTATTCCGCCACGTCCAGTATTCGGCAGGAACGAAACGCCCGTTCAGGATACGGCTCCACGGATTCGTCCACTGGAGAGTTCCGCCGTAGATTAGCGCACGCGCAGGATCGGCCTGTTTCGGACGAGGAAGGCGATCCGCTGGACTCTGGCTATGATACGGGCGGGCGGGCGCAGCGGGGCTCGTGGTATGATAACCTCAAGTTTGCACGGGTTTTCCCTCAGATGTGGACTCAAGGAGACGCGTTCTGAGGCAGCACGATGTCGGTAGTGTGAGAGCGGTCATATGGTACCATGGGCGTTCGTTATGGTCGTCGTCTGCACGGTTTTGTAGGTCTGGCTTGTAGAATGTGTATGCATGACGATATGACACCGATTTCTTCTGAAGAACTTACTGACCTATCAAATGTACTTAGTTATAATCTTCTCGTATAATGTACCTAATGACCAGTGACGTTACTCCATCTTCTTTCAGAGGCCTACTATGCGCGGGCAGACTTCGTCATTATGGGACACGGGAGAAAGATGATACAGTGGAGATAAGGGAGGATACAGCGACAATAGTGATGGAACGCGTAGCGTGGTAGCAGGAGAAAGATTATGGATTACAGACAGTTTCACGCCCTCGACTCTGCGTCCAGGCATTGCACCGCCTCGAATAAAGATAAGCATGCAGGCGCGACCCGACCAGCAGACGCGCCCCGACCAGCAGGCATCTCACGATGCAGGGATGTCCGTCACGATCTTGACCAGATCCGGGCGCTGCGCGAGCCACACAAGCCGGCGGTCGCAGTCCGCGAACAGCTGCTCCTTGCGCGCGGGGTCCGTCTCGCTCTCCGCCTGGTTGAGCACCTCGATCGCGCTGTTCCACTCCGTGGCGAACGCCTCGACGGAGACGGGCGGCTTCGCGGGCGCGGGGTCCAGCAGCCCCAGCGCGGCCTCGAGCTCGTCGGGGGACATGGTGACGTTCTCTTTGATCCATTCTGGTTGGGGAGGAGGTCAGCGGGGAGGAAGAAGGAGCGTTGTGAGGACTTACGGTCCACGACGTCTTGGTCGATTTCAAAGTCGAAGTCAAAGTCTGGCATCACGGACTGCTCGCCGAACGAGGCTTTCGACGAGCCAGACGGCAGCTCAACGGGAGCCGGCGAGGGAGATGATGTCGAGGCGCGAGTGTCCATGTCTTCAATGAGTATCAATTGCAAGTATGCGTTTCAAAGTCTGCCGTGAAGACACTGTCAGTAACCGGCCAATCAGTCGAGATGCTGCAAATGCACCTACTTAGGTGTTAGTGATGGGATGTCGACACCATCAGTCGAGCCCTTTCATATTTATGCACCAGGATCCCCAGCGCGCTCCCGAAGATCGGATGCGCCCAAGGACAAGGCGAAGCCTCGAGAACAACAGGCCTGCCCCGCTCGCCACATAGGCTATTGTTATCCCGACTTGGAGCATCAAAAACGTACCTCGAGAAGATAAAAACACGCTCAAAATGGAACGCCTGTGCAGAATGGAAGCAGAACGCACGCCCGAGTCGCCGTTTGGAGAACAATTGGCCCTGGTCACAAGGACGGGCAAGATAAAAGGACTGCCGTATCTGAGCGCTGTATAATCATTACGCCGCCATCGTGCTTTGGCCGCTGCGAGGACCTTCTTCTCGTCATAGCAACGGGTTGAAGACGCCGATTCTCTGAGACAAGGATAAAGTGAACCTCGCGAATCCGACCGGGAATGGGACTGTTGTCTAAATATTCGTTCACTCCTTGTAGGAGATATTGAAGGAAAGCTGAGAGGAAGCTACCTCAACTATCAAGAATAAAATCAGTATATATAAGCATTAATGGGGTAGTGGTAACCTGGGTCGTTGCCATCGACCCGCCGGGGGTTCGATTCCCCCTTAATGCATTTAGCGTAAAAAAAATTGTTTTTTTTTTTTTGGCTCACTCAGACTGGCACATAAGGTTATGCCAATGCAACAAGTTGGTAAAGAACGTATATCATTCCGCGATCCGTATAAAAGAAAGACAGGAGATGGCCGAACACCCGCAACAGCCCTCACACATCAGACCCGACAAGCCCTCACATCTACAACCCTAAACCAAAGCCTGCCCTTTCTTGCTAGACATGTCAAGTGTTCGCTTTGACGACGTCGACGTCGCCCTTGGTCACGGGAATAGACATTTCCTGAGGAGGGGGGTTCTGACGGATGCCGACATGGATGAGGTCCAAACCCAGATTAGGATTAGGGACGTTGTACGTGGGAGGGGGAGGGGGAGGGCCCGCCTGGCGTAGGTGGATGTTGGCGAGGTCGGCCTTGAGTCCGGGGTTCGGGATCATGTACGCGGGCGGGGGAGGGGGAGGGGGAGGACCCATGTCGCGCTTGTTGTCCGAGTAGTGGTGGTAAGTGACAGTACCCAGATTGAATGGCCCGCCGACGCCCACGACCTGGTCATGCTTCGGCGCGCGCTTGTGATCCTCGAAGTTGTGGTACGTGCTGGTGACGCGATCGATGGCGTTGGCGTTGAGAACAGTGTCGTCCTTAGCGCGCCTGCTGTGTTTGTCGTCCGTGTTGAGGCTATGGTCTACGACTGGCTCAACGTCGACGACACGGCGTCCGCCAAGGACGGACGCGGCATTGAGGGTGTCACTGCCGAGGTTCCCGGCAGCAGGCAACGAGTTGGCGCGGGGGATATGCTGAGAGCCGAGCGGGCTGTTGACGCTGAAGCTGCCCACTCCGTTGTCGGCAGGGAGAGGGCTGGCGATAGCCGCGGTGGCGCAGAGGCAGAGGGCGAGAAGGCCAGTGAACTTGGGCATGACGGCCATTGTATAGTAATGTGCGAGATAGAGGTGAGGATGAGAAAGCGGAAGAGGAAGGGAGCGCACGAAGAACAGTGGGTTCACTGGACTAGGGGAGAAAACAAACGATGGCCCTCAGAGCCGTTTATATATCCCTCGGCGGCGGCTGGCGGGCTTTTGTTTGGCGCCAGACAAAATCCAACATTGGCCAAAGCGAGGGGCGCGATCGAACCTAAACAGCTTCCAGACTGGCATCCATGAGCATTATCACGGGCTTATGCAAAGCAAGAGTCGTCGGGCAGAAATAAAACATGACTTCCGGAACATACGCACCAGCGATAACCTCGAGAGGAGGAAAATAAGTAGCGTCGGCTGCTCATAATGGGAGTTGACCATTTGGAAGTGGTGGACGCAACTTGAACATGCTAACATGCAACGTCGCGGTGTCGGACGTTGGCGCGGATGTGATCGACAGAAGGCTACGGCCTCGCGTGGCCGACGTCAACGCGATAACGGATGGTTCGTCCAACAATTTTCGAAACGGTCAAGAGCGATGCTTGAAGATACGATACAACATCCCACAGCAGCTCAGACTGGGGACCCAACAGGATGCGTACCGACCGGCACCGACCCATCACGATATGCTTCTGCAGAAAGCATAGCTCCAGACAGACGAACTGTCCGCGACCTAAGAACAGAGTTCAGCGAGTTACTTCCGAAAGTTCGGAACAAGACTTGGCATGGTCCGATCATTGCGACGGAGAAGCACGCTCCTTCGATACAATATAGCAACATATAGACATCACGACACGATGCTCGCATGGTCATATACTCTGTGAGACTCGCGAACGGGGACGTGTTCCCTCACCCATTGTGACGTCTCAATAGTGGCGTTCAGCAGCATGTCCAGTGGTTGCAGCGCCCATGACTGGTCTGCTGGTCCGGGAGGATTGATCGCCAACGCCGCAGACGTGAGGTACGTATGATATGGATCTGCCAACACTGTCAGTGCAGCCCGACGAGCCCGCGATGCAATGGACGCATACCAGGATGCTCCCCGGGCGCTTTTGCGATGCCACCGAATTTGTATTGACAGCAAGCAACGAAAGAGCGGAGCGCAGTAGTGTCGATAAGCGCGTTCTCGCCGAGGATCTGGGGGGATAATATTGTATCAGGGAATGATACGAGGGACGATGCAGCAGAAGCGACGGACAGCTAGTGAAGAACCACACCAGAAACAGTAGCAGGCATCGGGAGCCTTGCCGATACGACCGCAGAACCCGCCAGCTGGGTCCTGGTTCTGCATCAGCCAGCGGATTGTCTTCTTGCGCTCCGCTATCGTAAGTGCGAGAGACGCAGGAATGAGATGCTGTGGGACAAGGTGAAGGCACGCCAGAGCACAGTAAGTCGTTCCTCCTAAATGGGCTTTAGGAAAAGACGTCGGCGATCCAGGTTCTAGACACACCTTGCGCTTCGCAGTATAATGCTTGACCATAACCGCCTTCGTATGTCTGTTAGACAGGAGCAAAAGTAATCAGATCAAACATGTATTCAAGTACGAGGTGCAATCGAGTACATACTCGACATTTCTTCACGAAGGCGAGGGCTCGAGGGATGTCAATGCCGGACCAGTCGTCGAGCATACTGCTCAGGGCAAACGCGCAGTAACTCATGCGCAGATCCGAGTCACCCGCACCCGGAGTTGTAGAGAAACTAGGAAGGCAGATGGAGAACACATGCTGGAAAGTCACCGCGACCACATACCTCCCGTCACTATCCTGACATGCCGCGATAAAACGGACAATCCCTGTCCGATCTAGCTGCGAGAAGTCATCGCGGAGGATGGCGAGCGATAGGACAGCGGTGTAGGTCATTATCATGTTTGGTCTTGAATAGTCAGAGTATTCAGCCTGCTTTGACACGCGACGAATGCACACCGTCGTTACTGTTGATCCAGAATCCACATAAGAGAAACGCGTACGAACGAGTCCTTTTGACCGATCATGATCTTCAGTCGTCATGAACGGACTTGGCCGAAAGCCGCCTCCAAAGGCGCCTCCTAGATGAATGGCAAGGATCGCATGCTGATCGGGATGGACGGGACGGAGCAGGAGACGCACTAGCTTGCTGCGCCCATATCCAATAATCGTGAGCGCCGCGCAGGGCACGGCAGAACCCGCTACCCGACGCTCTCGAGGTGCTGTCAATGTCATTGTCTGCATTGTTGTCCATTTAATCCTTTTAGCAAAGCCATCATTGTGATGCAGATGTTCAGAGTCATTATAAGCACAACAACACAGAATATTTATTTTCACAAGACGTAGACTACACGAGCAAAGAAAATAGTATGGCAGTCAAACTCACCCGCACAACACCGCATGCCGTGATGACAGCGCCGTGGCTACTCTCGTCAGTGTCACGATACATCCGATGTCTGAGGCGCAGACCACGCCTACGTACAAGCTAGGTGACGTATATAGGGCATCTATGCTCGTGCCATATCGCCGCGCACCGCGTGTCGCAAAAGATGCATGCGCGAGAGTGAGAAGAGGCTGACCGCATGGGCATCAAGCCAAAGTGGAGGGCGCAACACGGCGAACCCACGAATGTCTGGAGCGGGAAGTAAACCAGGCGTGCACGCGACGCCACGACGAGCACGCCCGCCGCTGCTATCATGCGCTCGCACGCACTAGCCCTGCATCGCTGCATCAGCGCGGCGAGCAGGCGCCGCTCGGAGCATCCACACACGCATGCGGATGCTGTGGTGCACACGCGCGAAAGCAAAGAGAAAGCGAGCGGGTGCTGAGCATGATCATGTGCACGGTTGTCGTCGCCGTTGTGATGCTGAGGGTTGATCGCGGAAGGCTTATCTATCTGGAGCATTGTGGGGCAACGATGGGTCTATGAAAGACAAACATCACGCGATGAGGTGATGAGCTGGTCGCTCGTTTCAATGAGGCAGCGCTGACGCATCTGCGCGTAGTCTTCAATCGAAAAGGGGATGTCATTTTGTGGCAGTATGAGTGCGGGTAGGGTATGGGCATGGGCATGATATGGATGGTCCTGTATTTTCAGAAAATCTGAGTCAGTGGTGTAGGGAGAGAAGAACAGAAAAAATACAAGCCATCGAACTTTGCAGTCTGAAGTCGGTCATCAGATATGTACAGTTGATGTAACGTCCTTAGGTTCTCCTGGGTCCTGCCGACAATTTTACTGGTGTACTAGTAATTGGAGTGGTAAATGATTGATCATTGAAGTCGCGCTGGGCAGATGAGCTTGTACTGTAGTGGTGAAGCCGGAGACAGGGAGAGTCGCATTAGAGCGTATTTGCAGTCGGTCAAATCGCCTGATCTAAGTCGCAATGTGCCCCTGAATAGGTCAGAAATCAGCGGACATCAAAATGCGGGCGGACTTAGAAATAATGTAGGCCGATTACTGCTTCACCAGCACAGTACCGGCACACAGCTGCAGAGCATGGATTTTGTCAGGTCAAAAATGCACTGCGCATTGCGAGGGTACAGAAGTTGCTCCCCAAGTGATGTTGGAGATGTGCAGGAGGGCCCATAAACACTTAGACAGTGGCCAGGAGCAAGCAGCCTTTGTAACGAACTAGCGTGCCGGAAACCCGAGGACAACTCCGCTGTGGCGCGCCGCACGGCATGGTCGTGATGTGCCTGAGTTAGTAGAATTTGGGTGCGCCCTTAGTGAAGTCCAAAACGCGGTGCAAATACGCTCTATTCGGCGGTTTGCGAACAGGATTGCTTTCTTTAGAAGATCGTGCCTGCTGCGCGATCTGTGAAATCTACTGCCAAACTCGAGGTGACACGTTTGAGGTGTAAGACCCACTACCACAGGGGTAGCGGGAATTTCTCCAGCCATCCCTGTCGGCCTCGCTTGTCTTCTGCGAGATCAAACCGAGGACATCGAGTGTCCCGAGGCAGTAGAACGACAGCGCCATCCTTCACAAATCAGCACTTTCAGCACAGATATTGGCTCTGTATGTCTTGCAGTCCGACGCGGTGGGGTTGGATGACATACCGAGAAGAATCTATTTCTTCCATGCTGTCTGGCAAGCCAGCAATGCAGCGTTTACAATGCATAACATGGCCTGACTTGTTAAAGGGAGGTAATGAGTTCATGGTGGAAGACATGGTAGAGGTTGTGTCGGGACGACTCGTCGAGAGGAAGATGGCAAGGGGAGGATGTCAATTATTATTTAGATTTTGTCGTCTAAGTTCGGGTGTAAGTACTTATCGGCGATCATAGCCCGGATGCTGTGGCTCCGCCCAGTTGCCGCTTAGCGACTCACGCCAGCAGCGAGCTCTAGCACAGACCGCCACCACCCCCAGGCTTCAACAGACCCGGCCCATCGTCACCCTCGACCTTCGCCCGCCATGGACCGCCTCGAATCGCTGGGAAGCACGCTCTCTAACCTCACGATGTACGACATCAAGAGTATGTACAACCAGGTGAGCGTGGCTGCGACCTCGATGTCGGGGACAAGCACCAGCCCGGGCTAAGCAAACGTTGGTTTTTGCAGGCGAAGAATGTCGTGCTGAATGTGAGCGAGATGGAGGCGAAGGTGCGGGAGGCCACCAATGACGATCCTTGGTGCGTTGTTGTGAGCGGCGTCCAGGGAAGCTCTATTGACGTGTTTCGACTTGGCGACTAGGGGAGCGAGTTCGACGCTCATGCAAGATATAGCCCAGGGGTGCGTCATTATATGTGTCTAAACAAGCTCTGGATGACGAAGGATCATTTATAGAACATTTAATTTGTGCGTGCTATCTCGGTGCATTGGGGACTATCCTTCTGAAGGCAACCGCCAGCCAAAACTTTAACGAGATCATGCCATGTATCTACTCGCAGTTCATGGAGAAAGAGGCGCGTCAGTGGAGACAGATATACAAGGTAGGTCGAGCCCGTGATATTGAGAGATGTTCATCGATAGTCGCTCATGGCTGTGTGTTGTGCAGGCTCTCCAGTTACTCGAGTATCTAGTGAAAAACGGAAGCGAACGCGTCATTGACGATGCACGCTCCCACATTTCTACGATTAAAATGCTCAGGAATTTCCATTACATTGATGACAAGGGCAAAGACCAGGGCATTAACGGTGCGAGATCATCTACATATGACTACCCTCTGAATGCTGAATCTATGCTTCAAGTCCGCAATCGGTCGCGGGAGATCGTCGAGCTGCTCTCCGACGTTGAGAAAATCCGCCAGGAGAGAAGAAAGGCGAAGGCGAACAGGAGCAAGTACATCGGCACTGGAAGTGATGGAATGAGCTTCAGCTCCGCTGGTGGTCGATACGGTGGATTTGGAAGTGACAGTCTTGGAAGCTCGTCTTTCGGATCGTACGGCGGCGGATACGGCGAGCGCGCCAGTGGTATGGATAGAGGTACGTTTCTTATCTTGGTGATCAATGTAGAGACTGACAGGTATCGCATCTAAGCAGAATATAACACTAGCGGCGGCAGCGGTGGGTTCCGGGACGAGAGCTCCCGGAAAGGATATGAGGAATACGATGCAGGAGACTATGAGGAGGGCCCGCGCCGGTCTGACTCCACCTCTCGCCGGACTACTGCCGCCAGCACGTCACGCTCTTCGACCTTGCCCTCCAGTCGCTCTGCCCCCGCGAAGGCTCCTGAACCCGTTCCAGAAGTGGATCTACTCGGTGGGTTCGGGGACGACGAGCCAGTCGCTGCTCCCGCCAAAGCTGAGAAGGCCCTGCCCGCCTTGACTGCCCTCAACGTCTCTACTGATGGTGAGTCGTCTTGATCTTGCAAGTGCGGACATTCACTCATATAATGACCCGAAGCAGGCGACGACGAGTTTGCCGACTTCCAGGCGGCGCCCCCATCCGCGCCCGCCACTAAGCCAAACCTCATGGACATCCTCAACGCGTCCACGCCAGCTGTAGCGCCCTCCGCCCACGCATCGCGCTCCTCAATCGCCTCGCCCGTGCAGACGCCCTCATACAACGCGTTCCCCGCCATGGCCGCCCAAGCCCGCCCCGCGTCCTACGTCGCCTCGCCGCCCCCAACCACCGCCTCGCCCTCCCTTTTCTCGCAGGCGCCCCTCGCGCCGACGCCCTCGGTAAAGTCGCCACCTCCACGCGTGGGCGTCGCCAGCCCGAGCTCGAGCTCGACGGCGTCCGCGAAGCCCGCGGGCAACTTCGACGACCTGTGGTCGATGTCGCTCGGCTCGTCGGGCTCGAAACCTGCGACGCCCACGGGCGCGCCCAAGTCGATCAAGGACCTCGCGAACGAGAAGGCGCAGGCGGGCATTTGGGGAACCGGCAAGGCGCCCGCTGGCCAGGCACAGCGGCCGGGGATGGGGAGTTCGTTTGGCTCGTTTGCGGGCCCGGCTGTGTCATCGACGTCGTCGGCCCCTGCGGGCGGGTCGGACGACTTGTTGCTGTGAAGGGCAGTAGAGCTGGTACTTATCTTTGTTGGTAGAGCGAGCCCTGTTGGGCAATGGATGTGATTTTGTTTCTGGCATTTTTTGTGGAGTTTGTTGAAGATTGCACCTTTGTTCTCACTCTGTGATATCGATGACTCGAGATGCGTTTCGCGTCGAACCGTCGACGCCTTCATGGTCGTCAACATCAAGATATAACATAACATAAAACAAGATAAGAGGGCTGATAGATAAGTCATATACTCATCCGACTCCCTTTCTTTCCGCCACGTGCGAGTGCAGAATACAGCGAGAATGTAAAGCTCTCGAGCTGAGGGGATTCGTCGATGTCATACTACTCAATTTCGATGTGAACGATGTAGATTGGGTGGTGAGCGAGATGCCAAGGATAGGTACGGAGAAGTTCGAACGCACCATAGACACGATCACTATCTCCTCGATGAAAGCTGCGAGCCGTTCCATTGTAACAGCCTCGTCACGCACGAGGATCTTGGAAAAGAGGGTGGCCAGAAAGTCATCGTCAGTGATAAACCCTGCAGTCTTCTCTGAACAATAGATATGTATGTTCAGTATAGAATCATATATGAGAGACGGAAGGGAATCTAACCGAAAGCGAGGAGCTTCTCAAAAAATTCAAAGCAGAGAAGTGCGAGCTCGACACTTCCGTACTCCAACTCTTTGAGCAGATATTCCAAGAGACCGACCAAGTTGATGAAGACACTGCCCTCCTCGACTATAAGCATTTCCGTGTACGCAAGTGCACGTCCTCCCTCTTCTATGAGCCATGTACCTCCCTCATCTATTACGACTGTCAGCGACGCTGAAACGAAACAAGGAGCTTGGCAAATGCGACTCACCGGAAGCAGACAATGCACCAAACACTCTGATACAATGCTCAGATATCTCTGTGGGAGCTCCATCATCTGACGAAGTAACGTCCTTGAACAATTGCAATAAGGAAGGCACATTTTGGAACACGATCGTTCGTGAGTCGGCTAGAAAGCGGGATGAACTGGAGCAAGTCCAAGTGAATAGACGTTCAAACCATGGAGAGTGAGCTCCTTAAGAAGCTCGGAAACCGCGTCGAAAGATTCTCCCCACATTGCGCTGTCTCTTAGTAAATCGACCATACAGTCGCTGATATTCTGAGCTATGCGGCAAAGCAACAGATCTGCACCGGGGGAAATCAGGTGGAGTGTTTCCTGCAAATAAGCTACATTGATAATGTTACGCACCGTCGCCCCCAGTAGCGGCCATGATCAGTATCTTTATTGACATGCACCGGGTTTCGCGATCGAAGAAGGTGGTGCTCCCCAAAGGCACCCATTCTAAGATTTCGTCGCAAATCATCCTCGCGAATGACGCTCCTATTGCATGTCAGTGAGCACCTTGAGAAATGACGAGATAGTATTGCGTACGCATCAGGTTATGTTTGTGCAGGAAAAAGACAACTGTCTCAAATCCTTGCTTCGAGCATTTCAATTCTGCGATCTTTTCTTTCATGTCGGACATCACATCTGGCCTGCCAAGTGTCACAGGACCGTCGACGTAGAAGGAGCATTGTGAAAGGACCATACCTGTCCAAGGTTACGCCGTTGACTGATCCAATACGGTCCAGAGCGCGCCGTATGATGCCCTGACCCTCCGCTTGTGTCTTGTTCTGCCATTCTACCATCGTACGATAGAGTGAGAGGACAGAGGCCGGGTCATTTTGGAACTGCTCCAATCCGGTATCTGAGGTGAGACATGTGAGGAAAACGTAGAAATAAGCATACGGCTCGGGAAATACCCACTTAGTCTCGTCATGGTAGTCAGTAATTTTAAACACCTGTCAAGGTCGTCACCGTGTTGATCAATCTCCCGTACTAGGAACTTGGCAGCAAATGTGTCGATATCGAAAAGACTTTCCCATGCGTCGCTCTGCAAAGGGGGTTCTACATTTGACACAAGCTCCGTCCAGCATAGAACGCTGCTCTCGGGGAGCGTTGCCCTGGGTAAGCGGTCGTGATAGAATAAGGCGACAGAGATATGAACTCTCTGTCCAGACAGCATGGGACGTCCTCGACCCCGATGCAATCTGAGGGAGCTGTCAGCAAATATCCTAGACGCTGGCAGAGCGAAACTACGGGTACTTACTGACGTGTGAGCGAATCTCTTCCGGCATACGAATATTGTTTTATTGGGATGTATTCGATGATTCTCCAAAATGATTTCAATGATTCATGAATAAGGCCCAAAGACTTGGCGACCGGGCCAACGGTATTCCATTTTTCAAGTGCGGTGGAATCAAACTCTACGCCTTGAGCTTTGGCTTCCATCACCATCCACACAAGAGGCGCGGGGCCGTTATCCAGAGATAGATTTGGAACGTTACCTCCACCACTGTAGCCAAAAAGTCAGCTCAAGCCGGACAATCGTATACTCACGAGCATCTCCCTACATATCGGAATGTGTTCCGCTAAACCAGACCTCTTTGACACGCTCGCCTGGCTGTTTCCAGTCTGGACCAGGAGCCTGGCTTTCCCCACCGCACGCGTACTCAGGGAGGTATTTAACACGTCGTTCATCAAGAGCAAGTGCATGCCGAAAGAAACAGGCGGTGTGTGGATTATTGGTGCCAGGATGGGCGTTTCGTCGAACCAGCCCAATGGATGACACAGTATCCCTGGTGAAGTTGGATCATTGCGGATTTGCGAGAACTATCGGGACTCACCACACGCCGACAAAGTGGACTGAGGCGTTGCTGGAGAATGTGTCCTTGAATATTTTTGCCATAGGTTGTTTACTCCCTTTTCCGTCCTTATTTGTGAAGATGTTCCAAGATGCCCCGGTCGGCACGGCCTCCGTAGTCGGATCCTTGTAGATGGCATATGCGCTGTGGAGAGGTTGCGAAATTTCAGTCTGGCCATCGTAATAAGGACGCAATTCCTACAATGGTATCTGTTCTTCATTCCCCTTATGGATCAGACCGACCTTACAGTGGGTTGAGCCACCATGCGAGGCACGGATAGGTTCAAAACCGACGGCTTTCACACCTTGTGAATCATCGCAGCCAGGATACGGACGGCGTATGCTCCTCGAGAAAATCCTACGCCATAGATTCGCTGATCAGCAGACCAGCAAATGGGCAAGACAAAGAACTAACCAAATAAGTAGATACGATCATTCTTTTTGTTTTGATAGTTTTCAGATAGCCAGCGATACGCTCGAAGCACAATTTTGGAAATCTTCCTGGAAGAAGATGAATGATGACGCCTTGAAGAAGATAATGAGAGTTGAAGCTTGCCTTGCCGTCATAGCTTCTGTCCAACGTATGGCACCCTTCAGCGTCCGCATGACTGCGCCATCATTACCAGGATATGTTCCTATGCCACTGTTGTAGTAAGTAAGCTGCCCCCCGTTATTAGTCAAATGACTGTAGAGTTCAATAACATTCGTGTTCTGCAGATAGATGTATCGAGTTATGCTTGTATTCGTCGGTCTCAAAAATACTGACATACCCGCACACTAAACTGGTTCATGGTCCCATCGATGCAAACGACCAAGTTTCGTCCTTCTGGCGTCCCGCTGTCTGACTCGAACGCCGAGGTTGATAGCGTAGCGGTAGGACAGCAAGCGGAACAGAATTTCGTCATGAAAAATAGGTGGCCACTGCGGTCAACGAAGACCTGGTCATCCTTATGTATCTGGGTCAAAGTCATGGGAGCTTTCCGCCCATCTGTCTCCCAGAATAGCATACACATACCACATACATCCATTCTGTGCCCGCTTTGGCCTCGCCTCTGGGGTCCGTGTGACTTTGGTGGCATCACTGAAGTATAGACTATGAACGATACGTCGGAAGTCGGTCGGAATGCCTGTCAGACATACCTACTCCCCATGAGAATTGTGCAGGATTTTTTCAATGTCTCTATTCCGATTGATTACTATGCCCGAGCTGCCTGATAGTTCAACATTCCTTTGTCGAGCTATAGTTACTTGCCCGACCGCTGGGGGCGAAACTGCTAGACAGCGTTGATACTGAAAATGAAGATTGGCGGACCCTTCCTCATCGGTGATCCTTTCGGGGATAACGAATGGAACTAGCTATGTCTTGCGGTAACAAGCGCGTTGGTCGGCCAGGATCCAGGGGTGTTTGTGATAGGTTATATTAAGGCCCAACACGGGTGAGTCGGAAGTAGTCGGACGCAAGCATTCAATAAGGTCGATGACTGATGGATAAACAGGCCGATCATGCCATACCGGAGCAGATTTGAGCAGCACACAGTACTGTGGCGCTAAGACCTTGCCGTCCAACGGGGTTTGTTTGCCATCAGAGCACCAGTAACCTTTCGAACGTGCTGAGGTTAGGAAGACAGGTACGGTGGGAGTTGCTCAGTATTGGTGATCCGGTCGCCGAAAAAAGTGAGTGCACGGTCCCACACATGGACCCATGTCAATCCATGTTTGCTCGCGGAGCTGCCATTCATCTGCCTACGCCGTGCTGCGACAAGCATCATCAGAAGGTGATGTTGCATTGCTCATATGAATCACACACACCATTCTTCTTAGATGTCGTCAGATCCTCTGATGCTAAGCAATTCAAGCACGCGGTAGAGAAGCGCAAGACCCGTGAAAGTTTGAACTGTGTTATCGACGCCCAGAGTTCGGCGGAACTGCCGCGTGCCGGTATTGCTATAGCTAAGGATAAATAGTGCTTACACGAGTACGCCCGAGCAGTATTCATATTGCACGCCATTTAAGTGCATGCAGTACGCCCCATATGACCAGCTTATCACTGGGCGGTCCTGTCAGCAAGGGACGGGAAGCCTAGAGGGCATAGACATACAAGGGGCAATTTAAAAACGGCCAGGTGAAGCGCTGAATAATTCTGGAAGACTGGAATCGAAGTCAAAGATACCGTGTAGAGGTGAAGACCCCGACTACAGAACAGCTTGTACTGCGCGCCCGTTACGACCGCTGTGCCGTGTGAGTTCGGATGAGACTCGCCGACGTGGGCGTTGATCTGCTTTCTGGTCCTAGGGCAAGCGCGCCTATCCAAGTCTTGTGAACCGTTGTAATATAGCACCCTGGCGGAAGTCCAACAGACTTTGTTGGCGAGTAATGACAGTGCTTAGCAAAGTGGCGTGGAGACTGACGAGACCGACCTGAAGTTTCAATTTTGGAGCTCGGTTGCAGCCCAAATCGCAGAAGAAATGACGAGGAACAAGAGCGCCAGAATAGCTAACGGTACTGGTGTTGGGAGCAAGAGGCTTGAAGTTGAATGGGAGGAAAATGATACCGACCGACCGGGACTCACCGGGACTCACCGGGACCGGCCCGCCAGCGTCAACTGTTCTGCTGTACCGTCACTACCTAATTAAACACAGAACGACTATCTTCTGTGTAAGGTCTGCACAGGAGACTACGTCACTACTAGGCTTTATGTAAGTTTCACGAATTCGAACTAGATGATCTCTCAAACCGACGCTGTTCCTTGAATTCCTGTAGCTCAAGCTTAAGCATCGCGACTTGAACCTCGAATGCATCAAGTATAGCCATGCCATCTCCCGGTGTAACAGTCGACACGCATTACATTCAGACCTTGAATTCTTGATCTGAGCATGGTGCTTCTTCGAAATCCAAGCTTAAGACCTTAGTGATATGCTCGATAGATCGTACATCTAGCAGTGGATATGGCGAGCGCGCTAGTGACATGGATAGAGATACGTTTCTTCTTTTCTTGATCAGTACTGTCTGCCATGACGAGGATTCCATTTACACCACACTGACGGCGGCAGTAGTGGCTCCCAGGACGAGAGGTCCCGCGAAGGATGCATGCGATGCAGGAGAGTACGAGGATCACCAATCCGACTTGACGTCTGGACGGGCTACTGCTGCCAGCACGTTGGGCTCCTGGATCTCGACTATCAGTTGCTCCGCATTAGAAAGGCGAGTCTTGAAACCGTCCGAGAAGTGGATCTACTTGGTGTCAATGGGTTAGGAGGGACGACCAGCCCGTCGCCGCTCCTGCCAAGGCCGAGAAGGCTTTGCCCGCCTTGATCACCCTCAATGCTCTACTGACGGTAAGTCGTCATATTGTAGTGGCTGCGGGCGTCTTTTCAGATGCGCGGTTGAAAAACGGACGGCGACGACTTTGCCGACTTCACTTCCAGGCGGCGCCGCCGTCCGTACCCGCCACCAAGCCAAACCTCATGGACAATGGACATCCTCAACGCGTCCACGCCGCCTAGCGCCCTCCGCCCATGCATCGCGCTCCTCGATCGCCTCGCCCGTCCAGAGGCCCTCGTACAACGCGTTCTCCGCCATGGCCGTCCAAGTCTGCCCCGCGTCCTACGACGCCTCGCCTTCGCTCTCCACGCAAAAGCCCCCCGCACTGACACCCTCGGCGAAATTGCTGCCACGGCGCACGGGCGTCGCGAACTCGAGTTCGACGACGTCGGCCAAGCCTGCGAGCAACTTCGACGACCTCTGGTTGCGTCGGGATCGAAGCCCGCGACGGCCAGGGCACGCCCAAATCGATCATGGGTTGAGCGAGGGAGAAGGCGCAGGCGGGAATTTGGGGAGCCGGCAAGGCGTCGGCTGGCCAGGTGCAGCGGCCTGGGATAGGGAGCTCGTTTGACTCGTTTGCGGGCCCTGCTGTGTTGTCGACGTCGTCGGTCTTGGCGGGCTGGTCAGATGACTTGTTGTGAAGAATGGTACAGCTAATAGTAGGTACTTACATTTGTTTGAGCGAGGTATGATGGACAATGGATGTTGCTTTCTTCCTTTTTGTGATGCTGGTTGTAAACCATATGTTTCTACTCTCATGATTCTAGATGTCTGCTGTTTCATCCTGAGAAGAGACTTCACGGTATTTAATGATAATATTACATAGCATGAAGGAAGGGTGGTCAATTCCTCAATGCTGTATTACCATTTCCAATGTGGGCTGCAGGCGGTATACATTTGAGCAAGGAAGCAAGACACAAAAAGTAGTCATGACTCCAGCTTCCACTTGGATACTGTTTCTTCCAACAAAATGGAGACTTCCTCCTTTATTGTAGCGTCATCATGTTCGAGTGCTGTGGCATATAGGGAGGGCAGGTATTCGTCATTGATAATGTAATTTCGAGTGTCCTCTGAAATGCTTAATCAGAGTGAGGTAATGTGATAGAGATTAAAACAAGCCTGACCAAAAATAATCAACCGTTTAATAAGCAAGAGACAGTGAGATGCAACTTGGGTTGTCCCACGTGCCATGATCTTGAGCAGATAATGATGGAGACCATACACTGTCATCAGAATGTTTTTATCGATTATTGTGTATCTAAGTAATCGTTCTCCCTCTTCTATGAGCTTTCTCCTACTTTGTTCTGCAAACAACAATCAGTGATACTGGCTGAACAGGAAGTGTACCACTTCACTGGAAGAAGACAATGCCCAAAAGAATCTCAGACAATGGTCAGATATGATGTTGTTCCCCAAAGTTGTAGCTTCCTTGAACTGGTTCAACAATGAACACACATCTTCAAATGCATCTATACATGATTCATCTAGAAGGAATGCCTGATGAGTAATATTAAAGGGAAAAGGATGTCTGAACAGCCCAAACCATGTTGAACAAGCTCCTCAAGAAGAATATGCATGTCATCAAAATCACTGTCCCCAACTTCACTATTGTTCAATAAACAAAGCAGGCTGTCTCCAGCCTTTTTAGCCACTTGGCGACATTTCAAGTCTTTGAAGTAGGAGTTAAGAGTATGTTCTTCTTTAAAGAAGATATATCACATACTGTCACCATTTATAGCAGCCATTTTCAATATCTTGATTGATCCACATCGCACATCATGGTCAAGTTTGGCCTCATCTAGACATATACAAGATACAGCTTTATCATAAAGCAATGTTGTGAAGTCCTCAACTTAGGCCACATTGCACATGAGCATCTTAAAAGTTATGTATTAAGAAGGAAGCACCACTCACACTCCATTAGATCGTGTCGGTGCAGAAATGTGATAGCTACCTCAACCCCCATAGGATGGCTTATTAATTGATGAATTGTTTCTCGCATTGTGGACATTGACTCGGAGCCTGCTCTATTGTTTCTCAGAATGCCAACATCACATAAGCAAGAAGATGACAGGTTTCATACTTTTGTAATCTCTCAGCATTGATCTTTCCAATACTGCAAAAGGCAGTTTTGACATCTGGGCATTTGTATACATCTTTCATCTTGCAATAGAGTGCAAGGACAGATTCTGGATCTTCTCGAAGGCGTTCAATGCTTGCCGCTGTTTGGAGAAGGAATATATCAGAGGATATGGAGGGAGAATTTGATAGCAAGGGAAGACCCACAGATGCTTGTCATGATAGTAAGTATTTGTAAACATTTCTGTAGATCCTCACCAGACTCAAGGATCTTCGACACCAAGACTTTGGCAGAAAAGGTGTCAATATCGATGATTTCTGCCCATCCACCCTGCAGGAGAGCTGTGTCTTGAAGGTCCTTCCAGCACAGGTTACTACTCTCCGGAAGCATAGCCCGAGGTAGTCGATCATGGAGACACAAGATAACAGATATATGGATCTGCTGTCCACGCTGCACAATACGGCCTTTACCATTATGGAGGGGCCTGAGGTAATGATCAACAGATTATTCAGTCAAAGATCATGAATACCTACCAACGTATAAATGGATCCTTGCTGGTATACGAACGATGCTTTATGGGAAGGTACTCAAGCCATTTCCATTTCCACGTCAATGATTCGTGAATCTCGCAGGAATTGCGCCATTTTTCAAAGTCCTCGATACGATCACTGATCCTGACCCCTGCTTTGTAAGCTTCTGACAGCATCCAGACGAGAGGAGCAGGACTGTTATCCAAAGACAGATTCTCGATGTGACCACCACCACTGTGATCGATACATCAGCTTGCGTGAACAGATCAGACGATGGTGATCACATTACTCACATATCAGAATGTGCCCCGCTGAACCAGACTTCCCTGACGTGGTCATCAGGCGAGTCAGACTCCGAAAGCAGCATTCTGTCGCCCCTCGCATACTCGGGAAGGAACTTCACACGCCGCTCGTCAAGAGCAAGGGCGTGCCGAAAGTAACATGCGGTGCGTGGATTGTCGGTTCCAGGGTGGAGGTCCCGTCGCACTAGCCCAATTGATGACACAGTATCCCTATTGTGCAAGGTGAACCGATGCGGCACCATGTAGTAGAATGCCAAATATTACCACACGCCGACGAAATGGACCGAAGCCTTTGTTGAGAAGGTCTCTTTAAAGACCTCTGCGGAAGACGGTTTCTTATCCGTGTTTTTGAAGATAGTCCGAGGGGTCTCCGGCTCATTAGCGGAGGCTGGATCAGTATCCGGATCCTTGTAGATGGCATATGCGCTGCAACAAGGCCATAAGATTTCGGTGGGCTTCCGGAACAGAAATAGAATCCTCACAATGGTATTTGCTCCTCATTTCCTTTTCGAATTAGGCCGACCTTTACAGTTGAATGAGTTGATTTCAGCACATAGACGCGCATCAGACGACGGCTGCCGCACCTTGTCGATCATTGCTGCGAGCATCCGGACTGCATATGCTCCCCGAGAAAATCCTATGGTAGAAAATGAATAACAGAAGCGTGGGCATGCGAATATGGCGAACCAAATAAATAGATACGATCATTGGGTTGATAATGCACAGAGAGCCAGCGGTATGCCCCTTGCACAATCTCTGAGATTTTTCTAACAAAAATGATTTAAAGATGCGCAGATGAGGCAGACATCGCAGCGTACTTCGCAAGAATTATTTCCAGTAACTGGGAAATACCGGCCCGTATCCGGACGCCTCGTCCACGGTGACTAGCAAAAGTCCCTACGCCGCTGTTGTAGTATGTAAGCTGTCGTTCATCACCGACTAGCTGCTTGTAAAGCTCGATGACATTTGTATTCTGTAGTGGGGCAATGCGTTGAGTCATGCTTGCTCGCTAGCCAGAGGTCAAAGTGCCTACGTACCTGCTCTCCGAACTGATTCGAGGTCCCATCAATGCAAACGACTAGATTTCGGGATTTGTGCTCATCAGACTCGGCCATCGAGGATCGCGAATCACAATTGTCGCAGAACGGTGCCATCATAGGAAGAAGAGACAAAGGCAGCAGTGACTGACGAAGGCTCGATGGTCTTTCCCAATCCAAGGACAGGGCGTTTTCGCTCACAAGGTTCAACATCACATCTTGTCATCCACGTGAGCTTGTCATGGCAAACGTGCCCGCGTTTTTCAGAAATACATGGGCGGCTTGATTATGCGTACTATAGAAGGAGAATGCCGAAGCAACGTGGACGCTACTATTTCTGCCTCGCTTCTGGGGTCCAAGTGACATCGTGATTTCGTGAAGGGCAAAGATCATGGTAGCATCTTAGGAACTGGGTACGGAAGGCTGTCGCGCCCACGGACTGCCCCTGGCCGCGATGCTATCGTTGGTTAATCTGGTGGATTAACATGCCTGTGTGAACGAAGAGGCTTAATCTTAAATCAAAGACGCAGAGGTTGTTCACCTTGGCTGAGCTTGTACGTATGGCTGATGACCGATTATTTATTTTGATCAACGTCTCTGTGTACCAGCATTAATACTGAGAATAACGATGATAAAAATCCTTTCACCTAGTAATTCCTCCATGGGAATTTAACAAGCACGCCAACCCGCCGGAAACCAAGAGCGCGAAAGAGCGCGAAAGAGCGCGAAAGAGCGCGAAAGGCAATATTAAGGGCCTGAAATAGAGGATCCGGAACATCTGGACAAAGGTCATTGAAAAGATCACATTGACGGGCGTTCTTCCAAGAAGGCCAACGGGCGGATAGGCTAGCCACAAAGGATGCGTGGAAGTTACGATAGTCGTGGAAGCATCTGTAAGCACTCGAACGCGCTAGACCTATCTGAGAAAAGTACAAATCTGCGCATTGAGAAAGAGGACCATTTGGATTTACGAACGACGTTAATCCTGAGTCCGACTTGCATGCATGGCTGCCGTTCATCTGCATAGGCCACATCATCGCAAGCATCAACAGAAGACGACCGCGCTAAAACTATGAATAATGCGCATGGTCTCCTTAAACGCCTCTGGTTCCCCTCACTTAGCAGATCAAATGCGCGACAAAGGAACGCAACATCCGTGAATTCTGCTATCGATTCATCAGAACTAATCTGGTGTTCCAGACCGTCGCCTTGAACCTAAGTTTCTGGCGTCAGCTACATTCAGCGTTGCTATGACTAAGGGTAGCACTTACGGTGACACGAAGACGCGCTCGAGCAACAGCAAATCGCACTCCCACTGCCACATGTCAAGTTTACCCCTTGGAGATCCCCTTGGACGAGGAACACCTGGAAGGCTCAAAAATACAGAAAGCAAGGTAAAAATGGCTAAGTGAGGCGCGGGAGGATCGTGGACGGCTAGTGTCAAACTCAAGGGCGGCGTTTGGAGGAACAGAAGACGAAGACCCCGACTATAGTGAGTATGATGCCCCCGACATGAGGCGTACTGCACATACTGCATATTGCATTCAAGATGATATATACATACCGGGACTGCCCAAGCTCTTCTATATGAGGTCCCTGTACGGCTCTCCGTTGCGAGCGCTCTGCTTGTGACAAGCTTCCAAGTCTAGTACAGACGCACCGTGATCCATATCCGCCATCCAGACTTCCGCAAGGCGTGGAGAGACAGTACATTTTTTATCCCTGCTGCTCAATCGTCGTCGACATCCAAATCGCCCTCGATTCCAGCGCCCTCGCCTGCATCCAAGAACTCGACATCATTGGCGTCTTGGTCCCACTGCGCGTCTTCCTCAATCAACTCCTCATGGTACATCACGACCTCCGCGCTCGGCGCCCCGCCGCCGTCCTGCGGTGCGGACGCGGACGCGGACGCGGACACGGGCTCCGTG
Source organism: Hericium coralloides (assembly GCA_003675405.1). Classification (NCBI taxonomy): domain Eukaryota; kingdom Fungi; phylum Basidiomycota; class Agaricomycetes; order Russulales; family Hericiaceae; genus Hericium; species Hericium coralloides. The sequence goes on along the minus strand of QUOP01000212.1, from coordinate 281,595 downwards.
AGCGAGGCTTGCACGGCATCAAGCACCTCCTGCATCGTTTCGCCAAGGCGGTCTTCGAGCTCCTCCACAATCTGCGCGGTGATTGGTCAGCGTGCCGACGATGGCTGTCAGGGTGAGGAACGTACGACGTAGAGCTCGACGGCCTCGGTCGGCGCGAGATTGACGATTTGCAGTTTCTCGGGCTTCGTGAGGCCGTATGGAGCGATGTTTTTGACCAGCTGAGTAATGCCTTCAGGGGTCTGTATTCTGGTGGGCTGGTAGTCCGCGGAGAGGTACTGAATAGCCTGTGTGAATTGATGTCAGTCATCGAGTCACCATAAACGTTGCACAGGTGTTGTGTAGCTGAGACGGATAGCACACGAAAATACGCGACTTGAACGTCTTCGCCACTCAGCCTGCCTAGAAGAAAAGATGAACGCACCTCAACTTCCATCGTCCTCAAATTCTCGGAGATGTCTTCGAGAGGGTCATAATGCCTCTGTGCAGTAACGCCGGCGGCCTCTTCTTCCTTCTTTACTCGCACGGCGGTTTTTGACTTGACCAGATAGTCGCTCTCAAGCTCGCGCAGGAGGCTGAGCACTTCATAATTTGAGAGCAGGCTGGCGCGGGGTTTTATGACCTGTGTTATTTTTTGATGAGACTAAAATCACGTACATGAATTGAACCAACCGACCTCCATGATACTTTTTACGACGATAGCATGAGGGAAAAAGGCGTCGAGTCGTAATCTGAGCTTCTGCCCGATGTCATGAGCAGGCGATCCGAGGTCGGAGGCGCGCAGTGGCTGGAAAAGGGAGTGGCGGCGGCGGCCAAAGACGCGTCAACTCATCTTTTGCGCTCAACGTCGTCCACATCCCCGCCTCCAGTGAGCTCAATCCTTCCTCCTACCCGTCTTGTCGTTGAAGAACGACCTTGGATATAGAACCTCCTTACGATTCCGGTAGAAACCATGAATCGACCAGGTAACCGCTGGAACCCGAGACATACCCCCGAAATCCCAGAAATGTTGACCTCGCGTGCAGGGCAACCGCCACAGCGTCCACCGAGTCTTGGTCCCAATCCTGGCATCGGCGGGCCCTTCAGAGGCCCATTTCCTTCATATGGTATCCCGCCACGAAACGCCATGCCCGGCTATCCTGGCCTGCCCAACCACCGCGCCGCGCAGAACATCGTACCCCAGCCTTCACCCGGCTTCGTTCAGCAACGGACTCCCGGTTTCCCGTTCAGTGCCGGCATTCAGCAGCAGCAGTCTCAACAACAGCAATCCCAGCAGCATCATCCGCAGGTGTCATTACAGCAACATGGACAACAGCAGCAGCAACCCAGTCAGCCGAGCAACGCGCACTCGAGTCTGCCACCGCATCTCACGCAGGCGACGACACCCAATCTCGGCGCTGCCGCACCCTCAGTCTCCTCCGCCAGCGAAGTCGGCCTCGATCCGAACGATTTTCCGGCATTAGGGTCGACGCCCACAGGTGGGGCGGGCGCAGGGTCGACTAACAACGGGAATGGCGGGGTGTCGACGAGCTATGCAAGTCAGGCGGGGACGGGGGTGCCGCCAGGGACGGCTGCGGGCGTGCAGGGTGGTGGAGCGGCGCAAACACGCGACTTTACGGCGGACGACTTCCCTGCGCTCGGCGGGCCCACATCGCAGCAGCAGCAGTCGCAAACGCCTCAGTCACAAAATCTGGAGGGCCATCCGCCCGGGCTCAATGGGCTGCACAGCGAACCGTCGCGGCAGCAGGGACTTATAGGGTCGATGTCAGGGGCGCTTGGGTCACAGCAGCAGTTGCAGAATGGAGCACAGCAGCAGCAGCAGCAGCCAGGGCTGTTGAACCTCGGTCCGCGATCAGGTATGCTTGCAACGCTGCAGCCAGAATCGGAAAAACAGCGGGTACGTGGTTTGCGTATTCGTGTGATGCAGTTCTAACGCGTACGTGCAGAATTTTAACAATCTGAAGCTCGCCAATAACGCGGCCCCGTGGACCTCGTCAAGCGCAGCTCCCGGACAACCTACTGCGGCATACCCTTCCAACTTCCAAAACGGCGGCTCACAGCCGCAACCCCACCCGCCGGGCGTCCCTCATCCAGCCCAACAGCAGCAGCAGCAACCCCAGCCTCAGCCTCAGCCTCCGCAACAGCCACCACAACAGCCACCGCAGCGCGCGGCACCAGCGCAGACGCCGTATTCCGCTGGCGAGACGGCGCAGAGCTCAACTGGCGCGCTGCCGCAGACGCCCGCGCAGCAGGTGCTCGTGTCGGCAGCGGACCGCTGGGGCCTGCTCGGCCTGATCTCGATGATCAAGAACGCGAACGCGGACCAGGCGCTCCTCTCCATCGGCACGGACCTAGGCACGATGGGACTCGACATGCAACAGAGCAGGTGTGTACTTCGTCTCTTGCCGTTCTGCGCTTCACTGATGGGGCAGGGCCGCCAGTGATCTGTACTCGACGTTCATCACACCGTGGGCGGACTCGTCTGCGGCGCACTCGGTCGAGCCGGACTTCCACCTTCCGGCGTGCTATAATGTACAGCCACCACCGCCGGGCCCGAACAAGGCCGCCGCGTTCAGCGACGAAACGCTCTTCTTCATGTTCTACTCGTCACCGCGCGACGCGCTGCAGGAGGTCGCCGCACAGGAGCTGTACGCCCCTCTCCTTCCCTATCTTCCTCTCTTTCAATCTGACACGCGTCGCAGGTTCAACCGCAACTGGCGATACCACAAGGAGCTGCGCCTGTGGCTGACGAAGGAGAGCGGCACCGCGCCGTCGCAGAAGGTGCCGGGCGGCGAGCAGGGCACATACACTTTCTGGGACCCGGACAACTGGGGCAAGGAGCGCAAGGAGATGACGGTGCTCTATGCGGACCTCGAGGAGAAGAGCCAGCCCGCGTTCACGCCGGGGCAGGCGCCGACGCCCGCGCCCGTGCAGCAGCAGCAGCGCGGCTCGTTCCAGGGCGTCGGCATCGCCGCGATGTAGCCGTTTCGTCTGCGAACCACGAACTCGATTTCGAGCTGCTTTTTATTGTGTAGTGTCTTTTCTGTCGTTCCTCCAGTGCTTCTCTCCCGACTGGTATTGTCGTACTGTGTTGTATCTCTAATATTGTGTTAACGTTCACGGTCGCGCAAACTCATCTTGCATTGTATCTGGGATGTCCGGAGGTGTGTGGACGCGAGATTTGGTTTGCTCATGTTTCTTGCGAGGCGGCCAGGAGTCGGCGAGTCACTGTCCTCGGTACCGTGGAGGGCAATGGAACCTTCTGCGTCGACTGCGCGTACTTACATATGTAGGAAACATACAGCACCCCGGAGGCATCTCGATGCGTTAGCGATCGATCTCAGGCGGTGCACAAATCCGGATACCAGGACCCACTATGATACATAGAACAAGCATCGCGGAAAGGTAAAAATAGGTGATCGCAGATCGCTCCGTGTGGATGCGGAAGGTTGGAGAACAGGATACAAAGCATTTTTGATAGGAGTACAACGTGATCGCCCGGGGTCGTGTGGATGACCGGACATGAAACTTTAGTGATACAAGGCATATTGAAAGCAACGAAGCAGCGAAAGCATGGAGCAGAGAAGACTTGTATGGATCTATCGTGGGTGCGCCGTAATAGGCACAGAGCTCACTGCAAGCGGGGCGAGCGGCTGCTGTTTCGGGCGGCCGCACTGAACGGGATAGCGTTTGGCGGTCCGATGGGCGGGAGGGGGGCCTGGCCTTCCTGACGCTGTCAAGACGTGAGGACACCATCCAACGGCCAAGCATGCCCGACGCACCTTGAACACGAACTGGCAGATCTTGTGCCCGCTCTTGCCGTCCTTGAGCTCGGCCTGGGGTGGGTTATAAGAATGGAACGGGAGGAGCATGGACGGGGTGGGTTACCGAAATGACGTCGTACAGCCCGTCGTAGCGGTAATATGCGCCTCCCGTACTTGTGGTAAGCCCACGGATGAGGCGGACAGGGGTCCCCCGTTCGGCCGATTTCTGATCTATTGTTGAGCGATCGAGGGGCCGGGATGGATAGAGGGTTGCGCTTACCTGGAGAGCTCGGTTGCCGTTGTGCTCGAACGTCTGGTCTTCAGTCTGGGGCTTGTTTCCCTGCAGTGAATGGAGCGTAAGACATTGCTTTACGAGCAAAAAATAGAGCAAGTAATACCCCATAACACTCATCGTCTTTGCCACGCCCGCCTACATAGCGCTGTTAGTCTCTCGGCGACACGGTCTCATGGGAACAAACCTGCGCCGGTATAGATCCTGCCGTGAAGACAGACCATCAGAAGCCGGATATCAGAAGATTCGAAGGACGCCTCACACAGTCTCTCCCTCATCCACATCGTCCTCATATCCTCCGGAGATGACCACAGAATATGCGCCATTGAAACCGCCCCATATTCCAGCGACAATGGGCTTGTGGACGTTTGCGTCCGAGAGCGCCTGCCTGAACACTCGATGTTTAGTTCCCTGTAGATGATCAGGCCGACCTACCTGCTCTCAAAGGTTCGCCCCACAACTATACCTGGCACATTGCCTATCCTGGGCCTTTCGTTGCCTTGCATAACGTGAGGTGGAAATAGTTCCGTGTCCTCTGACAGACGTTCGCGGCTGTGTGGGGATGAGATGAGCAGGAGCATGCACCGAGTATCGAGAAAAAGACAAACATCTTCTCCATAGCTAGTCGATATATGCAAGTACAGGTCAGCTCGAGTTGCGGTTAGCGTAGATGGTGAGAGAAAGCGGCCAGGACACTGCGGCGATGAGTCCCGTACTTATATCTGCTCGGGCCCGCACCTACTTAGGTCCCCCGGAGGCAGACCTTGGTGTTCGTGATCGATCTCGATCTCAGGAAGGGCATGAATCCGGAAACTAGGACCAATTATCGTACACGGAACAAGCACTGCAATATAACCAGATGCGTGATACAATGAACGTAAGAATAGATGACCGCAAACCGCCCCGTGTGGATATGGAAGGCTCGAGAACAGTAGCAGCGCAGAGACACAAAGCATAGACGGTGGAACAACACGATCGCCCGGAGTCGTGTGTGTGACCCGGGGATAAGTGGCAGTAATACAAAGCAGATAGAAAGCAATAATCAGGGGGAGCATGAAAAGGAGTGGAGGTATACGTATTCATATAAATGTGTCGTACGGGCGCAGACTCACTGGAAGTCGGGCGAAAGAGGCGAGCGGCTGTCACGTCGGCCGCTCGCGCTGAGCGGGATTGCATCGGGCCCACCGATGTACGGGAGGGGTGCTTGGCCGCCCTGACGCTGGTGAACAGGTACAATGTGGATCAGACATTCGCTCGAGGAGACGGCGGCAACGGAACGCACCCTAAACACGAACTGGCAGATCTTGTAGCCGCTCTTACCGTCCGTGAGCTCAGCCTAAGCTGCGGGTCAGATGATTGAAGGGGTATTGCATACGGATGAATTTACCGATATGACGTCGTAGAGCCCGTCGTAGCGGTAATATGTGACACCCGCGCTCGTTGTCAGCCCACGGATGAGACGAACGGGAGTCCTTTGTTCGGCCGATTTCTAATCCTTGTTGAGCGATCGAGGGACAGTATGGGAGAGCATAGCACTCACCTGAAGAGCCCGATTGTTCGGGTGCTTGAAACTCTGATCTTCAATCTGGGGTTTGTTTCCCTATAGTCACGGTGAACAGAGCGTCAGACGTCGATCTCCACAACAACAGTGGGTCGATGATACCCCATAGGGACTCTCTTCGTCTTTGCCACGACCGCCTGCTCCCTGCTATTAGTATGTCCGTGCCATAGCCTTCACGCCACGTACCAGCTCCGGTGTAGATTCTGCGCATAGGCAGAGGATCAGAAACCGCATGACAGCAATCCAAAGAGTTTACTTACACAGTCTCCCCGTTATCTACATCGTCATCATATCCTCCGGAGAGGACGACGGAGTAGGCCCCCACGAAACCACCCGAAATTCCAGCAATGGTGGGCGTGTGGACGTTTGCAGCCGAGAGCTCCTTCCTGGGCATTCGATGTTTATAGCAGAAATGAAGTAAGTAATCCGATGGATGTACCTGCTGTCAAACGTACGGCCCACAGGAGTACCTGGTATGTGGCCTATCTTTGGCTTTCCTTCGCGCTGCATAGCGTGAGGGGGGAATAAAATGGGGTCCCCTGCTATACGTCTGCGACTGCATGGGAACAAAATGAGTAGGACATCGATAAAAAGAATCGGTCAGCAATACGAACATGCTCTCCATACTGATTCAAAACGAGGGATAACTTGAATAGATTGTCTGTAGATGATGGGGTCAAAGTCGCTGCGGGGGAGGTGGAGACGCGTCGAGTTGAAAGACGCGTCGCTATTTATTCGAATCAATTGTGTCACGTGCGCTCCGAGAAAGGCAACCGCTTTTGTTTGCCACCGCGACTTTCTCCAGCGCGACGACCTCCTTCTCTTCCTCCATCATACAAGGTCCTATTGTTCTTTCTATGTCTCTGTCACCATGCTTACAATGTGCCTGAACAGAAAATGAGCACTGTCGCCGCTGCACGACAAACCTCGCGCTCGCTGCGCGCTACCCGCCGCCCGCCAAAAATCCGCAAGCCACTCCGGCGCGGCCAAGACGGTCTTCCCATCCCGCACGTCGACCTTGTCGTGCGCGACACACACCCATGCCGACTCTCCGAGCACTATTACAACACCCTGCGGGATGACGTGCTCTATCTCACTTACAAGCACGAGTCCGGCCCACGCCCGGAGCCGCGCCAGATTCGACTCACGTACGACCCCGCGGACCCATACACGAAGCTGCGGCATAACCCGCCCGTCGGAGGCGCGCGCCTCGGGAGCAAGCTCGCGCCTCCCACGACCCCCGAGAACGTCGTACGCCTCGAGCGCATCTCGCTGCACATGATGGCGAAGGAGGCGATCGCGAGCCGGCAGCAGCTGCTCGGGCCCATTATGGCGTTCCGCGCGCTCTCAGGCGAGACGGAGCGCGGCGGTGGACGGCACACCGCCGAGGGCGTGCAGATCGTCAAGGGCGTCAAAACTGTCGGCGGTTGGACGCGCCCCGGGATCCCGCTCGGTGTCAAGGTCGATCTGCGCGGCCCGAAGATGTACGAGTTCCTCGGCACGCTCACCGAATTCGTACTCCCGCGCATGCGTGAGTTCCCCGGCGTGCTCATGCCCGCGGGCTCTGCGAACATGAACACGCCGAGCGGCGTGTCCGGCGTCGTGTCGTTTGGGCTGTCGCCCGATGCCATGGGGCTCTTCCCGCAGATCGAGGTGAATTTGGACTCGTACCCCAAGTCATATGGGTTCCATATACACTTTGTCACGAATGCGACGGGCACGGGTGCGCAGAATAGGGCGAGGCAGTTATTGTCTGGTTTCCAGATTCCGTTCACGAGGAGATAGCGTCGACAGACGTTCAGCTCTTTCTGTGAGTACACATTTTTCTTTTGGCCAAACCATTTCTTATTCTTGTCTCGCCTTTGCAGTGCGTCGTCAACAATTAGATTAGCCACTATTCCATCGCTGGTACATTTATCCACCCTGAAATACAGTAATGTTGGACGAACCATGATGGCCTCACGCCCATTTCTTCCGACTGGGCGCGATCCGGTGCCTGTGCGACAGGGCCCTCTGAGCTACGATATTGCCTTCTCGCCTATTCAGTCGTCCTTTCTATCACCCTGACACCATTTCGACAAAATTTCACAGGCTCAACATCACTTGTCCACTCGACGGGACTGTCACCAATGCATATGACATCCGATGAACCGGCCGATTACCCCCCGTTTTTGCATCGCGCTCGCGCTCGCGGTAAATTCGACGCCCCACGCCATCGCAAGCCTGTCGCAGCTGTCCTCTGCGCGGACCATCAGTGTGCTGCCAGGCTCACGCGCGCGACCACGCACCGGGGAGGGTTTGCACCGCGTTGGCGTACACGGGGAAGTCCGCGTCGTCGTACACAGGCTTGCCGGGCTTGGGCGCGATCGGGAGGAGCGGCGTGTAGGTCGCGGTGGCGTTGAGCGCGCGGGCTTCGCTCGCGGTTTGTCTGCGCTGGTGATCAGGGGAGGGGAGAGTGGGTGGAGAAAGGGGCCGCGTACGTCCATGCCATCTCGGCGCGCAGGTCTGTGAGCTGTGTGTTGGCGTTAGGGATGTACGGCTGGTCAGTAGGGTATGGCGGACCGCGTCATTGAGCTGTCCCAGGCGCAATATGGTCTCCTGCTCGAGTGCCTCTACGCGCAGCTCGAGCCCCTCTACCTCCTGCTGCAGCGCGTCGGTGTCTTGCGCCGCGGTTTGCGGGGTCTCGTCGCTCTGTTGCATGCTGACACTGTGTATATATGGGTGGGCTAGCTGCTTTCTGGATGTCTCGCAGGGATCGGAGATGACGGCGATGTTAGGTGGAACTGTGGCGGGCGCCGGGACGGCGACCGTGGGAAGATGAGTACATCGGATATCAGGAGAAATGAAAACGAATGCGCACCTATGAGTTGCGGTTCGATGCGTTTGGTGGCCCCGAAGCTGGTGGTCGCGTATGGTTAGCAGGGGCCACTGGTCTTAGAGGGGTATGTCGTGCGCCAAGTTCCGAGTCTCTGGTGAGTTTTGCTCGCGGAGCGGATCGAATAGGATACTTGATCAGCTTGTTCGACAGTTCACCTCGGAACTTGGAAGTCGTGAAAAGCTACAATGGCAACAAGACGGGATAGACGTTGACAGGGATGTAGACGTCCGTGAGTCCGTTATTATGTTCATTCAGTCCTCCTCTTGATCGCGCGACTCCGCAGGATCGATATGACTGATGTTACGAGGATTCGATGTAGGTTTAGGTCAAGGTGCGTGCGTTCAGAACAATACACGAGGATACATGATCAAAACAAAAAGATAACAGGCAACAAAAGTAGAGGCCCTATCACCAAGGCGTGTGGCAGCCAATAAACCGACCGACCTCGCCTCGCTTCTGGTCCAGATTGATCCCTTCCACGAACTCGATGCCCCACGCACGCGCGAGTCGGTCGCAGCTGTCTTCTGCAGGAACATCAGCATCTCACCAAAGCGCTAGGGCTACCGCATACCAGGCATGAATGGGACCTTGAAGGCGTTGGCAGGAAAGTCTGACTCTTCGTATGCTGGCTTGCCGGGCTTGGGAGAGATGCGGCGGTACGGTGTATCCCTTGCTGCAAGGTTGTGTGCGCGGGCATGGCCTACGCTCTGCCTGCGGCAGGGATCGTCAGAGCTGAAGCGGGGCGTAGATAAGGAGGTGACGTACTCCCAGACCATCTCGGATGACGTGATTCTGAACTACAGAAGACGCGGAACAAGATCAGTAAATCGCGAAAGCAAATCACGGTTGGTACCCATACCGATTCGCTAGCATCTTGGAATCCTTCGACCAGCGATTTATGGACATTTTCGAACTATGGGAGGGTAACCTATTCAGAGGTGCGTGGATGGACAAGTCGGTGGCACGTACACGCTCATCCAAGCTTTGGAACTGTGCAGACTGTTCTTCGTGTATTTTCTGGAGCTGTACAGTCAACCCTTGAAATTGCGCAGACTGTTCTTGGTGCATGCCCTGGATCTGAGAGGTGTGGGTGGTCAGGTTATCCTGGAATCGCTGTACCTGCTCCGACAGCTTTTGTAAAGCCTCCATGATGGCCTGCTCAACCCCTGTGGGTGCTGGTGCGTTGGAAAGTTGCGACATTATAATAGAGGAAGGATTACAAGGATGCGGGAGTAGTTTGCTGAAAGCGCGCTCATGGCGTCGCGGCTTTTATGCCATTGATAGGGGTCAACGTCAATGAGGTCACGCCAGGTGCTTTGCGCTGCTGTTTGTCTACACGACAAAGCACCTCTAACCCATTTGTCATTGTCTGTCGAATACGGACGGACGTCAAATTAAACAAAGGGTGTGACTGAAACGAAATAGGCCCATTGTCTCGCCGTCCCACCGATGTGCCCATTGCGGCAGGCGCTCAACCGCTGGTCCTTGGGACGTACCGCTTTGAATACTAATCTGAAGCAAAGCGTGATGAGTAGCAATCACTTTGAGCTCACCATTGATTTAATACGTTTGCAGGACACAGGTCGATTTCCAAAAGATAGCAGGTACAGAGCGATAACAAAGTGTGAGGTGAGGGTATGTGCAACGTAATCCACAGCGGAAATATCAATGATAAAGATGTGACCAAAGCAAGTAGAGAGCAATCGACAAAACTAGACAAGCATGCGGAGGAGAGAAATACGGCGATCAAAGGTGTGAGGCATTCTTCACGACATGTTCCTCCCGAGGAACTGGCCTATTAGGATTTGCTTCTGCTCTAGAGGCAAGTCTTCGTCGAATTCGAGACCCCACGACAGCCCAAGCCTATCGCAACTCGCCTCTGCACGTTCCCTCGATTAGTCCAGAAACATCTATCAAGGCGCCACTGCGTACCATTAAGAAGCAGAATCCTCTGGTGAATCCTAGGCCAGTCTTGCTCTTGGTAGGCTGGCTTTCCGGGCTTGGGGCCTATTCTGTGGAGTACGGCGCTCGTCGAAGCATTGAGTGTCCGAGCGCGGCTTGCCGCAGTCCTGACAACAGAATTAGAGCAGAATAGAAACATATCAAAGAGTGTTACATACTCCCACGCGAGGTCTTGGAAACCGCTGGCCATCGTTTGCTCGATGAGAAAGCACTGTGGGAAAGACGTCAGCATAGAAGTCAGGACAATGTAAATAGACTAGTCGGCAGCATGTACACGTTGATTCAAGCCCTGGACCGCTGCGGTCATCTGTTGGTGATTCGCCTGAATTTGTTGTTGGGTCGCCGCAAACTGTTGCTGCACATGCTGCTGGTGCGCCTCGAGCTGTTGCTGCATCTGCTGCTGCCCTGCGTTCATCTGGTTCATCTGTTGCGCTAGCTGTTGAATGGCCCCAAGAAGATTCTGGCCCTCGCCTACGGCCGGCAGATTCTGAAAGTGACCAAACTCTTCGGCGACAACAGTCAGGGCTTCGTGCATGGCAGGCAAATTGGGGGCTTGCGGTGCAGCAAAGGGTGCGAGATTGAGGACAGGCTGCGCCATTGTAAGCCAGGGATGGGGGAAATAAGGGGAGAATGAAGGCGACCGCACTTACCAGTTCGTGCTTTTATATGATGAAAGTTCAACTTCGGCCAGGTCACGCTCGTGACGCGGCACGGTGATGGCTTTACGCGACGGTGGTTTTAATCGATAGAAGGATCGTTCAATATCCAACCTTAGACGCCCGGTCCTTCTTGATCGTCTGTTCGAAGCAAAGCATTGATGGAAGCCAGTCTTTTCGAGAACAAAGACAATCAGGGACTTGTCGACCATCAGCTTGTTATCTCGCTAACCAGAGGTCCGTTGTTCTCAGAGCGTGCGTTGGGAGACCAAATTTCCATACAGAGGAACATTGAATATCGCAATTTCCAGCGACACGTACAACTCACGTTTCCGTGAGCTAGCGCTTCGAAGAATCCTCTGCTGGCTCCTAGTTGCACAAGGCAAATCCCAGAACAAGGCCTTCCTGTCAAAGCGCACCTTCGGTCAAATTTTACCTCAGCTGATCTTTGTTTATGCCGGGCGATCACAAGCGCGGGCAGCCCTGTGTCGCAGGACTTCCGTGGCGGCTGTCGCACGTGGAGCTGCGTGTTGACTTTTGGCAGGCACGAGACGGAACCTGCGGTGTAGGTCTCGGTACAGCAGACCGTATGTACATCTTTGGGAGGCACGGCGGCAGGAACTTACTATCTCGTTCCCCAAACGTCAAAGCGCCATGCTAGTAAGTATGCATACCCGGATCTAATCAATTTTCATGAACAGATCCAGTTTGTTCGACTTATAGACGGCTGGATCTCAATGCGTCCATGGCCGTGAGGTGGTATCATTTTGAGACACTGGTCGCTCGTAAAATGTACCGATTAAGCATTTGCCGTTGCCGGTGCGAATTCAACCGAGTCACGGCTGAGCTTTGCGCAAGGTTCGGCGGTCGGCCAAAAGGGACGGGTCAACCAGTGAACGCAAGAGTGAGTGCATGCCAGCCTTTTTTTTTTGGCCTGAACTCTTGGTTGCAGTAGGCTGAGTGTTCCATCAGACCGGGCGCGAGAAATCGGCGAAGCCCTTCTGCTTCTGAGATCGCCCACGCAAAGTGATCGATTATCCCTGAACAGGGACATCGGAACACGGCTTTGATAATTTGAGAATCCACTTGATCGTACGTCCTTTCGAGGGGTTCTGCTGCTCGGCAAACCGGTCGCAATGCACATATTCGAGTTGGATGCGGCAAAACCCTTCTGAGAATCTACATGCCTCCCACAAACATGCCCACAATCCACTGCTTCGCAACACGTACGTGTACGCGCCCCTGTAACTCATTCTCCACTTGCCGCACTTATCTGGCCATGAAGCGACGTCAGCAAGACGCACCAAGGACTTAACGTCTTGTTCGACCTACCGGCTATGAACCGATGGCTTGCAGACCAGCAAGCATATGCGTATACGGAGCGGCCGACCACGCGTGCGTGGAGCCCAAGGGTCAGGGCGCTGAGCCCTCGGAAGTAGCGCGCGCTTTGCCTGATGTGCGGATCAGCATGGTCCCAGCGCGAACAGAGCAAACCCACCACCAAAATGTCCCTGCTCTCAGTTGCGGCCTGCCCAGCCAGAAAACAAGGTGAGAACGCTGCAGACGCAGGCAAAGGCCGGCACATACCACGGTATCGACGCACTGGACAGTGTTTCGCGCAGTTCGCAGGCGTTCGATCTGTCGGACGGGAATCAGCATTGGGCGCGTCGACCAGCGGCGGCACGCACACTCTCGGCTGCAGCGCGCAGGTCCGCGAGAAGATGCTCTTGCAGCATCCGCATCTCCCGAAAAAGCCGCTGCATCTCCCTAAAAAGCCGCTGCCTGTCCTGCAGATTCCGCCGAATGCTCTGCAGAAGCCCCTCCGCGACCTGCAAATTCCCCTGCGTGTGCTGCAGAAGCACCCGCATCCCTGGCCCGGCCCCCGGTATCTCTAGCCCGAGCCCCTGGGCCTGCTGCTCGAGGCGCTGATTACCTTGCTCGAGCTCCTGTGCCTGCTGCTCGAGCTCCTGTGCCTGCTGCTCGAGCCTCTCGATGGACTGCCCAACCTCGGCGACGGCATGCTGGGCGTCCTGTACATACTGTGCCCACCACGCAATCGTCTGCGCGTCGCAGCCATTCAGGCTGTGGACCGTCTGGAGATCCATCCGGATGCGCTCATTGGTGGCCTGGAGCTTTGCCAAGACGGACTCGACCTGGGAGCGCACTGATGCCGGGTCTGGAGGCGCGTTGGGTGCGGGGTTGTCAGGCATTGTGGGGCGAGGTTTGGCAGGGCGATACGTGAATGAAGATGAGGGAGGGTGGGGCTGACTGGGTACGATCCGTACCTGTAGATGCAGTTATATACGTGGGATTATAGTTCGGGCCATCGGGCTGACATGCAACTTCGTCTGGTACAAGTAGTACCTACAGACTGAAAGAGGCCGGTCGTCCGGGACAGAAGGGGCTGACAACTAGGACTGACGTTCAGCTCGCGAGCCACGGTCCGAGTTGCTGGTGAGTTCCATCGCGGAGCCGACTGGCTTGTGAGAATTACGCTGTCGAGACCATAGTAGCATAATACGAGTGTTGGTCCTAGGGATACAGAAAAGTACCAAAAAATGGAAGGATGAGGGGGATGCAAAGAATGAGAGTACAGAGTATGATGCAAAGCAAGTTATACAGAATGAATGGGTAAAATCTCCAGATACAGAAATGCAGAACGACGGTAACAGCCGTCACTGTGAGCGCCCGAAGCAAACTCAATCTACTAAGAAAGGAAGAAGAATCAGCATCACTTCCTGTGCAAAACCCCGATCGCACTTACTGGTGATAGCTTCGAGCACGCCGAGCCCTGTCAGTGCCCGATTGGTACTGCCACTGCTCCCATGCGCAAGCTCAACGCGCGGAGGCCCTTGCGACCCCAGAGTCTGCATTCTGTTCTGTGGGCTGCGGGAAGGCGGGGGACCAGCGCCCTCAAGCTCCTCTGGGATGGTGCCCGGGCGCGTCGGCGAGTCGGAGCTGCCTATGGTAAATGCGCTGTCCACCGAGCTCGTCTAATTGCGGAATCAGAATGAGCGTTGCATGAAATAGAGTTTGGAAGGTAGACGTACAGAGCGCCGACTCTCTTGCCGCAGGACGGCAGATGGCGGGAGATCGGTGAGTTGCAGCTCGGGAGGTGTGGTATCGGGTGGGATGAGCGGGGTGTTAAAGAGGAGTGTGATAATAGATATGATGGACTCTGTCAGGGTTTGAGAGGGTGTGGTACTGGGTGGTTTTGGAGGGGAGGTAGGAGGGTGGGGCGGGGTGGTTGAGGGAGAGGTCATGAGAGGTCGTGATGGTATTGGGACAGTTTGGACGCCTTTCTCGAGACCAAAAGCCTAAAGCAATAGAGTGCGTTGCAATATGCAAGAGGGTGTAGAGGTGTGAGCGATATACGCAAGATGCGGGGGTGGGTAGTAGACAGGAGACAGTGCGCACGAAGAGCGGAGTGCGGGCATGATGGAATGACGCACTTGTAGCAGTCTGGAACTAAATTGCGTCCGGCCTCAGTCCAGATCGGATTTTCGTCATAAGTCGCTGGAAATGGACCGCATTCCGCAGCAAATCGGGCTCACTAGTGCTCTTCGGAGCGGAGCTTGGCCAATTGAGCCAGACTTCCGGCGCACGCGAACGCGACACGACATTTCTCCACAAAAACGCGTCTCTACTGGTTGGATGCTCGCAAGATACACAAAGAACACGTTCGTTACAATATGGGGTAGTTGTTCTCTGGTCCTGTACATGATATGAGTCATTTTTCAAGCATCTAACGTTACTGCGGTGCTTACTGGTCCAACCAATTGCCTTACTCGGGAGATGAAGCGTAACCGCATGACGGTAACGGTCCGTAATGGAGCGCCTGACAGTCAGCTGCGAATAAGCAGCATGAATGGGCTGCAGATGAGAGCAGAGAAGAAGGAGGAAAGTGAGAGCGCGCGCTCTGGACTGCGCGTCGGGAAGGGCCGTATTTGTGAGCGTGGCAGGCAGTGGCGTCGCGACGCGCCCACTGTCGAACAACTCGGCCTGCTCCTGGCAGTCTCTGCCGCTGCTTTCTCCTCACTATACCACGCGGCGTATAACCCAGATCGTCTTCTTATCCCTCTGGTCGCATCCATCTTCGTTCCCTTTTCTTTTCTCGTTCTGGCTCGAGGTCCCCGTGTCGTGCTAGCTCTGACTGAGGCTCCGCATTTCTCGCGATACCATGGCCGCCGACTCGTCGATGTCTCACGCGTCAAACTCTTCCAATCCGCGATTGCTCAATGATTTCGTGCGTATCGATGACTGTGCAACGTGCCATAGCCTTACATCTCTTGCAGCAACTCGGCGACTCGCTCGGGAAGGGCGCGTTTGGGCAGGTTTACCGTGCGTGTCTGCCTTATGCGTGCGGCGTTATAGTGAGGTCGATTGACTTTAGGCGCGCTCAACTGGGCAACTGGAGAGACGGTCGCAGTGAAGGAGGTTCAGCTGGGTAACATTCCGAAAGGCGAGATCGGCCAAATTATGGTGCGTGACTTCATTGCAGGATCCCTGAGTACCCCTTCCCGAGGCCCTTTCCACACTCCCACCATGGGTGATGGCTCGTCCTCTTGGTCACTCCAGCATTCGGACTTGGACTGCGGGCACCCTCCAAAATCGCGTGTGAATCATACTAGGATACGCAAACCCAGGCTCGAAGAAGACACCTTCATACGGTCGCCTCTGCGCGATTATATGCCTGTCACCGGTGTCGCTTCATACTCGCCATGGGACATGGGAACCAGCGAGAACTTTGGAAAACTGCGCACTCAATTTCCTTTGTCTGCGAAGATGCACATAGCAAGTCATCGATGCTCAAAGCTATCGATGTATGCTGTTAGCCTGTTTGCTTCGCGTCTCTCGTGCCCTCGTTCTAAACATCCCAAGCCATTACGCGCACGCGAATGACGAAACCCCACTCGTCCTTGTCGCGGCTCACGCCCTTACGGGACCCTAAGATCATATTTCTCCGCAGTCGCTCTGGCGCTCGTGCTGAGGTTGCGACATCTCTGTACGAGGTTTGTTCCATCGAGACCGCAGAGCCGGTTGACTGCAGTACCAGTGTTGCCGTTGATAATCAGCTTATTAGCACTACTCCTCACGGATCACATCATAGCGTCAAGGCCGAACTTTTTGCCGCTGTCCTAATGTTCTCAGACACAGGCGCTTGTAATAACCCAAGGAGGGGTACCTGGGATACTCGGGGATCCTCTCAACCGAGCCGCATACGCATGCTGACCTCTCTTCCTTCCAGTCAGAAATCGATTTGCTCAAGAATCTTAACGTACCATCTTCCCGCCTTTCCCAAAGCTGGAGCTAACGCACCCCACAGCATCCGAACATTGTAAAATACAAAGGCTTCGTGAAGACGCGAGAATACCTGTACATTATACTAGAGTACGCCCTCCCCCCCTTCCCGCGCGCGGCGGCTCACGCGCCGCAGGTTCTGCGAGAACGGCTCGCTGCACAACATCTGCAAGCGCTTCGGCAAGTTCCCCGAGAACCTCGTCGCTGTATATATCTCGCAGGTCCTCGAGGGGCTGGTGTACCTGCACGACCAGGGTGTCATCCACCGCGATATCAAGGGTGCGAACATCCTTACGACGAAGGACGGCGCGGTGAAGCTGGCAGATTTTGGTGTTGCGAGCAGCACGACGACGGGCGTGGCGAATGACGATGCGGTGGTGGGCAGCCCGTATTGGAGTAAGTGACCGCGTTGGGGAGTGCAGATCTACGAACTGATGTTTTCATGTAGTGGCTCCGGAAGTTATCGAACAGTTCGGTGCAACGACGGCGTCGGATATTTGGTAAGTGCGCATCTCGCATTTATAGATCGTCTTTCTCACCTTGTCCTCGTAATTCCAGGAGCGTAGGATGCACGGTCATCGAGCTGCTCGAGGGCCGCCCGCCGTACTACTTCCTCAAGCCCATGCCCGCGCTCTACCGCATCGTGCAGGACGACTGCCCGCCCATCCCCGAGGGCGCCTCGCCCATCGTCAAGGACTTCCTCTATCACTGCTTCCAGAAGGACTGCAACCTGCGCATCTCGGCCAAGAAGCTGCTGCGGCACCCGTGGATGGTCGCCGCGAAGAAGCAGATGAGCGACGGGAAGAGTGCACGCGCGCAGAGCGACGGGCCGACGGGTGCGCGGCCGCTGAGCAACTATAACTTCGACGAGGCGGTGCTGAAGGTGCAGGAGTGGAACGAGGCATTGAAATGTAAGGGAGTTCTATTGTGTCCATTTGTTCCTGGCTAACGCGTATGCAGCGCCCACACGGCCGTCAAAGCATCCGGCACAGCAGCGCGATCCGGCGGCTCGTCGTCCAATCCTCTCGCCGATGGCGTCGCCAACAGATGCGGCATTTCATGTATCATCTTCTATCCCAATCTCCACGTCATTAGGGTCCCAGCTGTCCTCCGCTAGTTCAGGGAGGAAAGTCCCTGCCGTGCCTGCGCCGAAGGCCGCGCCTCCGCTCGCGCTGCCCGTGCCTGCCGTGCTGCAGCAGCCAGAAGAGCAAACCGACAACTGGGACGACGACTTCGAAGAGGGCATCTCGTTCTCGAAGCTGCAAGGTACGTCCCACTCTCTCCTTTCAACTCCTACGCCTCACCCTCCCACGCAGCGCTCGAGAAAACCGCCCTCGAAGACGAGAAGCCCGAGACAGAAGAGAACGCGCAGACGATCCGGCCGACGCGCAGCCCAGGCAGCACCGCTGCCGCCAAACCGCCCAGCGACATCGACCCGATCGTCGAGGACTACTCGGACGTGATGTGGGACGAGGACGACGAGCTCGCGGAGAAGGTCGCGGACTTCCGGCTCAAGAACTCGGTGCGCCGCGGGCTGTTCCACCCGGACGACATCAAGACGTCGTTCGGCGCGTCCGCGCCCGTGTCGCCCGGCCCGCGCACCGCGCCGCTGCCCGACGTCGGGCTCTCGCTCTCGCGCAAGGCGTCGCGCCCGGGGCTCGCGCCGCTCACGCCGTCGGTCGGCTTCCCGGTGCCTGGGCCCGCGTCGGCATCGGCTGTGGCGCGCTCGCATTCGCATTCGCGGAGCGGGTCGTTTGTGGGGTCGGCGAATGGGTCGTTTGGGCGTGCGGAGGCAAGGCGGGTGTATAGCCAGCGCGAGTTTGGGAAGTATGCGGAAGACGATGATGATGAGGATTATGATGATGTGTTTGGGAAGCCGAATGGCGCTTGTATGTGGCCTTTCTCCCGTGTGGGTCGTATGGCATGCTCACCGATGTTGTTGCAGCGACCGAGCAGCCGACACAGACTCTGCAGCTCAACACGAGGCTGTCGAATAAATCATGGGTAAGCCTTTTGCGTCCTCGATGTATGCGACGTTATTTAGCCTCGTTTCAGCTGGGAGACGATGACACAGATGAGGAAGATCCATTCGCGGAGGTACGCATAAATTAACAACCTTTGTTTTTCGCTGAGATCCAAACTATCTCATTCCAGATCGACGAGGGCTACGCGGAAGATGACCTCGAAGCAAATCTGCAGCGCGACAAGTATGCGCGGCTCACGAATGCGGTGAACCAGCTCATCGACGAGCTGACGCCGTCCGCGCCCGACTTCCAGCTCCGCGATGCATGCGACCAACTGGTATATTTCCACTCTGCAGATTTTATGGAATGCATGCTCACACAGACGTAGATTGCAATCATGTCGGACGCGCCGGAGATGCAAGGCCAGCTCGTCTCGTCGCACGGCATGCTTGCGATTCTGGAAGTGCTCGAGGGTCGATGTTCGCGCGATGTTGTGGTGCGGCTTCTGCAGATTGTCAACCTGGTATGTTGTCTCTAATCCGGGTTGCCATGTTGTCTGATTGTTGGCCTGGCCTTAGCTCGTCACTGCAGATGCCGGCTTCTTGGAGAGTTTCTGCTTGATTGGGTGCGTCGCTCTTCGGCTTTGTACAGTGCAATTTCTGATGTTGCTTGCAGGGGTATCCCAGTATTAATGGGTAGGTTGTAGAAATACCTTTTGTGGATGTATGCTGACGTCGTCTCCCAGGATTCACATCGAAGAAGTACACCTCGGAATGTCGACTGCAAGCCTCCAACTTCATCCAACTCCTATGCCACGCATCCGTGTTGACCCTACAAATGTTCATCTCGTATGTTTATCCTGTCTTTCGCACCAACATGTCTCATGACGGCCTTTCGTAGATGTCGCGGCCTGAAGGTGCTTGTCGACCTCCTCGATGAAGACTTCTCGGAACAGAGCGAGCTGCTCGTGCACGCGCTCAACGGCATCGGCAGCGTGTTCGAGCTGCAGAGCCCAACGACGAAGAACGACTTTTGCCGCATGTTCATCCGCGAGGGTCTGCTTGACCCACTGTCGTCCGCCTTGCTCAACGTTATGGCGGCGCATGGCGACGTCGCGTCCGAGATGAAGCGGAAGATCATACAGATTCTGCTTGTGTTCTGCCAGGTGTCGCAGTCGGATATCCATGTGCGCAATGCGATGGGGACGCGCAAGGTCGTGAGACGTAGGTCTTTTGCTGTTACGTACATGCAAAGGCTCATCCGTCATCCAGGTTTGTTGCGGGCTTGTGAACTACTTGAGCCGGAATACCTGGTGCAGATGCTCAAGGCAATCAAGCATCTGTCGATGAACTCCAACCTGCTGGAAACGCTCGAGAATGCGAAGGCCATCGAGATCCTCGTCCGTGTTCTCGATGAGCAGAGCAGTGGTCCTCACAGCACGGTATGCATTGCCCTCGTCGAGCGATGTCCACAGTGCTAACAACCCAAAAGGAAATGTCGAACCACATCCTGCAGACGTGCTACAACCTTTGTCGCCTGAACAAAGCGCGGCAGGAGGAGGCCGCGGAAGCCGGCATCATCCCGAGCCTGATGCGCGTCATCGAGTCGCGGCCGCACCTCAAGCAGTTCGCACTGCCGATCCTGTGCGATCTTGCAAGTGCGGGGAAGAGCTGTCGCAATTTGCTTTGGCAGCACGACGGCTTGTCGATGTACATCAAGTTGCTCACCGATCCGTACTTCCAAGTCAGCGCGTTGGAGTCTATTCTTTCGTGGTATGTGTATTTTGACTTCGATGACAACAACCTCTCATGAGAATGGTACAGGTTGCAGGAAGAAACTGCTCGCGTCGAAGACGTTTTGATCAGAGTAGAATCCCTCGATGCTCTCCTCAAATGCTTCGTCTCTGCGAAAGCTAATTCCTTCGAGAACATCCTCGACCCGTTCCTCAAGATCTGCCGCATCTCAATGACAATCACCATCGGCGTCGCGAAATCGCAATTCTTCCGGCGCGTCATCGAGAAGCTGGGCAACAGCAAAGCCGTCGTGAAGCTGAACCTCCTGCGTATCCTGCGCACCGTGTGCGACGTGCACCCGAACCGCGCGATCCTCGTCGAACGCTACGGGATCTACGAGCTCGTCGCGCGGCTGAAGGAGGAAGACGGCGCCGTGCTCGTGCGCGAGCTCGCGCGCGAGATCGAGCCGACGCTCGCGCCCGCGCTGCGCCCCGCGCCGACCAAGTCCGTGCTCAAGGGCCTCGACACGCCGCGCAGCGCGATCGCGCCGAAGCGACGCGCGAACCGCCGCACCGCGAGCGAGGCGAACGCCGTGCGCGCCGCGTCGCCCGGGCGCGCGGCGAGCTTCACGCCGCTGCGCGGGCACGGGCAGGGCGGCGGGAGCAAGTCGAAGATCCTGCCAACGCGGCACAAGCTGGGCGACATCCCGTGGGCGCCGGAGAGCGCGTATGGGCCGCGGTGAGGTGCTGGTCGGTGTTCTCGGTCTGATTATACTGTATTGTAATTTCTGGGTCCACGTTCCACGTTCATTGCTCGTCTCGCATCGCATCATTTCGGTCGTTACGCATCGCACGCATCACATACATCGCTCTTTCTCGTGTTTTCACCTTTGACTGCAGCATTCGTTTCTTGATCTCTCGTTGCAAATACGTGTCCGTCTGCACTGGTTCGGCTCTTCTGGGAACATTACTGTATTGGCGGTGCGATACCCTTAATTCAGTGGGTTGGGAAGAGGGATTCGTTGGTTAAATTGGCTCGACTTTAGGAATGTCTGCCTTGCCCGTCCCGAGGATTGCGAGATGGCCCCGATTCACAAGCCGTGGCCTTGCTATAGGTATTCAAATGCTTGCTATCTTCCATTAAACAAAATCAAGGAACTTTATGGCCTCTGCAGACTAGTCTATCACCGCCTGTCTTCATGACGATGAGTGTGGCAATTTCCAGGGTGCGGCCTTCGACAATATATCATCATGATCGGGAACTGGGGCCGAGAAGTCCTGGAGGATACGGCCAACGCTGCTCCCTCCAGGGGCCCCACCAGCTTGCGCGCCCTGCATCTCTGATCGCATGTACAGCGCGCGCCAGAGCTCCTTCATCTGCCTCTCCTCCACCAGCAACCTCTCAGCCGCATCCGCCCGCTCACATGCCTCCCATTCGGTCCTTCTCGAAGCCTCTGCTGCCTTCTCTGCGCGTCCCGCCCGGTCCTCTGCCTTCCGCGCCTCGCGCTCGCACTTCTTCTGCACGCGCATCAAGGCGTCGACCTCCTTCTCCGCGCGCTCCGCCTTCCTCTGTTCCTCCTTGAGCTTCTTCGCAAAGTCCTTGGCGCGTACCCGCTCGCGCGCGAGCCGCGCGCGCAGGTCGGGGATGTTGGCAGTCTGCGCGCGTTGGCGCGTGGCAGCCAGCAGCGCGGTGAGGGGATTGGCCCTTCGCTCTCGGGCCTGCACTTGGGCTTTCGCCAGAGCTGCTTTCTGGGCGGGTGATCTGCGGGCCTTTGTGCGGGCGCGGGGCATACTATGGGGCAACGCGGTCGTGTCACGGCGTTCGAGTGGTAGATGGTGTTGGGACGAGCAAGAGACGCGTCAACGCAGGCAAATAGACGCGTATTGTTGAACGGTCACGTGTACCGCGAATGCTCCGCCCCGGTGCGGGCCGAGGGCGCTTGTCTCTCTCTTCCTCGCAGGGCGTCTATGCCTTGTTGTGATGTCCATGCAACGTCCATGAAACGTTCCTTGGCCCTCGTCTCCTACTCAGAATCCTCAGACTCAGATGATGATACAGAACCAAGTGCTCCAGAGCCAAAGAAGCGCAAGCTCCCGCCGCTAGCCCCAAATCTTACGGTCCCAGTGCCCATCGACGACCCCTCGAAGCACCAGGGCCGCATCCGCACGACGCCGCACGTGGAGGGCCAGTGGGCGGCCTATGTCTATGTTCCCATTCTTCTTCGGGAAGAGGAGAACAAGAAATTGCGCGGCCTGGTGCGGAAGGTCATGCGTCGTGCGAGGGACGTAGAGCCCGCCTTGCAGAGTTTGGAGACTAGTGCGCCTGCGAATGGCAAGGAGGCGGACGATGTGGTCCCTGTGGAGCTACATGTGTCTTTGACGAGACCATTCCATATCCGTGCACATCAAAGGGAAGAAGTCAAACGTGCAGTGCGGAGAGTGGCGAAAACACATCAACCGTAAGTGGTCCTGAACTCCTACACTCAACCGCATACTCTATAGGTGCATGTTTTCTGATATGCCTTCATAGTCGCGTTGCATGTGAGGTGCGTTGCTGATTTGTTTAACCTAGATTCACAGCGTCAATCGCTACTCTGGCCGAGTTGACGAATGACGAGCGGACGAGGACGTTCCTATGCATGGAGATCGGCGCTGGCTACACAGAGGTACGTCCGACTTTCAAGAGCCGTGCACCATAGCTTACAACATATGCATAGTTCCAGAAGCTCTCGGACGCGCTCAGCCCCACGCTCCGCGCCTTCCGACAAAAAGAGTACTACGACCAGCCGCGCTTCCACGCATCCTTCGCATGGGCACTGCTCACCCACCCCTCGCAGCCCTCAACGCCTGCACCGCCAAGCACGCCCACGCCCGAGCTGGAAGAGTCCTCGTTCACGTCCCCACCCCCGTTTGTTTACGCGCCGATCGCCGCGCTTCCCGGCGACCTCGTGCCCTCGCTGCAAGCCGAATTCGGTAGTGCGCTCGCGTCGCAGGCGGGCGTGTTTGATGTCCGGACGGTGCGGGTGCGCATTGGCAAGGACGTTTCGGAGTGGGCGCTGGGATAGGGCGGCTGGATGCTCCCGTTTGCCTCGATACATAGCCACCGGGATGCTATACGAGTGTTGCAATGAATGTCATTTTCTACTTCCTCCATGCTCTTTCAAGCTATGGTAGTTGAGGCAAGTGTAGGAAAGGAATAATTCGTAGCACGCACCCCAAGACGTCAGATCTAGAACAATAGGCTATACTCACGGCCACCAAAAGTAATGATAATGGCTGGCCCAAAATGCCGGCCCAATGCTTCTTGTCTGCTGTACATCTATTTTTAGCTTAATCATAAGTGCATATTAAATAGTCAAAATATCTGTACATACTCTTCAACATCTGAATGAGCTTAGATAATAACAGCTTTCACACAAACACACTGGTTGTTTCTCTATTGACATAGCTTTCTGATGTGGTTCTCAGCTAGAGTCTCAAGAACAAAACCCTGACAGAACAGTGTCCATGCAGTTTCAAGTGTTCCAAATATTTGAGATGCTTTATGTGATGGTATAGAGTGACATAAAGCATCTCAAATATTTGGAACACTTGAAACTGCATGGACACTGTTCTGTCAGGGTTTTGTTCTTGAGACTCTAGCTGAGAACCACATCAGAAAGCTATGTCAATAGAGAAACAACCAGTGTGTTTGTGTGAAAGCTGTTATTATCTAAGCTCATTCAGATGTTGAAGAGTATGTACAGATATTTTGACTATTTAATATGCACTTATGATTAAGCTAAAAATAGATGTACAGCAGACAAGGAGCATTGGGCCAGCATTTTGGGCCAGCCATTATCATTACTTTTGGTGGCCATTGTCAAGACTGGGATCAAGGGGGCAGTGGGACCATCCAAGTCACTCCAAGGGGTCAAAGGTCAAAGAGCAGAGGATGACATAGAGAGTAAAGACAGCAGGGTACAAGGGGACTGGGTTATCAAGTGGACAAACTGAGGAAGCCAGTCAGAAAGGTAGCCCTATATATACTAGAAGGGTAACCCAAAGGGGAACAAGGGATAGCCCAAAGGGGAACAAAGGGAAAGGGCACAAGGGATGTCCCAAAGGGGAACAAGGGATATCCTAATAGGGAACAGGGGATATCCTAATAGGGAACAAGGGACATCCTAACTGGGAACAAGGGGAGTGAACAAGGGGGTTACCATATAGGGAACAAAGGGAATGAAGAGGACCAAAGGGCTGATTCATGACAGCCATGAGTAGGTGGGCACTGAGCGAGCTCTAGCTGAGTTCAAATTCTAGTGGACTTCGAATCCTAGCTGGGCTCGAAAATTGATGCCTTTTTCGGCAAGAGCCACACTTTGTCATCACCTCTTGCACTTTGTAGCTGCTGTTAACAAATTGTTAAATCTGGTAATTTCGGCAGCCATCGGGCTTTGCCGAAGCCACTAAACTCTATTTACAAGTACATAGCGGTGTCATCGTCGTCCCAATATAGTCGTGTCGTTTTACTCCGTTGTCGCTGCGCTTGCCGTTTTCAACAGGTTATGGGCCCTGCCCTTTCCTAACTCTCGTCATTCTTGCTCGTATTCTGCGGTTTACATCAGGCTTGTTTTGACACCTGCTCCATTCCTTGTGCTTCATCCTCGAACCAATCGCTTGCAACGACCGGTAATCACGCATCAACCGTGTTCGGCCTGATCACTTGTCATTCAGCAGTTCCCTTCCCTATTCCCTATCCTTTCTATTCATTCTTTTCGACATCACCATCATGCAGGCCAACGAACGCGTTGACAAGCTGAAGGAGGGCAACTATGTGCAGTGGAGGACGGTTATGGAGGCGCTGCTCATCGCAGCAGATCTGTGGGAGGTTGTAGGGCCAGAGTTGCCAGGGTTGGTGCCCAGAGGTGTGAAGGCAGTTCAGGCGAGGGAGAAGAAGAAGCAGCTGCATCTGAGAAAAGTGAATTTTATATAGCTACAGGTTATGTTATGGGTGCTATCATTGAGCTATCAGAGCTATGAAGTTTGCTTATCCAGCTATGTAGAGCTATCAGAGCTTCCATAGCTCCCATAGCTAGTAGTGTCAGTCATATAGTGCTATCATAGCTTCCATAGCCAGCAGTTTGAGATACATAGCATTATCATACACTATCATACTTAGTAAGGTGAGCTATGACTACTATCAGTACTACTAGTACTATGTCAAGTCCATCAAGTACTTAGGTACAAAGTATTCAAAGTCAAAATTATATTTGATAGAGTTACTACTACAGACAAGTACACTACAAGCAGTAATACCAGAGGCATGCATAGGTGTGGGCCCACACACAGGCACGCGCGCATTGGCGGGGTGCGACAAGGTGCGCACGAGCACGAGACCCGGCGCGGCAGTCGCTGCACGACGCGGTATTCGTATGCGAGGCGTGCAGGACAGAGGGCGAGGGGCGACGAGGCGTCGGTGGGCGGCTACAGGCGCCGCGCTCAGAGTAACGGGGCGCGCGCGTGAGGCACAAAGCCAGGCGCGAGACGTCGAAGGCGCCGCGAGGCGGGGCCGGCGGCGGGCCCGTGCGCGAGGCGCGGGAAGCGGGCGTGCCGGCGTGCGCGACGTGGCAGGCCGCGCGCCGGATACGTGAGGCGCTGCGGACGTGCGAGGCGCGACGGGCGTGCGCGAGCCATCGGGGTACGACGGGCCCGTGCACGAGGCGTCGGCGGCCCGCGCGAGACTCGCAGGGCGGCGCAAGACCCGCGAGTGGGTGCGAGAGGCCCGCGGGGCGTGCGCGAAGCGTCGGGCTGCGGCGGGCTCCGTGCACGAGGCGCGGGGGCATGCGCGACGTATTTTCGCTGTTGCGGGCCCGTGCACGATGTAGAAGGCCGGCGCACGAGGCGCGATGGCTGCACAGGCGGGCGGGGCATGAGGCATGGAGCCCGCGTGCGCGCGGAAACGGCGCGTCGTGGCGCAGGCGGGGTGTGCTTGAGCCGGTCGCCGTGCTGGTGACACGGCAGGGATGTGGAGGGGGTCGGGCGGGTGTGCTTGAGGGACCGAAGGAACGACGTTCGAGTCCCGTTGCCACGGCAACGGGACTCGACGACGCGCGTATGCACGGACGTGGCCCGTGCGCACACGTTGTTGACAACGCGCAGGCTGCGTGCAACACCGCGCGTGCGTGGCCCGTGCACGTGTGCGCGAAAGGGGGAGCCGGGGGCTTGTGCGTCATCGCGCGCAGGTGTCGTGGGGTGTTGGGAGTCGCGCGTGGGACGGGGAAGCTGCGCGCGGGCGGATGTGGTGGGGAGGGAGCACGAAAGGGCCGGTGAGGGTGAGGAAGGGGCCGAGGTCGAAAGAAAAAGAAAAGATCGAGAGTATCGCTCGACAAACGAGCGATACTCTCTGTGTTAGTGCAAAACAACAAAGGTAAGACGTTTTTACTTACCTAGTGGCCCTCTGCTTACTACAAAACCTTCCAGACCTTCGAATGTGGCGACCTCGGAGGGAAAAACGAAGGGAGTGGTGAGGAAACAGAGAGGACAGCGAGAGAGAGATGAGGGAAGATGTAAGAGAAATACGAATACGCTCGACGCGGGTTCGGTGCGTCAGCCACCGAACGAGGGAAACTTTAGTTTTCGAGCCCTCACAAATCGAAAAAATTTGTAGAAATTTTATAAAAAAGGAAGTAACTATGTACTGTACATACAACGAAAA
The DNA here is from genome assembly GCA_003675405.1 of Hericium coralloides. Lineage (NCBI taxonomy): Eukaryota > Fungi > Basidiomycota > Agaricomycetes > Russulales > Hericiaceae > Hericium > Hericium coralloides. The sequence continues at coordinate 254,791 of QUOP01000212.1, read as the reverse complement.
CTAATGAGACCTCTAGCTATTAAGTGTATATGGCATCCCTGCGTAGCAAAATCGAGTTAGTGGAGTCTGGCGCCCAGTCCTCTGACGCGGCACTCGGCAAGCGCCCGGCAGCCACAAATCCCGGCTCCGCCCGGGATTCGTATATAAGGCGCGCACAACACGCGTTGCCTCTTGTTCTTTAACCCCCCACGATCCCTTGCCACGTCGATGCCTTCATCGTCGTTGTTTGCTTGCTCGTCGTCGTTGTTTGCTCGCTCGTCCTCGTCGTTCGCTCGCTCGTCCTCGTCGTTGTTCGCTCGCTCGTCGTCGTTGTTCGCTCGCTCGTCGTCGTCGTTTGCTCGCTTGTCGTCGTCGTTCCTTCGCTCGTCGTTCTTCTTTTTGCTGTTAACGGTAAGCCTTTATTCTTAGTTATCTTATAAATTACTGATGTCTTTACACTACATTACTATTGCAGCCTTACTAGGTAAGCTCAGTTGTGTCTTGTACTGATGTCTTCATATTGTCTTGTAAGTTTTCGCTTTTTTGGTGACATGTTAAGCTTTTATGTGTTATCTTTGTTATCTTCTAATACTAATGACTTGTTTCTCATATATTTTTGCATGTCATAATCATTGTAGGTTTATTATCTTATATATGTAGTAGTCTTTGTAGTCTTAGAAGCAATGTCATATAATGACATTATATGAAAGATATAATGACTTTTATTTTCCATGTTTGTGATCTTGAGATAAGATTATTAGACACATAATATTTTGGAACAATATATTTAATAGATGTAATCTAGGGTAGATAGGAATCTTACTAGCTAGATATGATATAATGATGGACATATAATATATAATTGGCATAGCTTCTATAGCCATCCTATACTACAAAAGCTATAGCAGCTATGATATCTTATACCCTATACTATGGGAGCTATGTAGCTTATGCCCTATGCTATGGTAGCTATGGCAAGCTATCATAGCATTCCATAGATTACTTGACAGCTATGGGACTGCTATGTATAAAAGAGGACAGCTATGGACCTAGGAAAGCTATGTAGCTGATATAGCCTGATATAGCCTGATATACCAGTAACAAATTTCTCAGATGTGGCACGCTCGAAGATCACGCTGAGTATCGAGTCCTCTCAGATGCCTTTCATCGTGGGTCTGCAAGACCCGAGGCTTATGTGGTCGACCTTGGAGGAGATTCATCGTTCTGGGTCCGTTAATCACATCCTTTCCCTCCGATGTCGCTTCTTCAGCATGACCAAGCTCGAGTCTGAGTCTATCATGGATTGGACTAGCCGTGTCCGTTCTTCAGCCCTCGAGCTATCCCACTCCCCTGTCCCTCTCCAGGACATCGACATCATCCTCGTCATCACTGATGGTCTCCCTGAGGAGTATCAGACGATCGTCACTGCCCTTGATGGAATCCCTTTCTCCGATCTCACTCTCAGCAGTGTCATGACATGCATCTCCGGCCTTGAGTCTCAGCTCAGCTGTGCCCAGGACAAGCGTTCTGAAGACCAAGCCCTGGTTGCCAGGCAGACCCGTTTTGCAGGGTCATCCAGCAAGGACGTAGTCTGCTACACTTGTGGTGGGAAGGGTCATGTGGCAAGGGTCTGTCCGTCCAGTCAGTCCCATGTCAGATTTGCAGAGGTGGATTTTGCAGAGGGCAATGGTGAGGAGTCTGCTCAGTCTGCTCAGATTGATCTACCTTTTGTTCGCCTCATTTGATTGTTACTTTCTGTTCTTTTCTGCCGATGGTTGCCTCATTATGTAGGAGTGTTAAATCTGGTAATTTCGGCAGCCATCGGGCTTTGCCGAAGCCACTAAACTCTATTTACAAGTACATAGCGGTGTCATTGTCATCCCAATATAGTCGTGTCGTTTTACTCCGTTGTCGCTGCGCTTGCCGTTTTCAACACAAATGTTCGGTGGCCCACAGCATGTCTGTGCACACCTTGTAACTTTGTGAACAGTTTCAACATGAGTGAATGCTGCACAAATTTTTTCAAAACATGCAGATTGAGACATGTTCTGACCAGGTTCGAAACCTGTGTCGTTCCCAAGTCGTACGGCTGTGTCAACACGGCGCCAAGTCCGTCACTAGAGCGGCGACGCTGCTAGTGGTCTCGAAGAGTACGACGCTAAGGCCCGTCCCTTAGCGAAGAGAGATAGAGGATGGTGGAGGCGGTCGAAGAGCGAAGATGAGAGGAGCGAATCGAGCGACTGTATTGCAAGTCGAGATACAAGATATACAAGAGGATAAACTTAGTGCTACAGGTCCGTGTACGTGGGGTTTATATATGTGTAGGTACGGTAGGATATCCTAGGCGAAAGAGGCAGACGAAAGAGGCAGACGAAAGAGGCAGTAGGATATCCTATACGAAGTCTTAGATAAGCAGTCAGTGGAGGAAGCGATGACAGTAAGTGATGGATCGATGGATCGATAGATGGTTGGAGGGCGTCATCGCAGAAGAAAAGAAATGATAAGTCCTTGTAAAAGAGAAAAGAAAATACGGTCATAACACGTGCCCATATTGCTCCATCCGTAGTAGCTGATACCCCCGGAGTGACTCATCGTCTCGACAACCTCGAACGGTTGCGCAAGGATCTCCAAGCATCACACCGCCTTGCGGCGAAACACATGGCGGACCGGATCATGAATGCACCACCCCACTATAGGGAGAACGATAAGGTTTGGCTCGATGCGACGAATCTCCGAACTTCGCACCCTACGAGCAAACTGGCTCCTAAACGATATGGTCCGTTCAAGATCACCTCGGTCCTTGGACCCGTCACCTTTGCGCTCGCACTACCTCCGACCTGGAAGATTCACCCAGTCTTCCACGCATCGTATCTCTCACCTTATCGCACCACGGAAGCCAACGGACCAACTCCGCCGCCGCCATTACCGGATCTTGTCAACAATGAAGAACAATGGGAGGTTGACAAGATTGTGGACTCGCGCCGCTACCGCAATCAGCTGCAGTACCTCGTCCACTGGAAGGGCTATTCGGATGCCGACGATACTTGGGAACCTATGGGCAATGTACAGGGAACGGCCGATGCCGCTATCGCAGACTTCCATAAACGGCACCCTCAAGCCCTCCGGCCACAGTCTACCGCCACTCGGATTTCCTCCGACGGACGAAATCCACGCATACCAAATCTGGCAGCTAAAGGCACAACAGCCCCGCGTCGCTCCACGCGCGGCCAGGATATCCAAACGAAAAAGGCACTTCTAGCATAGCCACACGACGCGGACGTCGAGTATAAAAGGGGGGTAACTTTTCACCTTTTGACCCCAACAGCGAATGTCCTTCACCGCACCAGCAGCTCTTCTCATTCTAGTCATCACAATCAGTATCATTCTCATCGCAATATGCCTTGCCCTTCTTCTCCTGCTTCTCCGACTATGCAGACCGACTTCACCGACAGCGACGTCGACTCCTACAACGGGAACGCCGACAACGAATCCCACCCCTACTTGCGCATCTCCACCGCCTACCAGCCCCAGCCCGAACAGTATCACTCCGTACCCGTACAATCTGAGGCCATGCCCATCGACGAGACCACACCGTTACTCGACGCCTCACCCACCATCGCCAACGACCAGTCCACAGACGGAGACGACGAGGACGACACCACGGATGACGACGCCGAGGGTGACACCGATCGTTCCTCCTCCGAGCATGAGGACGACACCACGGACAACGATGAGGACGACGAGGCGGGTAGCTTTCACTCAGCCGCCAGTCAGGCCAACGCCGAGGTCTGGGCCGGCACCGGGACAGGATGGCAGGCGATCAACACCAACAACACGGAGGCGGGACAACAGACCAGTGACAACCAATGGATCGAGTGGGGGATGCCGGCCAATGGCCCCAGAGACACCAGACGTGGCAGGAACTTGCCACGGAACTCACAACTGCCACACCGGAGCCCGACCCCGAGGAGACGAGCATCTCGACAGTCCAACGCATCATCGACGACAACGACCCCAGCATTGCAGACCGCCAGAAGGTCGTCGACTGGTTCCAACAGATCGCGCAACGAGAACCCCAGGACGTCTCGTCCATCGAGATGGGAGAGGCACTCATGCTTGTCCAACGCGTCTTTGCCCACGACGAGAACTCTTGGAAGCCTCTCGACGGATCTGGAGGACAACAGGAACACGCATCTCCATTCCCAGGACGACCCCAGTACACCGCCGCCCTATGGCATCAGCATGCTCGATGCGTTGTTGAACGACGCAACGGCGGGCGCCTTCCAACGTCGCAGGACCGAGACCGCACGGAATACTACCAGTCGCGCCCCCTCCCCATTCGAAATCACGATACAGTCATTCTGAACCCCGTCAATGTCGAGTTCAACACGATCAATGACCTCCTTTCCGTGCGACACCTCCTTCTTCTAGGAAGACCAGAATACCAAGGAGCCATCGAGAACTACATGCGCAACACTGTCCACGCACTGTCCGGATACTCTGACGAGGCCACAGCAAGGGCTAATGCAGTGGTTGATGCCTGGCGCTCGCACCTCGAGAACCAAGAAGAACGCGAGGCATTGAATCGAAGTGCTCAGGATATGGCAGATGCGCTCGAACAGGTGAACCGTCGAGCCCAGGAAGCGCTCGAGCGGCAGCAGCAGTCCTTTCGAACCATTCAAGGATGCGGTGTTTGGCAACACCTCGAGTACCTCGGAGATCACCTGGATCAATCCATCATGGGATTCAACGACATCGATTGGGTCGTACGAGATATTGGACACCGCGATGAAGAACTGGTCGCCTGGTATGCCGGACGACCTGCTTCGCAGCCCAACCCCATTCGACCTGACGGCAGTGGACACTTTGTTCATCCCCAACCCCTTCAATGGGCTGTACTCAACCCCGGACCCGCCGACACTGCCCACCATGACCTCGCCGCCGATACTCCCCACATCAATGGACCCCCGCGACCTCGAGGACGTATCCCTCACCCCCTCTTTCCTGAGTCCATTCGCAAACGAGTCTCCGTCAGTAACCGACACGACGCCCGTGACATCTACCGCGATGTTTCAATCCCACCTCCGACGACTCCGGTCCACTACGATGGGTAATAGCGCCCTCAGGAGAGAAACTGCGACGGACCAACGCGGCGTGGAAGGAGAAGGGAGTACTCATCAGGTGCACCAATTGCGCACAGGCTCACCGGAATTGCTTCGGTCCGCCACCTTGTGAAGCCTGCCAGGGTGCTAAGCAGCGCGACACCTGTGACAAGACGGACTTCCAGAACCTACGACTCACCACGGAGACCACCCTCGGCAGACGGCGCAGCTCCTGTTCGCGATGTTACGCCACTCAACGGCATTGCAAAGGGAAAGAAGGGAGGCCCTGCAATCACTGCTTCACGGTTCGCATGGAAGATTCTTGTGACAGGATGTTTTGGGTGCAGAGAAGTCGGGACGACTTGACACCTGGACGAGGGGTGATGTTATGACCGTATTTTCTTTTCTCTTTTACAAGGACTTATCATTTCTTTTCTTCTGCGATGACGCCCTCCAACCATCTATCGATCCATCGATCCATCACTTACTGTCATCGCTTCCTCCACTGACTGCTTATCTAAGACTTCGTATAGGATATCCTACTGCCTCTTTCGTCTGCCTCTTTCGTCTGCCTCTTTCGCCTAGGATATCCTACCGTACCTACACATATATAAACCCCACGTACACGGACCTGTAGCACTAAGTTTATCCTCTTGTATATCTTGTATCTCGACTTGCAATACAGTCGCTCGATTCGCTCCTCTCATCTTCGCTCTTCGACCGCCTCCACCATCCTCTATCTCTCTTCGCTAAGGGACGGGCCTTAGCGTCGTACTCTTCGAGACCACTAGCAGCGTCGCCGCTCTAGTGACGGACTTGGCGCCGTGTTGACACAGCCGTACGACTTGGGAACGACACAGGTTTCGAACCTGGTCAGAACAGCACATGGCGTATAGCCCATAAGAGCCTGAAATGGGGTGGTCTTCAATGATGCTTGGAGTGTGGCATTGTGGGAGAACTCCGCAAGCGGTAGTAGGCGTGCCCAATTGTCCTGGCGATGGTTGCAGAATATTCGGAGGTACTGTTCGACTTCTTGATTCAATCGCTCGGTTTGTCCGTCGGCCTGTGGATGGTATGCGGTCGTCTTGGCCTGAGATATTCCGAGTCGAAGACAGAGTGTCGCGAACCACTTGGAGGTGAATTGTGTGCCTCGGTCGGAGATAAGTTTCGTAGGCAAGCCAAAACGTCGGAAGACGTTAGCTTCATAGAGCGTGGAGAAGTCATCAGCTGTCATAGCTTCTCGGCAAGGAACTAGAACTGCAGCCTTAGTGACATCATGGTCGATGAAGACTGCAATGGAGTCGAAGCCGTCAGACTCTGGGAGTTTGGTGATCAAGTCTGTAGAAACTGTGGAGAATGGTAGCGCGTCTGGTTCTGCAGGGATAGGCTGGATAGGGATGTGGGGACGGTGGTTCTGATTCTTCATAGCTTGGCACGTTGTGCATCCCTTGACGAAATCCCGAATGAAAGAGACCATACCAGGCCAAAAGTATTCTCGTTGCACAAGCTCCACGGTGCGCCATTCTCCTGGGTGTCCATATGCCGGGTTTTCGTGTACTTGTCGTACCACCTTCCTTCGAATTTCGTCGAACTTGGCCACATAGATTCGTCCTCGATATAGGAGTAGGCCATTTTCGTCTAGGCTCCAACCGTCTAGTCCTTTGTCGATGAATGATGGTGCTTGTTTTCGCAGGGCATCGACGACGTCCTTTGACTTTTCGAAGCGATTTGCTTCTGCAATCAATTCAGCTTGAATGTCCGATTCTGGTGCTTGTACTCCCGTTCGTAGCGCTGAGATGAATACGTCTTGTGGTAATACAATCTGGTCTTCGTTGTCGTCCTTTCCTTCTCCATGGTCTGGTCGTCGAGATAGCGCATCGGCACGCGTCATGGTCTTTCCGGCCGCATGTCGGATGGTATAGTCGAAGCGAGACATGAACAGCATCCAGCGTGCTTGTCGTCTCGTTAACTTGTGAGCGTCCTTGAAGTAAAGCAGATTCTGATGATCCGATACGATATCAATCTGGTGTGGTGACCCTTCTAGATAATGTCGCCACGTTTCGAGTGCTCGAATGATGGCAAGAAGTTCTCTGTCGTAAATGTCGTAGTTCCGTTCAGTGTCGGTGAAGGAATGCGATAGGTAGGCGCAGGGATGGGATCGTCCGTCTTCGCCTTCTTGTGAAAGCACTGCGCCATAAGCGAATGCTGATGCATCCGTTTCGACCGAGAAGGGCTTTGTGGTGTCTGGTTGGGCGAGGATGGGTACAGATGTGAACTGTTCTTTGAGATTTTCGAAGACTTCTTGCTGCTTTGTATCCTAGACCCACTTCTCGTCTTTCTTGGTAAGGTCATTTAGCGGTCATGCGATGGATGAAAATCCCTGGATGAATCTCCTATAAAAGTTTCTGAACCCTAGGAAGGATTGAACGTCTCGGACATTCTTGGGCACCGGCCATTCCTTGATTCCTGCAAGCTTGACGGGGTCCATTTTGACGGTTCCCTTCTCGAGAATAAGGCCAAGGTATTCAATGCTGGGGGCCTCAAATGTGCATTTCTCTGGCTTGAGATAGAGGTCATTCTCTTGCAGAATGGTAAGGACTCGATGGACGATGTCACAATGTTCTTGCAGTGTGGCTGTTGCAATGAGGATATTGTCCATATAGATGATGACTTTGCCTGTAGCAAGGAGATCTCGGAAGAGGTCGTTTATCATTGTCTGAACCGTCGCAGGTGAGTTCATAAGTCCAAAGAACATAACCATTGGTTTGAAGAGGCCTCGATTTGTGAGGAAAGCCGCCTTCCACTGGTCGCCATCTCGGATGCAAATGTTGTTGTATCCCTATCGCACGTCGAACTTTGTAAAGTAGGATGCTTCGCGAACTTTGTCGATGAGTTCTGGGATAAGTGGTAAAGGGTACTTGTTCTTGATCGTCATCGCATTTAATTGGCGGTAGTCCTGTACGGGGCGTAGTTTGCCATCCTTCTTTTTAATGAAGAAGAAGGGGGATGCGAGTGGCGATTTGGATGGTTGAATGTATCCTTTCTTGAGATGCTCATCTAAGAACTTGTCGAGAGATTCTTGTTCTCTTGGGGCTAAGGGGTACATCTTGCACCTGGTCCGTGGAATGGCGTCGGGTTTAAGTTCGATGGCATGGTCCCAGGGTCGTTCTGGTGGAAAGCGGAAAGAGGCTTCTTCGCTGAACACTTTCTCGTACTGCTTGTACTGTTTCGGAATTTGATCTGCCGTATTGACCTTCCCTTCCTTCTGTTTCTTGAGGAAGTCTTGTATCGCCATGTCTTGCGCATTGTAGACCTTGCGGATCACCGCAATGGTTTCTTCGTCATCTTCTGGGAGTTCTCCTTCTTCGTATCCCGGTGTCCAAAAGAGTTCGTCTCCTTCTTCCAAGTTGGTGCTTGGGTCTGCAGTTTCGGGGTGGAGGACGCGTCGTACGGACTCCTCCATCTCTTCTTCTGTTGGGTCCGGGGCTACTGGCTGGCCTTCGTCTGGGTCTATGGGGTCCACCCGAGGTGCTTCATGAGGTATCTTGCTAATTGGTCGATGTCGTAGCTCGGAGCGATGGATTCGTCGTCCTCCTACCACTATAGCACTAAGTGGTCTTCCTTTGAACCGTTCCGGGGATTCGATGCGGCATATCGGAGGGCACTGGTTGAACGTTAGGTATCCATTCTTCCAGTCAAATGATGGGTTGTGTCGGCGGAGCCAAGTCATGCCTAAGATAATGTCTTCTTTCCCTATATCTGTGATTAAAAATCTCGTCAGTTCCCGATGAGGACCGAGGTCCATGTATAGTTCCGTTGCATGTGTAATGCGTCCAAGTACGTTTTCAGTAGAATCGACATTGCGTACTGGTATTTCCTTCTTTAGAGGCTGCGTTGCCAGCCCAAATTTCTTGACTATTCTCCAGTTTATGAAGACATCTGTGGCGCCACTATCGACTAGTGCGACCACATCAGCGATTTTCTTGCGCCCACTGAGCTGAACAACAAAGTTTAGTGCTCGTAATGCTGGTGATACTGTTACAAATTCAGAATCTGGGTGCTCTCGTTTCGCCGTCCTGAGCCACGCTGAAGGGTCAGGACGCTTCAAAAATCCTTTGCGTCATCGGTGGCTTTCTTCGGTCTTCATACGATGGATCTCCTGTTCTATGATGAGATCGGGTCCTTCTTCGTGGACGTGGTATTGTTCTTCTTCGGCTTCTACTTCGCGAACGAAGGATCTCTGCTGGGTCTTCCTGGGAATCGGCGATTGTTGGAGTATCCTCCTCGTCCCTGTGTCGAGGGTTGTCCTCGTCCTGCACCCTGAACGCGTTGGGTGCGTCGTTCGCAGTTCCTGGCTACGTGGCCTTGCTGACCACACTCGTAGCATTGGCCGTTCTTCCGATATTCGTCTTGCTGTCCTCTGCTGAGGTATCGCCTGGCTGCTGGTCGTCCGTCTCGTCTGGTACTCTGTCCGATGTCCATCGGTTCTCCTGGAGGTAAAGCGGTCGATCTGGTTCCTTGGCTCTGAAACCTGGTATAACCGTAGGGATTGGCGAGTCCTCCATCAATGGTACGCTCGATGGTTTCGAGTTCCAGGGCTTTGGTCTGCCAGCCTTTGACGTCCGTGGGTGGCGTTCCCTGCATGGCGATGGTGGTCTGGTAATGCCTCGGGAGTCCTCTACGGTATGTGTCCATCAGGAGGTTCTGGTGATGGGTCTCGTTGAGTTCTGCTTTGAGACGTAGGCGATTGAACTGTTCATTGTACTGTGTGATGGACAGTTTTCCCTTCTGAAGGCGACTGAGCTGTCCTGCTGCAACTTGACGTTCTCCGGGGTCCTTGAAGCGATCCGTGAAGGCTGTCTTGAAGTCTTCCCAGGTCTTTGGGACCGCTTTCGCCTTGTGGAGTCCATGTGCCCAGCTGAGGGCATCACCCTTGTTGCAGTAGGAGAGAGCAAAGTTGACCTTCGCTTCTTCTCTCACCGTATTGGAGAGTTCTTGCTGTGCGATGTACAGCTCGCAGGCCAATATGAATGCGTCTGCCTTGGTTCTGTCACCATCGAAAAATTCTGGTTTGTTGGCTTTGATTTCCGTCATCTTCTTGGGGCGTGCAGTGCTCGTTCCTCCTGGAGGGTTCGGATTGGGATTAGGATTGGGGGTGGGGTTCTGAATGGGTTGTTGGATAGGAGGAGGGTTCTGTACTGGCACTGCAGGGGTCGGGTCAGGGGCTGGTGGGTTTGGATTAGGTGGGTTCGGTGCTGGGGTCTGCTGAGAGCTTGAGTGCTGCGTAGGCGTGATCGGGGCTACCTTCTTTCGAAGAGAAAGTCGGTCTGCGGTCCACTGTTGGGCAAGTGTTCCTTCGGCTACTTTGCGGACGTGTTCTTCAACCTCTGGGTTTGCTTGATCACGATATATGCGCTCGGCCGTTAATGCTGCGACCTTTCATTGCTCGTTTGTGACTGTAGACCCGTCTTCTTTGATCCAATGTTCTCCAACCTTGAAGGAGTGTCGTTCGTCGTGTAGGAGGTACCCGTTGACTAGTCCTATCGATTCTGGTGTCCCTTGTTCGGATGTGTGATAACTGTTCGTTCCAACGTGTGCTGCTACGGCTGCGAGGTAGCGAGCTTCTTCTAGTTCTCCTGTGGTTGCCGGTCGTTGTATGGTGTTCGTCTGGATGTAGATGTTCCCTTGGATGTCTGTAAGGATTCCTTCGATATCTTCAGGTCGTTGTCGAAGTACGATCTGTCCGTTTGTCGAGTAATATGCGATCTTGAAGGGGCTGCCGTATGGCCCTTCTCCAATGTTGTAGTCCGAAATCTTGGCGGGGTGTTGTCGAGAAGTTTATCCTAATGTTCTGACCAGGTTCGGAACCTGTGTCGTTCCCAAGTCGTACAGCTGTGTCAACACGGCGCCAAGTCCGTCACTAGAGCGGCGACGCTGCTAGTGGTCTTGAAGAGTACGACGCTAAGGCCCGTCCCTTAGCGAAGAGAGATAGAGGATGGTTGAGGCGGTCGAGGAGCGAAGATGAGAGGAGCGAATCGAGCGACTGTATTGCAAGTCGAGATACAAGATATACAAGAGGATAAACTTAGTGCTACAGGTCCGTGTACGTGGGGTTTATATATGTGTAGGTACGGTAGGATATCCTAGGCGAAAGAGGCAGACGAAAGAGGCAGACGAAAGAGGCAGTAGGATATCCTATACGAAGTCTTAGATAAGCAGTCAGTGGAGGAAGCGATGACAGTAAGTGATGGATCGATGGATCGATAGATGGTTGGAGGGCGTCATCGCAGAAGAAAAGAAATGATAAGTCCTTGTAAAAGAGAAAAGAAAATACGGTCATAACAAGACAAGGTTTGTAACTTCAAAATCTTCCATGTTGACATGGCCTGTCACATGTTCTCTGCTATGCCATGTTCTGTGCAGCCCCGGTGTGTCCAAAAAGCTTTCAATTTAATAGTCAGATATGACTCTTGAGTTCTGTATACCCAGCTTGTAGCATAAACACTGCCATTTTTGCAGAAAGAGTGCATCAATATCACATCAAGTTTCTATCTCGGGCAGCAACTGTTTTGCAGATATCAAGCTTCCAGGATTCTGATTTGATGTGTGTTGTAGACATAACATGCTCAGATTTGTTCATAGCTGCAATTCTGGCCAAAAAAAGTGGTTATACCATGTGTTGTGCTACAGAAAGTGCACCACCAAAGGTGGCCAAAAAAATATTGATTGTGCTCAAGACATGCTGAATTCTCAGGAAACAAATACATGCATTATCTGCATTGTAATTATACTAAGCACTCTCAAGCACACAGACATTGACTTTAACTGAGAAAGCAAGCAGAACTTGCAAGGCATGCTGCTTCAAATTAAATTAATTCTTTTCAAATAAATTAATTCTTTTTTCGTCCAAACTATGCCCACCGCTCGACTGCCTCGATAGTAGCTGCAAAGAAAGAATAAAAAACAATCCTTCGAACCGGGATCGAACCAGTGACCTTGAGATTAAATTTTTCCAATTACAGTCTCACGCTCTTCCAACTGAGCTATCGAAGGACATGTCTAATGACTTCGTCAATGATTTATAACCAGATGGGCAGAACCACCAAGTCATCCGAGTCAGCACACCAGGGATACCCAATGCATCGGTGAGTACTCATCCATGGGTGCCTACAATCGTCGAAATTTTGTAGTCAGAGTCGATCCAGCTGGGTCGCTCCAAGAACACCTTCTCAACCGTAAAATTCCGCGCCTCCTTTTCGGTCAGGATATGTTCGAGCGGGATGCGCGCGCTGGTGTTCCCTCCCGGGCCTTCCATGCGACTCGTGAGACGTGCTTGATCAAACGCCAGAAGTAGGACCGACTCACCATAGGATGCATACTCCGCGTAGAAGGTCGTGTTCATGATGACCGGTCTGCACCGAGACGCAGTCATTGTTCCGCTCTGTGAGGGGAGTCGTGAGTCTTACCTGGAGCTGTCGAATGGTGTCCACCCAGAGGGCTCGATGCTGTCGTCCATGAAGGTGCGCAAGTAGACGGTCGTCGCGAGGTCATTCCATGGGCGGCCTTCGGGCGGCGTCAAGCTCTTGCTTCCCACAGGAAATAGCGCTACGGACCTAGAAAGCACTTCCCGTCGGTGATGGTCGTTGCGTTGGCGTCGGGAGACTGCCGAACAGCAGACAAAGTCAGATATATAGTGTACCGGATACGGATGGACGCACTCTGATGATCTTCGAGTCGGAGATGTAGGCGCCATAGCGGTTGCCCGGCGCGTCCGTCAGATTCGTGCCCTTCCATGCGACAATTCCGCCGCCGCACGCGCGGTTGGCAAGCACGACATTCTGGAACCAGCTACACACGAAACTCTCAGCATTGCCCACACCGAACCAAGAGCCCCCGAAATAACTGACGCTGTCCCAAAACCGAACAGATCTGCAAAACGGGTAGCATGAGCCCGTCAATTGCTTGCATCATAGGGATTGAGCACTCACAATCCGTCTGCCCGAAAATGATGCTGTCGACGACGTACGTGCTGGCATTGCGCCCCGTATACCACGTGTCCTGATAACTTGCAAACGTGCACTCGTAAAACGACGCATTCGCATACGACACGTCCGTCACCAACGCCTGCGAGATCGAGAAGTTTGCCTGCCCAGTCCCAACTTGTCAACAACGCCTCCTTAGATGCCACACAGCGAGTACTCACCGCGCGGTTCTCGAAGTCAATATTGTACGCCTTAAAATCGACGTTTCCGAACAGCGACTGCAGCGGCGCGCCCGTCGGGCCTGCGCCGATGAGTGCAGCGTCGAACGACGGCGCGACGAGCAGCACGGCGGACTGCGCGTCGTCCATGCCTGTTTGCGTGAACTGGTCGTTCCATATCTGGACGAGGTTGCGCGTGGACGCATTTCCGGTGTGGTCGAACGCGGTGCTTGCATCTAGTTGGCCCTTAGACCGTGACAGATTGGCTGTAGTAGTAGCTGTAGAGGGAATGAGTGCTTACTAGGAGGGTGAGCGGTCCTCGGCGCGTGATGTTCACAGTTTCATGGTATTCACCCGCGCCGATCAGGATGGTCGCACTGCCATCGTCGGCACTGGCAGTTGTGTAGACAGTCACTTGAGAGTCGTTCTGTAGATACACCAGGCATGCTCACAGCGAGGACACGGCAGTCTGGACGGTCTTGAAGTCAGCATGCGAGTCATTTGCAGAGACATAGAGCGTTCCCGGTGGGCAGCTGGTTAGCGGATGATCAGAGGCGGCGCCGCGCAATTGGCAGGGGAGAAAACGCGCTGAGAGGGCATGCGCGGCGCTGAATGCTGATACGAGGATAGCGACGACGAAAGGCTTCATACCTGGTTGTTTTTACACGAGAATTGGCCGTCATGGCTGGTAAATATACCTGTGAGAAGCATAGGATGGAGACATGCGCCATGATCAGCCTGCAGCGTCACGGCCCGCTTTCCGCGCAGTGGGGAGGACGTGCATGTCATGGGGTGCCTTCGTCCTTTTATCTGAGTAGATATCGTCATTGTACTGCTCGTTGCCAGCAACTGGACAGTGTTGGGCAACATCAGGTCACTTGCGAACAAGAATAACCGTCACCTGTTCAAAGTACTCGCGCCTCGGTGCCAACGTGGTACATTGGTAGGGCCACTCACCAGCATCCAAAAAAAAGGATCAAGATACAGCATTCATGTCTCAGGGAATGAGATATACACAGCATGTTCGAATGTTCTCGTGTGCCTGGAAATTGCTTGAACTTGAAGAGTCCAAACAAACAGACGAGCACAACGGACACCGTCGCCAGGCGCTTTTGTCTCCGGCTAGCACGTGACCGTCTCCACGTGCGCTGCTGCGGGCCAATGTGCTTGTTCCTGCACTCCCAGCACCTGCACCGTACCACCACCGCCGCGCACCCCCCACCCGCACCGACGCCCCGCCTCGGCATATACCACGATGAGCTTCCAAGATATCGAGACCGGGCTGACGCAGCGCCCGCACTCACCGCCGTACGGGGCGCCCCAGTCGCAGGAGGCCGCCGCGTTCGCGAGCCTGCAGTCGTCGCTCTCGTTGCAGGTCTTCAAGATCAATGCGAATGTGCAGGGCATGCTGAAGCTCGTGGACCAGCTCGGGACGCCGAGAGATGCGACTGCACTGCGCAAGAGCTTGTGCGTGTTTGCATGGGGATGCATGGGCCGCGTTCGCTGATAACGTTTGTAGACATGATTTGACGGAGACGACGCGCGCGATGGCGAAGCGTGGCTCGGAGGATCTGAAGAAGCTGGCTGCTTTGCAGGCAACGCTGGTATGTGCCCGCGGTTCTCTATGACTTATGAGGATGGCTGATGACGTCTGCGCGCTTCGCCTGTCTAGCCAGAGAAGAAGATGCCGCTGCAGAAGACGTCGCATGATTTCCAGATGTCGCTCGTTGCGTTCCAGCGCGCGCAGCAAGTGAGCGCGGAGCGGCAACGGATTGTTGTGGAGGACACGAAGCATGCCGTGGAGGAGGAAGAGGCTGCGTAAGCGCACCCCTTGAACGTAGGCTCGGGTGGACTGTGGCTTATGTTGTGTTGTTTCAGGCAAGAAGAGCAGATTAGCGCATCTCCAGCGCAGCAGCAGGCGCTGCTCATGCAGTCACATCTATCGCCACAAGAGCTCGCTTTCCAAGAGTCGCTCATACAAGAGCGCGAAACTGAGATCCGCGAAATTGAGACGGGCATCCACGAGCTGTCGGAGATCTTCCGCGACTTAGGAACGCTTGTCAACGAGCAGGGTGGAATGCTTGGTGCGCAACCCTCTAATTTCGCTGTTTTGAAGTTACCTGACTAAATGCCCTTACCATGCCGTCCCGTCATTGTGTTTCGTTGCTGTGCAGACAACATCGAGTCAAATATTTCATCAATCGCCGTTGACACTTCCGGCGCCGCTGAGGAGCTCACCACAGCGTCGGATTACCAGCGCAAGGCCGGTCGGCGCGCAGCATGTCTAATGATTATTCTCGTCATTGTTGTCGCGATTGTGCTCGTTGCGGTAGGTGGCTAGCTTTCTCCATCGATGAACGGCTCGACTGATATTGAGTATTGCTTAGATTCTCTCCTGAGCTTGACTGACAGACGTACACTGGACGGAACATTATGTTTTTTTTGTTTATATGGTAATCTATGGTATACTTTACATCGACCCTTCATTGGCACTGCAGTTGGCGTGGCCCAGACTAGAGCCCGCACAGGGCATGACCCGCCTCCTTTTTGCATTGTACAGGACATATTCAGCAAAGTGGTGTATGAGACTGCCGAACATATATGTCGACACTCCTCGTGCGATGCAGGGTCGGCGTTCATCAGGCCGTGTTACCCCGCAGTTCGTGGGTAGGCACGCGATGCTCTGTTCCGCCAGATTCCGTCTTACCGATATGTATATTTCTCCACTTCCTTCCTTCCTTCCTTTCGGCGCGCAGTCTGTCGACGCCCAACTCGGCGTAAGGACCGACTCGCGGATTGTGCCTTCGTCACATGGACAACACCTGTGCCCCATGTCATTCTCCGAGTTCATCGACTTCAAAGAACTGCCACTTGGACGTTCGTTTCATACGAAAGTGGCGATGATTGTAGTCATGCGTTATTGACACCTTTAGGACAACATGTGCGGAATGATCTTCTCTGGCCTGAGGTCCATAAGTTCTGCAGGACTTTGCGTTTTGCAGCTTCTCGAGATATAGGGTTCGCGACTTGATTGGATAATGATCTAATTACCTTTAACGTTGGCGAGGCGTTTGATATATCCTCGAACTTATCGTAATTCGAGGCCACGGGATGTCGGAAGTTTTTCCGACTCCCGAGTCCATTTAGCAGTAGCCATAGCTACGATGGCGGAGGACAAAGTGTTTTCCTGCTGAACGCGTCTGTGGTACATCCGCAACGTATGACAATGGCGCACGGTCTGTAGCAGCTAATTCTTCCTTTATAATAGCAATTTTACCATCCGTATGATCGTGATTGTTGGAGCGAGGAACACAAAGTCAAAAAAGCGAACAGATGGAAGTGATGGGGGAGGGTGCCCGGCAGGCCGGCGCAGAGCCATAAGCGAGGCGTCAAATTTCGGCGGCTATCCAGCCGTTGACCGCGCGATGACTTTATAACGGTCTGCTTCACGCGCCCACCACCATCCCCACCATCGCCGCGCCCATGCATCGGACGCCCCCCACAGATCAGCGGATCCCCGGATTTTTCTCGTTCTCGCGATGCTGCTAGAGTCCCGGGTGGAGACCCTGTACTCGGACGACTACGGGACGTGAGTGCTGCTCGGTTCGGCGATAACGCATCGGGGCGATGGCTAACGCGCGGCTTCGATGCGATAGGTATCTGACGAAGGTGAGAGGGCTCAATCGCGCGTGCGAACGTGGGTGAGCGAAGTATTGACTGTGTTGGGCCAGTGCATCGGTGTCGCATCCTTCACGATTCTAATTTGGGACCATCTGATCACGTTCTCGGATGAGGTGAGTGCTGTTGCAATTATTGTCAAGTTGCATTTATGAATGTTTAATTCACGACAGGTGGAGTACATATGGAAAGGGCGGAAACGACTCTGTGAGTCGAGATGTTCATCGGTCGGAGGTATAGCCAGGCCAACGCTGACGAAGTTACGACAGTTGTATTGCTATTCTTTTTGGTGAGCACATCACGTTCTACATCATCACTTGGCCAACTCATCGTCGTCCAGAATCGTTATCTTATTCCCCTCAGTTTTATTGTAAACGTTTATGGTACGCATCTGACCTCTACTGTTGCACTCGGCTTACCTCAAATGACTACAGCGTACTTTCATAATTCCTGGACAAACGAGGTGCGTACCCACCTCTTCTTTTGCTCACAAGGCCTGACCTGTTCTTTCAGTCGTGCGTACATCACATCTCCAGGCCACTTGGCATGGGACTCATCCCAGCACAGTTGTGCCCGCTTTGTCCGTTACGAAGGAGCCCTGACCATGGTCGGCATCGCTATCGTGCAACTCATGTTATTTATGCGGTATGTTCTATTTGTTGCGGCTTCCTCCCCATGTCTGACTTCATCGACTTAAGCGTCCACGCTTTCTATCCTCGCAACTACTACGTGCAAGCCCCCGTCTTTTTGCTTTTCATGATTTTTGTTGCTGTCAACTCCTGGTTACTCACTTACGGCGAAGGTATGCTGTCTCTTGTGTCGCGAATGTCTTGAGACTCAATCTCCCCACTTTGACAGCTGTCCCTCACATTAATCCCAATCTACATTGTGCGTTATCTTGCCCCTCAAGGGGATGTCTAGGCTAACCATACGCATAGCATGCTCGATGATTTTCGGCCCGGGCGCGTAAGTGATACCCTTCTGAATGTCTTTTGGCACTTATTGAAATCCTAGAAGTGGCCCTATGGCCTCCGCCTCAGCCTGGTTGCCTCTGCTTTACGACACCGTGGTACTTATACTCACGTTAGTCCGGACGCTCCGGCCTGTCTGGCATAAAGGCACCAGCGCCAACGAGATTCTCGTCGTGCTCCTAAAAGAGGGCATCATGTATTATAGGTGTGTTCTGTGTGTTAGGCGGCGTGCAGCTCTAGCTAATGATTTTCGCAGTGCTATCTTTTCCGTCACGCTTATTTTAACTGTCATGCTCCTGCGTGCTGGCCTGTCAGTACGAAATATCAGTGCACAGTGAGCTGGTTCCGTTTTCTTGTCGCTACGATTTCTCACATCCGTCTTCTCTGTAGGCTGGAGCTCATGTAAGTTCTTCCTCTAATCTTAGAACATGAATGCATCGATTCAACATTCGCTCCATCCCAGACTCTCCGTAACAATGATGTCACGCATCACCCTCCACCTCCGCCGCTTCGCATACATCACCCAGAGCAGCAACGAAGCTACCGCTCCTGCAACCACCCCGCCCCCGAACGCCGAGATCCCCAGCGCGGGCATCCCGCCTCCGCGCGCCGCGCTCTCCGTCGCGCGCCGAAGCCGCGGCGCGGTGCTCACGGACGACTCGTCGTTCTTCGCGATGGTGACGATGACGAGCACGGTTGACCTCGGCTCGGTGGGCTCGGGCGGCGCGAGCAGGCGCGCGCTCACGAGTGCGGGGAGCGTGGGGAGCGCGGGGGACTCGAGTATCAGGGTCGTGAGCAGGCACGAACCGGAGCGGCCTGCGGCGGGTGAGCGGCCGCGGAATGCAGCGAGGGGAAGGCGAGGGAGAGGTGCACGACGAGATGGGGGTAGCCAGGCGTACGAGATGGACGATATGGTGTAAGGCATCCGTTAGGTCTCTATCGCGTCCAGACTACCTCTGTAGCCTTAGTCCGTGGGAGACGTCTTTAGCCATGTACGTGTGGCTCTTTGACCTTCCGCTGCTGATCTGACATACCTGGCAGTTCGTCAGAATCTGTGGCTCATGTGTGCATTGAGAAACGGAGAGGCGTCAGCTTTTGACGTTTGGATAAAGTTATGGCCCAGTACACGGTTGAGGAACGTATGTTTGGCGCGCAGATGATGGGCACACAATGGGCCTACGATCAGTGTCCAAATGCGGGCTCTCGTCCTGCTTCCGCATATCCCGATGCTGGCCTTTACATGAAAAGGCCAACACTGGCCAACCGTGCCCTCATCGGAGCTTGGGGCACACTGAACATGGCAAGCAATGGTGAGTGAAGTGAAAACGTACGGGCGCGTGCTTGTTCCTGTGACCCGTCTAAGGCCGAACAGCATCGGGAGTCGTCGCTGACGCTCTTCCCAGTGTTGTCGAAGGACTCGGGCGATCTGTTTACCACCCATGCACTGACTCAAGCTCAATGTTGCGTGTGGTCCACCTGCGCAATGCGTCGATATCGTCTTCCCGGTATTTTAGGATGTATATAACAGAGATCCAACCGTATTGGTCTTACCATCACCAACCTACCAGCCCTCCAGGAGCCTCGCTCGAACTGCTGAACAGCCATGTCCGCCACTCCCAAGCAGCCTGCCTCCCTCGGCCTCTACCGACCCCTCTCGTCTGACGCTGGGCTGCGTGTCTCCCCGATCCAGCTCGGCGCAATGTCCATAGGCGATAAGTGGGGCTGGATGGGCTCCATGGACAAGCAGCAGAGCTTCAAGCCCCTGGATGCGTATTTAGACGCCGGCGGCAACATCGTCGACACGAGCTCCAATTAGTGAGTCTCCCTCGGACCTCTCATAGTGCAGAAATGTAGTTTCATTGACGGTTCGGCGCATGCAGCCAGGATGAAACGTCCAAGATCTTCATCGGCGAGTGGATGGAGGAACGCGGCAATCGCGACCAGATGGTCATCGCGACTAAGATATATACATTGCGCTGCGTGGCTACGCCGATGGCTCATGGGCTTTGCAGTATACCATGCTCTACAAGTGAGCCGATCCCGCTATCAAGCAGCGCGTCAACCTCGCTGGGAACAACACGAAGAGCATGCGTCTCTCCGTCGACGCGTCGCTAAAGAAGCTCCGGACGCATTACGTCGATATCCTGTACGTACACTGGTGGGACTGGGAGACCAGCGTCGAGGAGGTCATGAACAGCTTGCACAACCTCGTCGTGTGTCGGGCAAGGTTCTCTATCTCGTGCGTTTGTTCAGCGAGATAGCCTGAACGTACGAACTGACTTGGGCGGCACGTAGGGCATCTCAGACACACCTGCGTGAGTCGTGACCAAGGCCAACCAGTACGCTCGCGACCACGGCAAAACGCCCTCTAGTGTCTATCAGGGCCAGTGTAACATCCTCGCCCGCTCATTTGAGTGCGAGATCATCCCCGTGGCCCGCGCAGAAGGTGATCGTGTCTCCTTTCCATGCGCACGTTGCGAGTGCTGATCATCGTGCGTGCGACCCCAGGCCTTGCGCTGGCTCCCTGGGACGTCCTCGCTGGCGGCAAGATCCGCACTGACGAAGAGGAAGAGCGCCGCCGCCAGACAAGCGAAAAGGCGCGGCACATAGGTTTGCCTTGGGAGCGCACGGAGCAGGAGCGCGCGATGAGCCACGCGCTCGAGAAGGTCGCGAAGGAGGTCGGAGCGAAGTCCATCCAGGCCGGTGCGTCTCTGTCCCACCACACCACCATGATCCTTGCGCTGATTTTTTCCATTGACGGCATCGCAGTGGCCATCGCGTATGTGATGCAGAAGACGACAAACGTGTTCCCCATCCTTGGTGGGCGAAAGGTCGAGCACTTGCTGTCGAACCTCGAGACCCTCGAGATTGTGCTTAACAAAAAGCAGATCGCCTACCTCGAGAGCATCGTACCGTTCGACAAGGGCTGCCCGGCCACCTACATTGTGAGTGCCTCTACGGCATGCGTGGGTGATGGCTTTTGACCCAATGGCGAGTCAGGGGACTAGCCCTGGAGAGGGCTTCTTGTACCAAATGTCATTCGCGCAGCAGAGGGTGTCATGGCCGGATTCCGAGCCAATCGTTTCCGACAAGAACTAGAGACTAGAGACGGTCAATAAATGTCCTAGGAGGCGACGTTCTCGCAAGATTGATATATTGTAGAGTTGGCCTATTTCCAGCTTATGCGAGTTCTCTTCTCATCTGATCCGATAGAGATGCTTTCTGCTCTACCATGGTTAGGGCGGCTGATAGATTGAGCGCAAGTTTAGAGTCGACGGCCTGAAATCGTTACAGTAAACGTTAGACAACGGGAACCCCCAGACACGTTCATCCGAGCACTTAGACCGCTATGCAGAACATGCACAGAAGGCGCTCTATATTGATGAATAACGCGTAGCAGTGAAATGAAGATTTTTCCTCTGCAAGACCCGGAGACCTTTCGTTGGAATGTCGAATATTCGACGAACGCCGACGGACGGCACCGGCCCGCCGGCGTTAGAGTGCAAATGCTCTGGTTTGAGTCGGCTTGTCTTCGTCGACGTTCTTACAACTTGTTCGGCAATTTCGTCTATCTCACTGGTACTATATTTATAAACCACTAGATAAATAATGCATGCATGGATATGTCGCGCCTCATGTTGCAGGTGTCTTTTCGAGTTCTATATCTCGATTCCATGGTTTGTTGACAGTATCTTGCTACTTGCTGTGCTACCATCTTGGGTACAAAGGTAACGTCAATCAGCCCCACCTCATCACGCGTAACACTCCCGCATTGCACAGTTGTTCGAAGAGCCGCGAACGTGGGAAGCCTGCTTTGATGACCCAGGAGCTACAGCGCTTGTCTGCTCCTTGTACTGGATCAGGCAGCCTCTTTATCGTCATTCAGGAGGATCATCGTCGTCAAACACCGCCTGTTTTGTCGCGAAGTTCTTCAGAGAACAAGCCATGACTTAAAGTGAGGCAAATGCACTATACTGTAAGTAGCCGTTGTTCTGTTCTTGCTCGATGAAGTCGCGCCGCCTATAAAGCTCTGAGGTTTGCTTTGACTGCACCATTCAATTCCAGCTCCTGGAGAGCAAGGTCAGCCATCCTTCTTATTTCGTAAACGCATCTCTTGACATAGACTTATATGTTTTTCTCGTAGTGACCACCCATTCATTTCCAATATGTCGCACCGGACGCCCTACCCTCGAGTCCCGGTCTACCTCCGACCTTGTACTCCGGGATGTCGTCGCTTCAAATAAGTCAGGCCAGCCCTGGCTCAACCGCAGGAGCGTCATCTTATCAGCACACGCCCAATCGCAGAAAGCCTTGCTCAAGGCCCCAAGACCGCGGGCACCAGAGTAGGAAGAGCGAGCACTTGAGCGCCTGCTCCTTGGAAAGACCGCGGCGCGTCGGTAGCAGCTTCTGCAGGACGCAAGCAGACAAAGAGAGGACGCGTTCGTTCGGCATAAGCAACCGATTTTCGCTGGTTTCGCTCCTGAGGCTCGTCCGACTACCCAAAGGGAAGAAGTTTACATGCTTCATTCTGTAAGCTGCCCTGCCTCGTTGACGATCGGAATCTCATCTTCTTTCCGTTAGTATCCGATGCATTTCGGGAGCAGAACGGCGAGTCAGGCTGTATTTGACGATCTTAATCGGCAGTGCGATGCTGTGGCGGAGCAGCATGCGGCAGGTATCGACTTCTAGATCACGCTTGCGACGCTTTGGAGGCCGAGATCCAGGAAGAAGAACGTCAGACACAGGAAATGCTTGCCAGGGAGGTAGATCCAGTGAAGCGACAGCAGTATATAGCGTTCCCGGGAGCTCTATCATGCACAGCGTCGAGAGGCGTTGAGAAGAGCGAGAGTTAGGCATCCAGGCTTCGAAGTAATTGAACAGAGATTGACTTTGTTTAATATGTTGTATGCATCGCATTCACTCGTTAAAAAATGTAATCACAATAGTACCATGTGTGGATCCATGGAAAATTGTAAGTTCTACGTACTATCAATGGCCTTGCGGCAAATGAGCGTCGGCGCATGGTGTCTCGTGCGTCGGATGAGACCTAACCCCTCCTCGGTGCACATAGCTCCACGAGCTAGTCAGTTCTTCCCTTTCTGTGAGAAGCTCGTGGATTCTGTCCTCAAAATGCGCCCTCTGCTGTTCGAACACGGAATTTGGCGTTGAACTCTTGATTCGCTCTGTAGCTGGACAAAGAAACGGTTAAGCTCGTACACGGAAATGCCATGGATGGCAAGTGAGGCGTAACTCACCATCCCGAAGGCATTTCACTTTTCCGTGGTCAGACCGTAGAGATGGATAAGTCTCTTCGCCAGGGTACAAAACCGCACGCAACTCGTCATAGGCGTCGTCGACCACATTACGGTACCGCCGCACTCTATCTGCCTCCTTCTGCCGCTTGTCGAGCAATTTTCTCTCCTCAGGCGATAGTACAGCTCTGTCCTTGCCCTTCGACCCGCCATTGGCGTCACCCTGGACAGTAGCCCTCACCTTCGCGTCAGGAAGGGCGTCGCTACCCGGCGACCTTGTCCTCTTCGATCCAGAAGACGAGCTCGGTCCCGGCGCCAAGTCTACAATCCGGAATCGCTTCATCTGATCCCTCGGAATCCCGTCCAGCATCGAATGCCTGGAAGACTTCTTTGATTTGTGCCGTTTCTTGTCACGAGGCTCGTCTGGAGCCTCCTCTATGTGCGACACCTGCGAAGACGGCTGATGCCATTCACTCGGAATGGGCGGGCGTGACGGGGCGCAGGAAGATGTTTTGGAAGGTGTTGCGTGACGCCCGGAGAATTCTTGTGAATGAATGTCCGTTGGCACTGTGCTCCTCGAGGGGTATGTATGTGTAGCAGCGTAAGGAGTCGGAAACCCTGACTCGAAGGTTGTGAAGTGGCAGGCATGGCGTTCGTATAGGTATAGCTTCCCTGCGGAAGACGAAGAGCGCCAGTCGATGAATATGGAGAGGACTGCAGCGACGCCCCGTCGTACAAGCTGTTTGCGTGATTGTCGGATGTTGGGTGGTATGAAGAATGTGAAGCCGCCAGTCCAGCGTTGGACACGGCTGGTATGACTTGACGTGAAGAATCGTAGTCCTTGACGGGGTACGAATGGGTCGCCGCAGATGGCTTCCGTTCCCACTTCGGTCGTCGCGGGGGTTCGGAAGGGTCGTCGAAGACGCCCAGTTCGCGGGATGGTTCAGGTCAATGTCATCTGGGTTTACGTCTGCGGGTGATAGTGACTTGGCGACATGAGGCTGATTATAGTGGTTCGTTACTGGGACATATGCTGATTTTCGTCTGCCAAATAGTTAGTCTCTGCGAAATAAAGCCACATTCAATGCGTTCGTAACTCACGAAGATTGAACATTACTACTTTGATTATATGTGGTACAAATGGACGTCGTGTGAATAGAACGTTGCGACATTTTTGATCGTTGAGAATAGGCGTAATAAGATTATTGAGTCGTCAGAGGTCGTAGCCAAGATAATTAGAGCTGTCCTGCGTGTTGGTGGTCTTGTCGTGTCGTAGGATAGAGGCGTGCCAGCGCCGATCTTTGTCGTAGAGCAGAGGAAACCGAGGGCGGATGCGTAGGGTGGTACGGAGCCTCAGACTTGGACCTCGGCATTTAATAGCCAACTTCCCTAGCCTGCATCCCGGAGAGACAAAAAGCAGGCTTTCGGTTGCAGAGGTAACGAGTGGAAACGACGGCTCACAATTGTAATTATTGTAGCGTCCGGACAGTGAAGTGACAGTTACAATGCTCACAACACGCAAGGGCTACGCATCTGCACATATAGTAGCCAGCTTCGCGATGTCTAAACAATTGCGATGCCGACAAGACTTGATTTCTTGTCGTGAGCTCAAATCGAGCTTATGTGCTGCACAGCCAAAGGCTGATGGTGAGTTGCTGGCGTGAAAACGACAATTGCAAGGCCAAGAGAGACAAGTAACCACTGTGAAACAATTGTCAGTTCTTGTTCTTATCATCGGCAGCATCAAGAAGACGTACGTTCGTTCAATCGGCACAACTCTGCAGTATAGGCGCTCGAACCTGCATAACAATAAGGCCTCCACGCACTGAGAACAGAAAATCAAGTCTAGACGACAAGCCTCAAAGTGTCCCTTTGCTTGTGGAGAGACAGTTAAGGCGTGTATGAAAGATATAAACACTTGCAGGATGTGTGCGTAAAACGGTGAGGACGACATGACGCCCCGTTCATCGCATACGTGGTAGCAGACGGTTGAGATTACCACGGGCGATGGTCATTTGAGTGGTAGATAAAGCATAATCCCACTGCGCCGAGGAATGCTTCGAAATGGACGGTTCGCTGGAACGCTGAGCATCATTTGAACACCGAAATGCCGAGTAGCGGATTGAAGTCATGTCGTGACTGACGATAAGTATGCCTTTTCAGGAAGATTTGGAAAAATCTTACACAAAGCTGTGAGTCAGGCATCCAGATACTTTGAAACCAACAGAAAGCTAGACGGTCACTTTGTCCTCGCATTCAGACTCCCTGCGTTCGCGTACACAGTTGAGGTTTACCGTCACTGTGATGCTCAGCCTGGAACAATCAGCAGAAATGTGTACCACCATTTAGCAGCTTCAAAGACAATCGTGAAGCTCGCCTGCATAACTGGGAAGAAAAGACGTGAGCGCCATTCGTAGCTGGTAGTGAGCGTTGAACGTTGAACTGCAAATATTAGGTCAGTTCAAACCTGTCGAAGGTGGGCTCGAAGGTCGAAGCCGAAGGTCGACTCGAAGGTCCTGTGGCGCAGCGCCACATTCGGTGACCTGTCGTGACTGATCGTTACGAGCGTGACCATTTCGGCCTTGCGGGATTTCGCCGTTGCCCCGCACGATGGGAGTGGATGCCTCGTCGCTGTCCCGGACGGCGAGCTTGATTTTTTCCATTTGTATCTTGTACTTCTTGACACATTTCATATTTTTTGAGAGCTAAAGAATTTTCCATCCATGGGGGGAGTATGAGCACCGTTGTGTCTAGAAACTCAGCCGGTTATTGCAAGGGGGGCTCGGGATGTTAATCCGTGACCAGGGGTTAGGTAGTTAGTTAGGGCATGGGTACCCTTACCGAAAAATTTGACACCCTCTTTGAACCCAACATTAGGGTTGCAGGAGATGATGCAGGACCGTGACAGCATCAAGCCGCATGTAAAGGCAGTCTGTCTCACAAACAACAGCAGCCGAATGAGCACAAAGAGCATGCGGGGCCTCAGCGCATGCATGTGTAGGGCCATGCAGATTGTGTTTCGCCTGGGCATTGTGTCGGTGACGTTGTAGGCAGCGCCGATGGCATTCATGATCGATGGGGAACATGTGGGTGATGCAAGCTACAAGCTGGACGACCTCGTGTCGGAGGCGAAACATCCCTCGGCTGCACTGTGCTGTTGCCTGCCTCCGACGGCACGCCCAACTGCAGTGACCATTGGCAGAAGGACGGTGGTGTTGCACAAGCCAGCAGTGGTGCAACTCTGCTTTCAGCCCTTGTAAGTTGTAGTGCACATAAGTCACTACTAGAGCACTCAATTCGAAGCTAGGCACTTGATGAAAGAAACCAATTTTTATCTTATCTTATCTATTTCTATATTTGGAAATGTGCCTGATTACATACCTACCTAGTTCGACCCCCACCACCCTTACCGAAAAAATGTACCATATGTTTTCTTTTAACATCCCGAGCCCCCCTTGGGTTATTGGCATGCGTAGTGTCATTATTATTATGGCAATAACTACTTGGCCTCCACTTGGATAGGGCCAGAACTCAAGAATCATGTAAATGATACACACGAAAAGACACTTGTGAAAATGCGCTCCAGAAAGTATGACTTGTAGACGAGGCGGGCACCCCGACGGTGTGAAGCGATGAGCGCGAGCTTGTCGACACTGTGGCGCACGACTGGCAGACGCTTGCAGGACGGTGCTCGGGCTGGGGGTGACAAGGCCGGTGACATTATGTAAAAACAAGCGCCCGTCACGCCTTCAGCCACAGGACCTTCGAGTCGACCTTCGCCTTCGACCTTCGGATTCACCTTCGACAGGTTTGAACTCTGCTATTGACGGGATGAGACGGTAAGGCGGCGGGCACTGGGTGACTGTTGCCCACGGCCCGGGACGGGCAAGCGCCGGGCGGCCGGTGCCGCCACCAAGAATTGTTCAACTTCAAGAAGTCGATTTCGTCTCCCCCCCTACAGCAGTTAACTAGACATTTCGCTCGCAGTGACAGACGAATCAGGTGTACGCGTGATATCTAGGAATAGCGCGTTGTGCATTATCTTTTGCTAGCTAGCACTCGTATGCGTTTCAGTTTCACCAGATCGTCCGTCCGTTGGCAACTTGGAAACGACTCAGGTAGTTCACATCCGCATTCGTTTCGTTAAGCATGGTGCTCATTGCAGTCAAATAGACATGAGGCTTGCAGCGCGAAAGTGGCAGGTCTGCTTTGAATCTTGATGACACAGTCACGGTTCAAGAGCTACGCGCTTGTCGTTCCTTGTACTCGATCAGGCAGGCTGTTTGTGAGGAACATCACCATCGAATATGGACTACTTTGCCATGCTGTCCTTCTGAGAACAAGACTGAACCTGCAGTGAGGTATGTGCACTATGCTGTGGGTGGCCCTTGTTCTATTTCTTGCTCGACGAAGTCGCCGCGCCCTATAAGGCTTTGACACTTGCTTTGACCGTAGCCATTTCACTTCGAGCTCCTGGAGAGCAAGGTTAGCCGTCATTCTTGCTTAATTGGCAGACCACTGACGTGTTTTTGTCTGTGGTCTAGCAGCACCCGTCTTTCATTTTCAATATGTCGCGCCAGACGCCCTTCCCTCCGAGTCCTGGTTTACCTCCGACCTTGTACTCCGGGATGTCGTCGCTTCAGATAAGCCAGGCCGGACCTGGCTCTATTCCGGGAACATCATCTCACTCGCATTCATCTCAACCGCAGAAAGCTTTGCTTAAAGGGCCCAAGACCACGCGGCACCAGAGCAGGAAGAGCGAGCATCCGAGCTCATCCACTCCTTGGAAGGATCCGCGTCAGGTGGCGGCAGCTTCTTCTGGACACAAGCGTACTCGGAAGGACGACGTTTCTTACAGGCAAATTCAGGCATGCTGGAGCCCTTTCCCTCCCGATACTCGGGCGATCACGCGCAAAGAAGACGAAGTCATGGTCCGTGCGGGTATGTTATTGCCTCTGAAACGGATGACAGGGTAGATACTGACTCTATGTCTCTGCCACTAGCTGCCAACCACATCCGACAGACGGATGCGCTGGGTAATCAGATGTACGGAGAGAAATGGGGTCCCGCTGATCGGCGAGTTTCTGCGCTCGAGGAGAATGCTGTAGTTCGGCAGCGCTCAGCGCAACTCGTTGAACAAATTCGTCGTGATCGGGAAGAGTACATGCGAGGTCCTTTGCTCGAGCTGATTGCGACAGCACCGGACGAAGAGATACGACAGCTCCACCTAGAGGCCTTGGATATGTACCGCAGATTCGAAAGGGAGGATGAACTTCGGCATGCACGATGAGATACTGAGAATACTGTCAGTTTGGGGGCTTCGAGAATGGAGAACCAACGTATTATCATTGCTTTTATGATGTGAATGTGATGTAAATCAATACGACTGGGTTATAAAATACTAGCTTTGTCTCTCCTTTTCCTCGAGCCTCTTCTGCAACGCTTCCACTCGGCGGAGCAACTGTGCATTTTCTTCATAACTTTGCTGAAGGCGTGCATGCAACTCCATCACCTGGGTGGACCCTTGATGGGTATTGAGTGATTCGAGCTCTCCAATTCTGGCATACAAGGTAGCCTCCCTCTGTCGACATACTTCATTTGGGGTTGAGGTCATGATCCGCTTCGCAGCTACGAGCGAGTGGTTAGGTCACGATGTCTCCCGAACGGAGAGCAACTCACCATCTTGCATGCACTTCCGCCTTCCGTGGTCAGATCGCACGGACGAGGATTGTTCTTCATCGGGATACAATGCCGCGCGCAGTTCGTCGTAGGCACCGTCGATGGTGTTGCGGTAACGTTTCAGTCTATCCGCTTCCTTCCTGCGCTTCTCTACCAATTGCTCATCTTCAAAGGATTGGTCGGCTTTGGCTTTGCCCTTTGGTCCACTGTCGGTGTCGCCTTGGACAGTCGCCCTCACCTTCGCATCAGGAAGCACGTCACTGCCCGGCGATCTCGTCCTCTTCGACCCAGAAGACGAGCTCGGCCCTGTCGCCAAGTCGACAATCCGGAATCGCTTCATCTGGTCCCTCGGAATCCCGTCTAACATCGAATGTCTAGAAGCCTTCTTTGACTTGTGCCGTTCCTTGTCACAAGGCTCGTCTGCCGCCGCCTCCATATGTGACGCCTGCGAAGCGGGTTGGTGCCATTCGCTCGGGATGGGCGGACGAGATAGGGCAGAGGAAGGTGATCTGGAGGGAGTGGCATGCCTCGAGATTCCTTGCGGAGGGACGCTCGTCGGTGCCGCACTCCTTGGTGGGTACGTGCGCGTACTACTAGCGTATGGATATGGAGAACCCTGGCCTGAAGGTTGTGTAGTAGCAGGGACGGTGTTCGTATAGGTATAGCTTTGCTGGGGAAGACGAAGAGGACTAGTTGATGAATACGGAGAGGCCTGCACCGACGCCCCTTCGTACAAGCTGCTTGCATGTTTGTCGAAAGTTGATTGGTATGAAGAATGTGGAACTGGCTGTCCGGACACGGTTGGTGTGGTTTGACGTGAAGAGTCGTAGTTCCTGACGGGGTAGGATTGGGTCATCGCAGATGACTTCCGTTCCCACCTAGGCTTCCGGGGTGGCTGCGTGGGGTCGTCAAAGACGCCCCAGTTCGCGGGATGGTTCAGGTCGATGTCCTCTGGGTCAATTTCTGCGGGTGATAGTGACTTGGCGATGCGAGGCTGATCATAGTGGTTCGTTACTGGGGTGTATGCTGAATTTCGTCTTTCAAATAGTCAGCCCCTGCGTAATAAAGCCAAATTTGATGTGCTCGCAACTCACGAAGGTTGGACATTACTACTTTGATTATACGTGGTATAGATGGACGTTGCATGGACAGAACGTTGCGACATCTTCGGTCGTGGAGAATAGGCGTGATTAATTATCGAGGTCGTCAGAAGTCGTAGTGGAGATGATTAGAGTCGGTCTGTATGTGTCGTCGTAGAATAGAGGCGTGCCAGCGCCGAATGCCTGTAGTAGAATAAGTAGAATAGAATAAACCGAGGGAGAGCGGATGCGGAGGATCATACGGAGCCTCAGACTTGGACCTCGGCATTTAACATCCAGCATCCTTAGCCTGCGTCCTGGTGAGACAAAAAAGCAGACATTCGGCTTCAGAGGTAACGAGTGGAAACCATGGCTCACAATTATGACTATTGTAGCATCCGGACTGTAGAGCGATGGCTACGATGATCACAATACGTGACAGCCACGCGCCCGAAGATATAATCGCCAACATCGCGACGTCTGAACAATTGCGACGTTGAAAAGACTTGGTTTCTTGTCGTGAACTCGACATCAAGCTTCCGTCCTGCATAGCCAACAACTGATGGCGAGTCGCTCGCGTGAAAGCGACAATTGCAAGACCATGAGAGACGAGTTACCACTGCGAATCAATTGTCAGCTCCTATTCTTGTTGTCTGTAGCATCAAGAAGACGTACGTTCTTTACTGGGCACAGCTCTGCAGTTTTAGGCGCTCGAACCAGCGTAACAATAAAGCAATGGACCGACAAAAGGATGTGGCTGCACTGATCTCTACCTAAAGAATCTCTTGAGAATCAATCCTAGTAGATGGAAACAAGTGTGCAGGCTGAGTATGTCAGCGACGCCAGTCCTCGTCAGTCCTCGTCAGTCGCCTGCGGTGTAGTGGACTACAAATCAACAGGGCTCTTTGGAGAGATTAGATTAAATGCAGGAAACGGAGGCATAAAATAAAACAGAGAGTCCCTTTTAAAAAGAGGCGCACCAGTCGCGAGAGAACTCGTATGAAATGCTGGTGCCAATCCGTGCCATCGGGGAGGGCATTCGCTATATAGAAGAGTCCGGATGGCGCTTGATCATGGAGGTGCCTTGGACGAAACCTTGAAGTGCACCAGATACAGATATCTGCATAAATGGAGACAAATGAAGTACCTAGTACTACGTGGCATGTTTCGAGTTCTCGACGAGAGTTGAAAACTTGAACTTGAAGTGACTGCCAGACAGCAGTGGTGCATCCGCGATCCCGGGTTGTCCCGGTTGTTCCCGGCTGCATGGCCATTGCCCTCGTTGTCTTTCAATCGACTTGTCAAGTCGATTTCGTCTGTTTCTGTGGCAGTTGCAGTTTACCGGATGGCAAGCTTTACTTTGAAAGCTACCAAGGTGCGTGTTTATAATCACTGGGGGTTTTTGTTCGAGTTTCACTCCCAATCACACCTCATTTTCCTCAGGATGCTACCGTGTCGGGAACAAAGGTGATGCACGCTCACCTCCTTCCTTTCGCGTGTAATTGCTCAACGCGTATAGTTGAGCCAATGGCCTTGTACTAAATTCGGATTCAGCGAAACCAATCTGACGTTGTCGAGAGCAGTGATGGCTCGGACGCTCCTTGTCCTTCTTGAGGCATCCGTCCTCGTGCTGAGGAACTGTTGCCGACGAAGGCAGGGTGCAGCTGTCTGCATCGCGCAGTACCAATTGACTGATTATGCCGAATACAAGGTCAAGCGTATAGGTTGTGAATGCGCCGCCCTTGTATTCTGTGTTCATCCTTGCTCGTCGATAGTTGCGGCCGGCTATAACACTTCGACATCTACAAGCGACGCTATCCAGTCCTAAATCTTGACGACCATAGTAAGCATTACCGGTTTCCCTGCTTTCCCTTCGACGAGGCGATATATCTTGTCATCAAGAGCTCCGCCGGTTCATCTTCAACATGTCGCGCAGAACACCCTTCCCTCCGAGCCCCGGTTTACCTCCGGCCTTGTACTCCGGGATGTCATCGCTCCAGATAAGCCAGGCCGGTTCTGGTTCAACCCCAGGAACATCACCCTATTCGCATGCGTCCCAACCGCAGAAAGCCTTGCTCAGAGGGCCCAAGGCCGCACGGCACCACGGCAGGAAGAGCGAGCATCCGAGCTCATCCACTTCTTGGAAGGAACCGCGCCAGGCGGCCGCAGCTTCTTCTGGGCACAAGCGCATGATGAAGGACGACGTTTCTTACAGGCAGATTCAGGCATGCTGGAGGCCCTTCCCTCCCGATACTCGGGCGATCACGCGCAAGGAAGACGAAGTCATGGTCCGTGCGGGTACGCTATTGCCTCTGAACTGTAAAACAGGGTAGATGCTGAGTCTATGTCTCTGCTGCTAGCGGGAAACCACATCCGACAGACGGACGCACTAGGCAATCAGATGTACGAGGAGAAATGGGGTCCTGCTGATCGGCAGCTTTCTGAGATCGAGGCGATTGTTGCACTTCGACAGCAATCCGCGCAAATCATCGAAGACGGCCGTCGCGATCGAGAGCGCTATATGCAGGGCCCCTTGCTTGAGCTCATTGCGACAGCACCGGATGAGGAGATACGGCAGCTCCACCTGAGAACTCTACATAACTATCGCAGATGGCAGAGGGAGGACGAGCTAGAGGACGAACGGCATGCGGCACGAGTCGCTGCAGGGCAATCAGCTTCGCGGGCTTGACTTACCTGCTGCATTTATGAGTAGCTAGCTTAGGCTCTTCAGTACTTCAGACACGAGATGAGCATATGAACACGACTGTAATAAATCGATGAAGTATGCTTCCGGCACCCTGGCTTCCAGCACCGATGCCCGCTTCTCCGCAGAGCGCGAGCGTATCCTTCAAGATGAGGCATTCCAGAACTTGTTAGATGGCAAGCATCTGTTATAGCTGGTTCACAGAGATATATAGGCACATACTTCATCTGCAACGAACAGCGCATGACGCGCACGAAAATTCTGATACGTAGCAATCAGACATCTAGACAACACGAAAACAATTCGACACCTTATACTCATACAGCCAACTTATCTTCTCTTCCTTATCCTTACCCCATCCCCACACTACATCCCCGCGCTTAGTCAATCTGCGCGAGCCCCTCCTTCATGTACTCCTCATACAAGCTCGCATAGTTCGGGTGCCAGCGGCTGAGCGCAGGGCGGCCCTCGGCGACGTCGCCCGCGGCCCAGAGGATGCGCAGCTGGTCGACCTCGCGCCGCGTCTCATTGTCCGGCACGACGATGTAGAAATCGCCGTTGCGCACGCGCTCGAGCATGTACCCGACCGTCTCCTCGGCGGTCCACGCGCCCGCGGGCTTCTGCGCGCCCTCGGCCGCGCCGCCGGTCATGCCCGTCCAGGTCCAGCCGGGGCTGTCGGGCACGTTAGTCGGCAGCTAGCAGTGAGAGAGAGGAGGGAAGGGCGTACATGAAGAGGTGAGCGGTGACGTTGCCGTTGGGGCGCTGGCGCAGCTCCCAGGAGAGGCCTTCCGTCAAGCTCTTGACGGCGGCCTTGGACGCGTTGTACGCTGCGTTGCCGCTGCGAGGGGTCAGCGCGGTGCGATTGCGGTACACGGTGCACTCACGGCGGGTTGGTGATGCCCTGCTTCGAGCCCGTGTTGACGACCACGGACGGGTTCTCCTGGGCGAGCATGTACGGCACGAACGTAGCTGCACGTTGACGATGCTGCATGCCGCTGGTCAGCAGGAAGCAGAGAAGGATAGAGGCGCGCGCACCCGAAGAGGTTGACGTCGATGACCTTGCGCCAGTTGTCAAGGCCCTCCTAGGACATGCCCTTCTGCCCGATCCCGGCGTTGTTCAACAGGATCGCGACCTGTGAAATCCGCGTGAGGCGCCACCCCCACAGACGCAGCCGCAAGCGACGACGACAACAACAACATCATCGCGTTGCACAAGGGTCCGTCCCATACCGGTAAGTACCTGCGTTAAATAAAGTGCAACGCTTTGGTTTAGGTCGGCCTTGTCTTCGCCGACTCGTCGAATGTTCTTACAACTTGCTCG
This sequence comes from Hericium coralloides, assembly GCA_003675405.1. Taxonomy (NCBI): domain Eukaryota; kingdom Fungi; phylum Basidiomycota; class Agaricomycetes; order Russulales; family Hericiaceae; genus Hericium; species Hericium coralloides. The sequence continues at coordinate 220,826 of QUOP01000212.1, read as the reverse complement.
GTAATTTCGTCTATCTCACTGGATGCTGTACGTCTAGTCCACCTAGGTAAATAATATACGTCGCGCCTCACGCTGAATGTGTCTTTTCGAGTTCTGCTCCTCACTTTCCACAGCTTATTGACCGTGTCTTGATACTTGCCATGCTATCGTCTGGGGCACATTGGGTAGCAAAAACTAATCAGCCCCCACCTCGTCACGCGTACAGCAACATTCACCGCATTCCAGAATCCACAGTCATTCGTACAACCGTCGGCGTGGGGAAGCCTGCTTTGATGGCCCGGGAGCTACTGTGTGGCGCTTCTCTGCTCCTTGTACTGGATCAGGCGGCCTCTTTATCGTCATTACGGAAGAGTATCATGTTCGAATGTGGGCTACTTTGTCACGCCATCCTTCGAACTACAAGACTAAAGCGGTGCGAATGCACTACGCTGTAGGTGACCCTTGTTCCATGGTCGCGCGACGAAGTCGCGACAGCCCATAAAGCTTTGAGGCTCGCTTTGACCGCATCCATCCAGTTCTAGCGGAGAGCAAGGTTAGTAGTGATTCTTCCTTCGTTAACACATTTCTTGACGTGATCTCGTTTGTACTCCCGCAATGACAGCCCGTTTATTTCCAGCATGTCGCACCGAGCGCCCTTCCCTCCGAGCCCCGGTTTACCTCTGACCTTGTACTCCGGGATGTCGTCGCTTCAAATAAGCCAGGCCGGGCCTGGCTCCGCCGCAGGGGCATCATCTTATCAACACACACCTCAGCCGCAGAAAGCTTTGCTCAAAGGCCCCAAGACCGTGCGGCACCAGAGCAGGAAGAGCGAGCACCCGAGCGCCCCTGCTCCTTGGAAAGACCCGCGACCGTCGGTGGCGGCTTCTGCGGGACGCAAGCAGACAAGAAGGGAGGATGCGTTCGTTCGGCATAAGCAGCCCATTTTCTCTGGTTTCGCCCCTGAGGCTCGTCCGACTACTCAAAGGGAGGAAGTTTATATGCTTAATTCATGTAAGCTGTCCTGTCTCGTTGACAATCTAAAATTTACTTTCTTCTCGTTAGTATCCGATGCATTTAGGGAGCAGAACGCGCGAGTCAAGGCTGTGTTTGACGATCTTAATCGGCAGTGTGATGCTGTCGCGGAGCAGCATGCGGCAGAGTATCGACTTCTAGATCACGCTTGCGACGCTTTAGAGGCCGAGATCCAGGAAGAAGAACGTCAGACACAGGAAATGCTTGCCAGGGAGGTAGATCCAGTGAAGCGACAGCAGTATAAGGGAGTCCGGGAGCTCTATCATGCACAGCGTCGAGAGGCATTGAGAAGAGCGAGAGTTAGGCCATCCAGGCTTCGAAGTAATTGAGCCAATGAGATTGACCTTGTTTGATATGTTGTATGCATCGTATTCACTCATTAAATAATGTAATCACAATAGTGCCATATGTGTATCCATGAAAAATCGTAAGTTCTACTTACTATCAATGATCTTGCGGCAAATAAGCGTCGGCGCGTGGTGTCTCGTGCGTCGGATGAGACCTAACCACTTCTCCGTGCACATAGCCCCACGATCTAGTCAGTTCTTCCCTTTATGTGAGAACGTGAAAGACATAAACACCTGCAGGATATGTGCGTAAACGGTAAGGGCGTCATAACGTTCCATTCATCGCATACGTGGTAGCAGATGGGTGAGAATACCACGGCGATTTGAGCATAGGGATGATCTGAAACTAGCAGAGAGCTAGACGTACCCTTCGTCCTCGCATTCAGGGATCCCTGCGTTCGCGTTCGCGATTGAGGTTTACAACCTAGAGCAATTAGCACAGATGTGTCCCACCATTAAGCATCTTGAAAGACAACCTTGAAGCTCGTCTGCATATATGGGAAGAAAAGACGTGAACACCATTCGTAGCTGGTACATAGTGAGCATTGAACTGCAATTTACGGGATGAGATCATGAGACGGTAAGGCGGCAGGTAGTTGCCCACGGCCCGGGACGGGCAAGCACCGGGCGGCCGGTGCGACTTCCAGGATTTGTCCAGTTTGAAGTCGATTTCGTCTCTCCCACCATGGCTGTTGACTGGACATCATGATCCAGCTCGTAGTGATAGACGGAGAAAGTGTACGTGCGATATCTAGAAATAGCGCATCGTGCGTTATCTTTTGCTAATTAGCACTCGTATCTGTTTCAGTTTCACCAGTCCGTCCGTGCGCCTACTATCGGCAACTCGGAAACGACTCAGGTAATGCACATCTGCATCCGTTTCGCTATGCATGGTGCTCATCGAAGTCAATTAGACATGAGCCTTGCAGCGCGAAAATGGCAGGTCTGCTTTGAATCTTGATGATACGCGCTTGTCGTTCCTTGTACTCGATCAAGCAGGCTGTTTCAGTGTTTGTCGTCGTGCAGGAGATACATCACCATCGAATGTGGACTACTTTGTTACACTGTCCCTCTGAGAACAAGGCTCAATCTGATGCGAGGTATGTGCACCATGGTGTGGGTGGCCCTTGTTCTATTTCTTGCTCGACGAAGTCGCCACACCCTATAAGACGTTGACACTGGCTTTGGCCGTAATCATTCATTTCGAGCTCCTGGAGAGCAAGGTTAGCCGTCGTTCTTGCTTCGTAGGCAGACCACTGCTGACGCGTTCTTTTTTGTGTTCTAGCAGCACCCGCCGTTCATTTCCAACATGTCGCGCCAGACGCCCTTCCCTCCGAGTCCTGGTTTACCTCCGACCTTGTACTCCGGAATGTCGTCGCTTCAGATAAGCCAGGCCGGCCCTGGCTCCATTGCAGAAGCATCTTCCCACCCACATACTTCTCATATCCAGAAAACCTTGCTCAAAGGGCCGAAGACCGCACGGCACCAGAACAAGAAGAGCGAGCACCCGAGCTCATCAGCTCCTTGGAAGGATCCGCGTCAGGTGGTTGCAGCTTCTTCTGGACACAGACGCACTCGGAAGGACGACGTTTCTTACAGGCAGATTCAGGCATGCTGGAGTCCCTTCCCTCCCGATACTCGGGCGATCACATGCAAGGAAGACGACATCATGGTCCGTGCAGGTACATTTATATCTCTAAGTCCGCAGGATAGCATAGATGCTGATTCCATGTCTTTCTGCTATCAGCGGCCAACCATATCGGACAGACACGAACGCTGGGTAATCAGATATACGAGGAGAAATTGGGCGACGCTGAGCGGCGGGTTACGGCGCTCGAGGCCTCTGCCGCGGAACGAATGCGCATCGCTCTATACAACCAAAAGATCCGTCGTGATCGAGAACAGTTCACGTTGTGGTGCATCGAGACAGCACCAAACGAGGAGTTGCGACAGTTTTACAAGGAAAATCTAGAAGAATACCGCGCATGGGACAGGGAAGACGCACAACGATCACGCACCTCATGAAATTCGAGCTTAGGCGGAAACCTAGCTTCGGAACTCTGACAGTGTAACAACCGACACGTACCATGTAGTCCACAATTTCTCAGAAGCTGGACGAATATAATATCATCCTAAATTCGTGAAACATCGTGCTACTTTCTGTTCTACTGAGTATTTGAATGCAATACGGCCAGTGCCCGGCGCAGGTTTTCAATCTCGCGAAGGCACTGTTCATGACTAACCCGGGGTAAATCACCCATTGTCAACCTTTGGCCAGCTTCAAGCTCTCTAATTCGAGCATACAATGCGGCCTCTCTTTGCCGACATACGTCATTCGGTGTTGAGGTCCTGACCCACTTCGCAGCTACAAGCGAGTGGTTAGATCACGGTGCCCCACGAACGGAGCGCAACTCACCATCTTGCATGCACTTCCGCCTTCCGTGGTCAGATCGAAAGGACGTGGATTGTTCTTCACCAGGATACAATGCCGCACGCAATTCGTCGTAGGCACCATCGATAGTGTTGCGGTAACGTTTCAGTCTATCCGCCTCCTTCCTGCGCTTCTCTACCAATTGCTCGTCTTCAAAGGATTGGTCTGCTTTGGCTTTGCCCTTTGGTCCACTGTCGGTGTCGCCTTGCACAGTCGCCCTCACCTTCGCGCCAGGAAGGGCGTCGCTGCTCGGCGACCTTGTCCTCTTCGACCCAGAAGACGAGCTCGGCCCTGTCGCCAAGTCGACAATCCGGAATCGCTTCATCTGGTCCCTCGGAATCCCGTCTAACATCGAATGTCTAGAAGGCTTCTTTGATTTGTGCCGTTCCTTGTCACAAGGCTCGTCTGCCGCCGCCTCCATATGTGACGCCTGCGAAGCGGGTTGGTGCCATTCGCTCGGGATGGGCGGACGAGATAGGGCAGAGGAAGGTGATCTGGAGGGAGTCGCATGCCTGGAGATTCCTTGCGGAGGGACGCTCGTCGGTGCCGCACTCCTTGGTGGGTACGTGTGCGTACTACTAGCGTATGGAACTGGAAATCCCTGGCTCGAAGGTTGTGTAGTAGCAGGGACGGTGTTCGTATAGGTATAGCTTTGCTGGGGAAGACGAAGAGGACCAGTTGATGAATACGGAGAGGCCTGCACCGACGCCCCTTCGTACAAGCTACTTGCATGCTTGTCGAAAGTTGATTGGTATGAAGAATGTGGAACCGGCAGTTCGGACACGGTGGTTGGTATGCTTTGACGTGAAGAGTCGTAATTCTTGACGGGGTAGGATTGGGTCGTCGCAGATGACTTCCGTTCCCACTGAGGCCTCCGAGGTGGCTGCGTGGGATCGTCGAAGACACCCCAGTTCGCAGGATGGTTCAGGTCGATGTCATCTGGGTTTATGTCTGCTGGTGATAGTGACTTGGCGATGCGAGGCTGATTATAGTGGTTCGCTACTGGGGCGTATGCTGAATTTCGTCTTTCAAATAGTCAGCCTCTGCGTAATATAGCCAGATCCAATGCATTCGCAACTCACGAAGGTTGAGCACTACCGCTTTGATTATACGTGCTATAGATAGACGTTGCATAAACAGAACGTTGCGACATCTTTGTTCGTTGAGAATAGGCGTGATAAATTATTGGTCGTCAGAAGTCGTAGTTGAGATGATTAGAGCCAGTCTGTGTAATAGAGGTCGTATTGTCGTAGAATAGAGGCGTGCCAGCGCCGGATGCCTGTAGTAAAATAACTAGAATGAAATAGACCAAGGGAGAGCGGATGCGGAGGATGGTACGGAGCCTGAGACTTGGACTTCGGCATTTAATACCCAACATATCCAGCCTTCATCTTGGAAAGACAAAAAGCAGGCTTTCGGCTTCAGAGGTAGCGAGTGGAAACGACGGCTCACAATTATAGTTATTGTAGCATCCGGACGATGGAGTGACGGCTACGGTGATCACAATCAATACGCGAGAGCCACGCACCTCAATATACAATTGTCGACATCGTCATGTCTGAACAATTACGAAGTCGATAAGACTTGGTTTCTTGTCGTGAACTCGACATCAAGCTTCTGTCTGCATAGCCAAGGATTGATGGTGAGTTACTGGCGTGAAAACGACAATTGCAAGACCATGAGAAACATGTTAACTGTGAAGCAACAGTTAGCTGCTGTTCTTGTTATCGTCAGCATCAAGAAGACGTACGTTCGTTGGCTAGGCACAGCTGTGCAGCCTAGGCGCTCGGACCAGCGTGACAATAAGGCTATCACAATGGACCGACAAAAGCATGCGACTACACCGACCTTTAATTGAACGATCTCTTGAGAATCAGTCCTAGTAGAGGAAGGAGCCAGCATGTGCAGGCCAAGTATGTCAGCGAGTCGACAGCAATCCTCGTCGGCGCTCCGTGGCGCAGTGACTACAGGGTTTCCCCGGAAATATTCAATTAAGTGCAGGGTGGAAAAAGAGACAGACAATGTCTTGTAAATGAGGCATACCAGCTGCGACATACCTCGCATGCACTAGTAATGCCAATGCCAATCTGCACCGATATCGGGCATTGGGCCTGCGGGCATTTGTCGTGCAGAGGTGTCGGGGCGGTTGATCGCCGAGTCATTGAAGTGCCTTGGACGCCATTTTTAAGTGAACGATATAGTAGAGATAACTGAGCCGTGTAGTGTTCTGACATGCGTTCGAAGTTGAACGTAACGTTTTCAACGAGCTGAACTTGAGACTTGAGTTGAACAGTGACTGGAGCGTCCGCGGTCCCGGACTGCCGGCTGCCCCGGCTTTTCCCGGCTGCACGGTGGCCTTGGAGTTGTGGTCGACTTGACACTGTCAGGTCAACTTCGTCTATTACCATGGCGATCTACCGGATTGCAAAGTCGTTGATGCATCTGCGCTGGAAAGGCTACAAAGGCATGTTTTTTTTAGTTACCAGAAATTTTTTGTTTGATTTTCACCTGCGATCTCACCTCATTTTCCTCAGCGTGCTACTTACCGTGTCGGGAACAAAGGTGATGCACGCTCACCTCCTTCCTCTCGCGCGTAGTTCCCCCACGCGTACAGTTTAGCTAATTGCCTTGTACTGAACTCGCATTCAGCAAATCTAATCTGACGTTGTCGAGAGCGGTGATGGCTCGGATGCTCCTTGTCCTTCTTGAGGCATCCGTCCTCGTGCCGAGGAATTGTCGCCGACGAAGGCAGGCTGCAGATGGCTGGATCGCGCAGTACTAATCGACTAATTAGACCGAATACAAGGTAAAGCGTACGGGCAGTGAATGCGCCGACCCTTATATTCTTTGTTCCATCCTTGCTCGTCGATAGTTGCGGCCGGCTATAACACTTCGACATCTACAAGCGATGCTATCTAGTCCTAAATCTTGACGACCATAGTAAGCATTTCCCGTTTCCCTGCTTTCCCTTCCACGAAGTGATCTATTTCGTCATCAAGAGCTCCGCCGGTTCATCTTCAACATGTCGCGCCGAACACCCTTCCCTCCGAGTCCCGGTTTACCTCCGACCTTGTACTCCGGGATGTCATCGCTCCAGATAAGCCAGGCTGGCCCCGACCCCATCGCAGGAACATCTCTCCACTTGCACGCATCTCAATCGCAGAAAGCCTTGCTCAAAGGACCTAAGACCGCGCGGCACCAGAGCAGGAAGAGCGAGCACCCGAGCTCATCAGCTCCTTGGAAGGATCCGCGTCAGGCGGCCGCAGCTTCCTCTGGACACAAGCGCATGGTGAAGGAAGACCTGTCTTACAGGCAGATTCAGGCATCTTGGAGCCCTTTTCCGCCCGATACTCGAGCGACTACGCGCAAGGAAGACGACATCATGGTCCGTGCGGGTATGTTCTTGCCTCTGAACAGCAGGACAGGGTAGATGCTGAGTCTATATCTCTGCTACTAGCTGCCGACCACATCCGACAGACGGATGCACTGGATTATCAGATGTACCAGGCGAAATGGGGGCCCGCTCATCGGCGAGTTTCTGAGATCGGGGCAGTTGTGGCCGTGTGGCAGGAGTCCGAGCAGATTATCGCAGACATGCGTCGAGAACGGGAGGACTACATGTCAGGTGAACTACTTGAACTGATTGCAACGGCACCAGACGAGGAGACCCGACAAGACAATTTGACGCTCCTTGAGTACTACCGCAGGCGGAAGAGAGACGATGAATTGGAGGACGAACGGCGTGCGGCACGAGTCGCGGCGGGGCAATCAGTCTCGCGGTTTTGACTTACCTGCTGCATTTATGAGTACTTTACTGAGCTCTTTGGTACTTTAGACACGAGATGATGGCTGCGGTGGATCGATCAAGTATGCTTCTGCTACCCCGGCTTCCAAGGGCACGAGCGCGCCCTTCAAGATGAAGCATTCGAGAACGTGTTAAGACGGAAAAACATCTGTTATAGCTGGTTCACGGAAATATATAGGCACATACTTCATCTGCAGCGAACAGCACAAATACTACGTAGCAGTCAGACATCTAAACAACACGAAAACAATTCGACACCTTTTACTCATACACGCCAACTTGACTTCACTTCCTTATCCCGTCCCCGCACCTAATCGATTTGCGCGAGCCCCTCCTTCATGTACTCCTCATACAAGCTCGCATAGTTCGGGTGCCAGCGGCTGAGCGCAGGGCGGCCCTCGGCGACGTCGCCCGCGGCCCAGAGGATGCGCAGCTGGTCGACCTCGCGCCGCGTCTCGTTGTCTGGCACGACGATGTAGAAGTCGCCGTTGCGCACGCGCTCGAGCATGTAGCCGACCGTCTCCTCAGCGGTCCACGCGCCCGCGGGTTTCTGCGCGCCCTCGGCCGCGCCGCCGGTCATGCCCGTCCAGGTCCAGCCGGGGCTGTCGGGCACGTTAGTTGGCAGCTAGCAGTGAGTGAGAGGAGGGAAGGGCGTACATGAAGAGGTGCGCGGTGACGTTGCCGTTGGGGCGCTGGCGCAGCTCCCAGGAGAGGCCTTCCGTCAAGCTCTTGACGGCGGCCTTGGACGCGTTATACGCTGCGTTACCGCTGCGAGGGATCAGCGCGGTGCGGATGCGGTACACGGTGCACTCACGGCGGGTTGGTGATGCCCTGCTTCGAGCCCGTGTTGACGACCACGGACGGGTTCTCCTGGGCGAGCATGTACGGCACGAATGTATGCTGCACATTGACGATCCTGCGCGCGGCCGGTCAGTGTGGTGTAGACGCGGACTGAAGCACGCGCACCCGAAGAGGTTGACGTCGATGACCTTGCGCCAGTTGTCAAGGCCCTCCCAGGACGTGCCCTTCGCCCCGATCCCGGCGTTGTTCAACAGGACCGCGACCTGTGAAATCCGCGTGAGGCACCACCCCAACAGACGCAGCCGCAAGCGGCGACGACAACAACATCATCGCGCCGCACAGCCCGCCGGTCGTTCTTACCTCGCCCCAGGCCTCATACACGCGCTCGCGCAGCCGCACCACCTCGTCGATATTGCTCACGTCCGTGGGCACAGCGAGCACATTTCCCTCGCCCGCGGTCGCCGCGAGCTCCTTCGCGACCGCGTCGAGCTGCGCGGCGTTCACGTCCGCGATCGCGACCTTCAGGCCGAGCCTACAGCGATCGCTCAGCACGCACACGGCACCCGCCTGCATACGCCACGCACTTTGCCAGCTCGTGCGCCGCCGCGCGCCCGATCCCGCTCGCGGCGCCGGTGACGACCGCGACGCGCCCGCGGTGGAAGACGGGGTGCAGGTCCTTGTCGATCGGCGACATCTGCGAGTCGAGCCGGAACGGCGTCGTCGGGGGACGCAGGGGGGATGGACCGCGGTCGGTGATGGGCATGGTGGTCGTGAAGCGTCTAGTAGTGGTGTTACAGGAATAAGAAAGAGAGGGGGAGTGAGAGACGGAGGAGAGAAGGCGGCGTGGTGGCAGAAGAGAAGGACGAGTCACGCTTCCCAACTTATATATGCCCCTCGAGGCGGTCATCGTCGACGCTGGAGGCAGCGTGGGGGCCCTGTGACGCTCCCTTTCTCAGACGGCCACGAGTGCGCTGTCTCCGTCTTTCCATATTCCGGATTGCATCGCCGCCCGGCACTGCGTGCGTTCATACAAGCCCCAACAGGAAGAAGGACCTAGACCGGTGACGTCCGTCCGCAGCGAGAGGGTAAACCACTGACCGGAAAGCAGTGTCAAAGCACTCGATTTCTGTCGTCATTTTCGCGTATTTCGAGCCAACTAGGCAACGACGCATGGCCTGTTTCACTGTCACGATCTGGGGTCTGTTCTTCGTTTGTTCATCACCGGATGATGAGGTCACATCCATAGAATCGGTCTACCAGTTACAAGGCTCGTGAGTGGCCCCCTTTTCGCACCGATAGCTCTCGGCGAGCATTATGTCTATCATGTTCGTCTTTTCAGGTTGACATGCATTGTGGAAAGCAGGAGAATGTGGCTGACGGACGGAGCAGTTAACAAACATCTCCAGAACGCCCGGGGCTGCCCTGAATCTGAGACCGTGCCTCCCACCTACTCATCGGACATGTTGAATGTGCACCTTCAAATGTCTTCGAGCCGTGTATCGGCCCTTGCAGCAGTTTTCCCAAAGCCTTAAGGCCACATCGCTGGTCCCCGTGTTTCATGGCTAGGCTTCACAATTGACGTGCTCCATGTCTGACTTGGCAAAGTCTCCAAGTAATCATTCCCTTATCGCAATTACTTCAGCCCTGTCAACTCTGGCCCTTCCACGAGATGATATGTAGGGCTCCTTGGCAGCGCCTTCAGGAAGCTTTAGGAGATCGACGGCGTTTAGGAATCCGCGGGCGCAAAGCCCATCTATGTATTCCAACCTCGTGCATGCGGCGCCTTCAAGATATTCGACACGAATCGGCCCTGAGGCGAAGAGTCGATTACATGCAACCCTTCTGATATATTGACGACTCACGAGCGACAAAGTACAGACATGCAGCAAACTCCGCGTCCACAATAGTAGCATGAGACCAATGCGCCAGTCGTCTGTCATGGTGCGTTCTGCGTCAAGCGCTCGAGCGTATATTTCGTCATCGATCATAACCGTCCACTAGACATGGTACTCAAGAATTATAACATGCACGTTCTCGAGCCACGGGATTGCTCTTACTGCCTTGCAAAAGTCCACACAGTGTCTAACGATAAGCTGCGTAATTGACTGCTACGAAGGCAAAGCAAAGCAGATTCAGTCTAGCAATTACGAGCTGTAACAAGCATATACATGCTATCCATAGACAATTCAAACACCCTTTATCCTTTCAAGTCAACCGTATCAACTCATCCGTCGCCCTCACCATCGCGTCCTGACAGTCGCTCAAAGCCTGACGGAGTAGCACTTCCATCCTGCCGAGGTCCCGCTTCGCTTTGTCTAAAGCACGCACCGCGCTATTAGACAGCCTTTTCTCTTTCTCAAGCTGCTCGCGCACTGCCGGAAAACGCGTCAGACCACCGTCTTCGTGCAGAGAGGATGGGGCGACTTGCAGTCCTGGAGCATGCGGAGGCTCTCTTCCAGCGTGATCGGCTGGCGATCCTGTCCCACCGCAGGCTCAAGCGGAGGCCGCACACGCAGGGCTGCACCACCGCCTATCTCGCGCTTTCCCTCCCGGGCGAGCGGACGTACGTCCTCCTCAATGCCCCGCCTGCGCGCTTTCCGGCGGGGCGCAGACTCCTTCTCCTGGTCTCCCCAGTTACAGTGACGTATAACGTACGCGTCCTTACGGCGCCCCTCCCTGGCTCCGCCCCCGAACGGCCTCCGCAGTGGGACTGGGGAAGGGACGCAGGGAGGCTGTGGGCGGCCTGCCGCAGGTCCGGCAGGATGCGCAGGTAGGTCGGATGCAGGAGGCTCGTTGTGGACCGGTACAGGGCCTCAGGGCCTTGGGGCGGCTCGTCGTCCTGGGGCGGTTTGGGCACTGCGCCAGGCTTGGGCGAGATTGGCGAGTCTGTTGGTACAGCTGCTGGTGTGATTTGATGGGGAACGGTGTACTAGTACAGCAGGTATGTGAAGCTCCTGACGATGCCCGGTGAATGGGCAAGTAAATTAGCCTGGAGTTACTTACTTGCTTTTCAGGAGCTACACACGGATGGGGACTGTCGAAGCATGAAGAGACCCTTTATATGCAGGTCGCGTGTGTGGCCCAGACGTGCGCGGGACAGTAACCTGCGCGCGTCGCTTTGTTAGACTGAGATAGGCCGAAGCACGCGCGTTGACCACGGTCCTGCTGGCACTAATTGGCAACGAAGGGTCAAGGTGAGTGTGGAGCCGTGCCTGGGGTACTTTGTGCTGAAGCAATCTCTTCAACGGGTTTCTCTCGACGTTTGATGCTATTGTGGGATAGTTTGGCACCTTCGCTCATGAAGACATGCAATTCTCGATTTTTCGATGATTCCCCGAGCACATACAGGTGTGTTTGAACCGAAGCCGAAAGTGATATTTGGACTGAATCGATCCTCTCGATTGACTGCTTTGAAGGGGCTTTCTCGTTACGGAGTCTCAGGCGTCGTCGCTCGTGCTCGCCCATGAAGGCAAATTCCTTCCTGTCGCTGGTCATCTGTAATTCCCTACACGGAGACCTAATTGAATCTAATTCTTGCCGTCGAGATGCCGATGCCATTGACTTTCAACCTTAGGACTCCGAACTTCAGGAGTGATGTAAACCGTAATCTCGTCAAGATAATTGACATTATAAGTGCGGCCCGTGCTTCCCAACTTGTTAATACTCAGAGCTGACTGTTATTGTTTCTCCGACTTCCACCTCCACTCTGGCACATTTTAAATTTCCTTGCAGCTTGTACAACCCCTCTGTCGATGGTATGCCAATTCAGTAGGCTTTATTCAAAGCACTTATATCGCCGTCAGACGGATACTTCCCTCTCGAGCTTATCGCATACTGGCAAGCAAATGCGTTAGACCACGCCCACGACGGTGACAAAGATAAAAGGGACGACTTACAGGCCTGGTTTGTGCGGAGGCTCTCTTCCAACGAGGCCGGCAGGCGGTCTTCATCCACCGCAAGCTCAAGCTGAACCTCTTCCTGCGCGGCCGGCATAGGCCCTCTCCGCACGCGCCCCCTCTCTCTGTGGCGTTCACGGCCTTCCTTTTCCTCAGCAAACGGAAGCCCCATCTTCTCTATGAAGAGGCCAAACCCTCCCGGGACTGGCGGTGAACTCCCTTCCTTCCTGCCCGCTCTCTCTGCCACCGTGCGCCTTTCCTTCCCCCTGCGGCCTCCCCGTATGGCCGTACCCCTCTGACCGTCTGGCCGAACGGCGCAAGGCAGACGATCGGCTTCAGGCTCGTTCTGAGTCAGTACCACGGTGCCGTCGCGACGGCGCGTCCTAAGACCTGGGCGCGATGGTACGGGGAGATGGAGAAGCTCGCCATTGGGAGCTGTGCGCACCACGCGAGTTGCAGGTGCGATCAGTTGATCTGCTGGTGCTGTTTGAGGGAGCATGGCGTAGTGTTGCTGCAGGTAGGAGGGTGGTCAAGTCCTTCACGACCCATCAGCGAACTGAAGGTTATATATGTCCGTACGGATTTGCTTACTTGGGCTCAAGAGCTGTACCCGGATAAGGATGCTCTGTGGAGGTACAAACAGACCCTTATGTACTTGTGTCTTGTATGGCCCAGCCATGCGAGGAACAATTACCTGCATGCGGCGCCTCGTGCAGACTGAGACGGGTCAAAGCACGCGCATTGACCTCCGCCGCAAGCTTGGCCCTGTTGGCGCTGATTTGAAGGAGAGCGACAGGTGAGTTTGGACCTGTGCTTGCGAAACTTTTTGTACTAAAATAGTTTATCGAACCAGGCGCCTTTCTGTAGCTGTTGTCCTCCTACAGCCTACGACAGACGAGAACGTGAAATTCAAGTACACTGCAACCTGGCATCCATTCCACGCTAGTGCTCACAAGGAAAGCTCGCAGAAGGTCCACTGAGAGCACCCGCATCGAAACGTAGACATTCAATCGGAGTAGTGGGAGATGGTCCTGATAATGCGTCGAAGCTTCAGATCCGTGTGTACAGTGGTTTATTAATCTATCTCTACAGTATTACTTCTTCTTTTGTGTTCACTTCTCCCGGCGATGATTATGGTATCATCAAAGCACCCTCTAATTCGCCAGCTCCCTCGCAAAGTGGAAGAAGTCCACGCTCGATCCCCGCACGCCGTACTTGTAGATCTAAACCACCGCTCAGCATCGCCCAGAACAGCAAATAAGCAAGACTTACAAAGTGCGCCGCAACCCAGCTCGAGAACAGCGCGCGCTGGTACGGCTCCGGCAGGCGCTGCATGAGCGTCTCGAGCCCGACCTTCTCCACCAGCGTGCGCGGGATCGCGCGCCGCAGCACACCCTCGCGGCTCGGGCGGTCGTCGAACAGGTCCGAGCCCTCGAGCTCCGCCTGCAGCGCGTTGAGCGTGCTCGACAGCTCGTCCGAGATGGTCGTGCGCGCCTTGGCCCCGCCGCAGCGCGCGTGCTCCTTCCAGATGCACACGAATTCCGCCGCCGCGTTCTCGCGGATCACGGCCTGGATGTCGCGCACGTAGGACTCGTAGAAGGGGCTGGGTTTGCCGTCCTTGAAGATCATGAGGTCCGTGTATTCTCCGTTGGAGAGCGCGAGGCCGGCGAGCACTTCGAGCGAGGAGCTGGTCACGCCGCCTACCAGAATCGGGTTAGACATGATGTCAACGACGAGGAAAAACAGGCTTTGGCGCACCCTTGTTTGCACTCGAGTCCTTGAACAGCACGACCCTGCGCTTCTCGAGGTACAGCCGCGCCTGCTGCGTCAGGAACAAGTTCGCGCCCTCGACGATGTACTTGAAGTGCGGCTTGCCCTCCGCGTCCACGAGCGCCGCGACGTTCGATATGTTGACCGCCTCGGGGCTACCCAGTCCACCCGTCAGAACACTCACGAAGGGAAACAGTATGAGACACATACCGTCCACCACACGGCACGAGCAAGTCCGCCTTGAACCGCAGATGCGCGCCATTGCGGAAGTCCGTCCCGTCGAGCACGATCTCGCCCGCTGCGTCCCCATCAGCCCCCGGTATCCCGTCCAGAAATATGGGGAAACTTACAGGGCAGCTTGACGTCCTGATCCTCGACGCGCACGAGGTACCCGTCCTTGCTGAGCTTCGACAGGTCGAAATTCGACACCATCTGCCGCAGCTTCGCGAGACGCACGAGCTCCTCGCGGTTCAGCCCCGCCGGGTCCGCGAGCACGCCGCTGCCGTCGATGATCGCGACCGTCTTGTCCGAGCTGAGCAGGATCTCGTCTATCGCACCCAAAGAGTCAGACACCCCATTCTACATCCCACCACAGGACCAGCCAACACTCACTGGATCCGAGATCGCCATCTACGAAAGCATCAGCAACGCGGAATCATAGGACGAGGAAGGGGAGACGTACCAGGCCCGCCAGTCTGCACCTTCGTGATGTCCTTCTCTCGCAGCCCGAGCTGCTTGTAGATCCCGAGCACGTACTGCCGGATCGACAGCGACGTCATGCCGTACCGGTCGTGCGGCACGCCGCCGAGCGTCTCCGCGCTCTTGCCCGTCGTGAACGACTTCCACCATCCATCGGCGCCGCGCGCCCGCGCGTGCACTGCGTTCGGCTCCCTAGTCAGCAAGCGTCAGCACGAAGCACGTGGGAAAGACGTACGTGCAGCCCAGTCCATCATGTCGGCGGTGCCCTCTACATTAATGGGGTACGTTAGCATGCTGCGAGATGTCAGTCCGGTCGGGTGGTGGACGCACCGTCGGGCCCGAAGAACAGAATCTCGGGCTTGCCGTACAGATCGACGAGCCGCTCCTTGATGCCGGGGCTCTGGCCCGGAATGAGCAGATCGAGGATAGACTGCATCAGACGGGAAAGGTATGATGTCAGTTAGTTGCAATGGAAAACCAGTGGAGGCGATGAAGTGAGTGGAGGCGATGAAGTGTTGGACACGCACGTCGACATATTTTTCGAAGCACAGCCGAGGGGACGCGTTCAGCCTGCATTCGACGCGGCGTTAATCAACAAGGACAAAATAGCGCATGTTTCAGGACTAACGATGGCAATATAGTCCCCTTTGCGCCACCTTCGGGGATATCCTTGTTCTTCAGCGACTGCGTAGACGCGAGGCCGTAGTTCTCGTCAAACAGCTGGCGCTGGTTGATCGAGTAGTTCCTACCCAGAAATGTGAGGAACGAGCGAGGACCGGAAGACCGTATGGAATCTTACTCCTTATTGCGTGAACGCACAATCCGAATTCCACCGCGCGCAACATCGCGGAAACGGATGTGGAACCCGCGGAACTCGTTGCCTGCGCTCCAGTCATCAGTCATGAAGCAACACAAAAATTTCACCTATACGACGCACCGATTACAAAGAACAACCCGAACGGCTTGACGGGGTACTCGATCTCCGGCAGGAACTCGGGCGCGAGGCGGAAGGACAGCGCGACCTTCGTCGGCTGGTAGAAGTTCGTCTTCAGGACGTGCCTGTGCAGTCACGTCAATGCCCATCACAAGCGAAGGAGAAGGACACGAGAGACGCACTTGTTGAAGATCAAAAAACTCTCGAGCACCTGCGCCTCGTGCTTGTTCGGCACCGTGCGCCGGATGCGGTCGTACAACTCCTGATCCGAGAGCGGCTGCTCCGTCTGCAGGCGTTGATACGAGAGGGTCGGCCTAGTGAACATCGTAAAGAGCACGATGGACGGTGCAGATCGAAAACATCAGAAGCGTTGAGAACGAAGAAAGCGAAGACATACATTAAGCGCTGCGCCTCATCCTGCGGATAATGCACCATCGCAAAGTTAACATACAGCATCCTGATCTAAATCACGCAACAAATAAGAACCACTTCATCACCAACAAGAAAGCAAACTCACAAGCTCAGGGTGCGCCTCAATAACGCGCTGCACGCTCTCGCGCGTGAACGTCTCCTCGCGGAAGCGGCGCTTGATGTCGTTCAGCACCTCCGCGTGCGCAGGGTTCGTCTCATCGAGCGTGTTCTTCAGCGCGAGGTATGCCGGGCCGAGCCGGTTGCAGAAGTGCTGTGCGAAGATCCAGCCCGAGTCTGTGTGCGTTGAACACGTCAGGTGATCAGACAAGACGAGGAGGGAGCGGCGTACAGGCGTAGGCGGCGTCCTGCACAGCGTGGCCGACAGTGCCGTCTGCGGTGCTGAAGAACGGGTTGTCCGGGAGACAGTAGAGGAGCGAGACTTCCTTCATGACCTGCGCGCGCGATTAAGATGGGGTGCGAAGGGGCGTGCAGTGGCTTACCTGGAAAATTGAGTGCTCGATTGGCGGCGCGTTGGGGGCGAGTGCAGGGGGGAGGGGTCGCAGATAGAGCGACACAATGGTGATACCATTGGAGAATTGCTCTGCATCGAGTCGTGAGATAGGAAAAACGGACAACAGGAAGATCGTGCGCTTACCAACATATTTGCGAGCAGAATAGAGAGAGTAATAGTGGTAGAGGTTAGACAAGGCGCTAAACACGGAAGTCGGTGAGTTCCATGTTGTTTGGAGAAAAAAATAGCAAACCTGAAGAAGTGGCTCGTCGTGCCCATCTTATACCCAATCACCATCCTGCGCTCGCGCGTCCCCTCGACCTCAAACACCTCAATGACAGGCCCATAGCGCTCCTCGGCGCCCCACAGGATACGCTGGTATACCTCGAGCGTGTTCTCGCTCGCCTTCTCGAGGAACACGGGGTCCGAGACCGTGCGGATGTCGGTCTTGCCGGGTGCAGTGGGCGCGGGGCGCGGAGGGAACGAACACTTAGAGATGAAGTAGCAGCGGAGCTGCTGCTGCGCCGTCGCGGAGATAGAGCCTGTGGAGCGGAAGGTCTCGAGACGGTAGCAGTTCTCGGGCGTCGCGCCGTCGAGGAACATCGTGTCGATCCTGATGTGTGGCACGATATGAGTACGCTACGAGGGAGCAAGATGACGAGACGCACCGCGCCTCGCAGGTCGAGCCGGGCCCGGTGCTACTCGTGAGACCAGGCTGGGAGGTATGGATGAACGTCGCGCCCTTCTTGACATCGATGCGCTCGAGGTCGATGAGGAGCTGCGAGGGATCGTGCTTCGTGTAGGCGAGGACCTTCGCGCCGAAGAGCGCGAGGATGTGGTCGGAGATGACCTCAGGCGACTCGTTGCGGAAGTAGGTGTCGTCGATCCCGAGGTGCGCGTAGAACCACGCGACTTCGTTTGGCACGAGCTCGCGCGGGATGAAGCCCTGTAAAGGAACGTGTTAGCATTGCGCTAGCAGCAGACTGAGTCTGGGAAATTGCGAGAACAGTAGATGGAGGATCATGTCGTGTTCACGTCGCCATCAAGCCCAAGCTCGTGCACGGCCTGCAAGCCTCAAACCAGAGCTGAGATTAAGGGTACAGCATTGTGCAGGTTCTTATAACAGTATGCACTCTTCGCAACTGAAGGCATAGAAGAATGCCATGAGAGCAAATGATGCAAATGCAAATTGATGGCAGGCACGGGCCGAACAGCGAACATGATAGACAGCCCCTCGATTCCCGAGACTCTCGCACATCCTGCATAGACTCTGAGAGCTCGTGCAAGACGCGTAAAGCCTCAGGACCTCCGGCACGTAGAGCAGCGGCACACGCGAAACCGACAACCGGCGGCTCTCTTGCCGATGACGACGAACGACTCACCTTGGCAGCTACGATGTTCTGCACCTTTGCCTGCTGCTCATCCTTGCCCGTGAAAACGGGTGTCGTGTAGCCCGGGAGGTTCTTGATGCGATGCAGAGACGTGTCGCTGGCCGAGCGCGACGATGTCTCCGAGTTGTACGGGCCCTTGGGCTGGCCTGGCACCGCGAGATGTGCTTTGGCGGGGTCGTCGAGCGGGGAGGGCGCGTCTGAGATGGGCGGGGTGGACATGGTGGTGGTCGATGGAAGAGATGGAAGTTGGAGGGAGTATCGATTGTGTTTTTATGGGTGCCAGTTAGCTCCGAGTGCAGCTCAGCCTCAGCGCTGTCGCGTTGCCGCGCCCGAATTACGTTCCCCGCCCTGCCTCCCCCTGCCCCAGCCAACGCGTATGCTCCCATGCTCCCAAATACTCGATTCTAGGCCCGTGCAAACGTGAAAACTCCCGCTTCCAACGTTCGTCCTCGCTACAGCGCACGCAGGTGACTGGCGCTGCCGGCGCACCTGACCCGACGCGTCGCAGACGTCACGGACGGATCTGGGCTTTCCCCACCCTGTTACCCCGCATTTTCGCGCTCTCGGCCAGCAACATCCGGCTGCATCGCCCCGGCGGTTTCATCGCTCGTCGGCTCTCGTGGCACCATCAGGCGTCGTCTTGCGTCGTCAATCCTCTGGCGCGGCTCATGTTGCAACCCTGTGCACGTGCTTCCCGACGTCCCGACTTCTTCAGGTTCTTGTGCACGAGCGCACACACCTCCCCAGTACAAGCCGACCATCTGCTTCTCAGAAACGTGAGCTCATCCCAGGACGGTCACTGACGTTGGTGGTGTCTTCCCGCATCAGTGTTCGGCGCTTGGCCGCGGGTATGAAGGACATCAAGGACCCTCATCCGGATCTCGCTGGTTCGCAATGCCGCGTTTCGTGTGCCTTTTGCTCGCAGTAAAACCTGTGCTCGGCGCCTTTGGAAGCTTGCTATTAATGCTACTTATGTTCTATAACTGTGAGTCCGTGCGTTATTTGGTTCGAAGGTTGCTAAACATATCCTTTGCATGCCTCTTCATGACTTACGACCCGGTAGTTTCCTCGGCTGAATGAACCTCGGGGGAAAGCTCGTGTGGGCGATCTCGTCGGTTGGACTTCCTTGCAGATGCACTATGAAAGCATCCAACGAACTACACGTATGTGTCTATTGCATTGCAGGCGGGGCACCTGTGATGGACTCATGGAGCGCGTCTAACGTTGTCAAGGATAACTCCCCAAATCTGCTATGTCTGTATCTTCCTATGGAGATCTCCCCCGTTCTGTCTTTGGAAGCACCATTCTTAACCAAGCACAGGCACAGAACCCTGCACGTTGTCCACGACGCCAACCATGTCTCCGAGGACCAAAGAAGAGTGGCACTTTCTCACTCGCTGTCGACGGAGACCCTCTGAGAGTTCGTCTCACGATGGATTCTTCCCTGAGTCACTTCGAGTCTTATCGTGTCCTGTTGATAACTCAGCGCAACCACCCAGAAGTAATCGTTACGACACCCGGCGGAGAGCCAACCGACCCTTCTAGTCCCTAGGACAGCAGCTCCTAGCTTGTGGACCCACGGTTGCATCTTTGTGAGTCGTTTATAGAGACGGTGTTTCAACACGGGCACCAATGACATCAACGTCGCCCACAGGACAATCCGGGTATCATCGCCCTGCGGCACCATCGAGCACCTCACGATAAACGCAGGTCAGTCAATCCAAGTAAATGTCATGGCCGGCATGAGTGATCCCGACCCTACAGCTAAATTTACAGTACATCTTTCATACCGGGACTATCTCGCTCCGCCATCGCTAACAACACGATCTGCGCACCGCTCACACGAACCCGACAACCAACAACAGCGGCCGAGATCATCACAACATCACCTTCCGGCCAAATCAGCAGACCGGCAGATCATGATCGTTGTGTGGTGCCCACGCCCGCCCACAACGGGCACCGCATTCCCACCGGCGTCCTTCTCTGCGGCTTCGGGCTCGCGCCCTCAGGGACACTCTGGTCCGATTCGGAGGTGGGCGCTGTTCCGCGTCGATTCTGGATGGGGCGCTGGCTCGTTGGCAGGTTGCTTGCGCACGTCGTGGGTGTCATGTCGGGCCTTCGTGAGCACGTTTGGCGTTTGACGAACAAACGCGCGTTGTCTTGGGCGACTAGTTGATGGGCCTCCTGCGATCAAGCAATACAGAACGTGAAAGATTTGCTTTCCAAATTCTTTCCACGGCGCAAAATTCACTTGTCTCCTCACCACGCGACTGACTGTCTTGAGGATCAAGGTCGGTCTGATGCTTGTGGTTTGACATCACTTCAGGTGTCCTGGGGCTGGCTTTTCTTTCAAGGCGAGGAACATCTTCCGCACAGCAAGGGTCGACACTATTATGCTTAACGCGTGCGACGCCATCACCTAGGAGACCTGTATCCGCATAGTCGTGGGCCCCGACTCGCCATGGATCATGATGAGGACGCTGCAGCAGTCTCCGGTGCGACCCCATACAGTCCTGTGCCTAACATGGCCCAGATGTAAGTATATCACTTCTGAGCCGTATCGAGGTACCCTCAGGCGAAGACCAACTCCCTTTCAAGCTTCAAGCTTTACGTGACAAGCGTGTCGGCGGTGCTTCTGGATATTTGGACTGGAAGATAGCCGGCCAAAGTAGTAGGACTGCATGATTGGCCATAAGCATCAAGAGATAATCTGGCGAACATACGATTTACTGTCTCGAGGGCAACGGTGCATAGACGGAGGTAGATACACGTATGCAAATAGACTTGGATCAAAGCAGCCTGCTTGGCAGCTTGAGCAGTAGTGACTTCGACGACGGCGAAGTGCTGACTCGACGATCGACACTGACCGTCGACCAGGACGGCGTAGAAGGATGGCCGCTTTGCCGGCCCGACGGCGCGCCGATCAGATGCGACGCGCTGCTCCCATCTCCGTTGCTTTCAACTGCCAGCACCACCCCCGCCACCCCATGCAATGCCTCATGCAATGAGAGCAATAGTCAGAAAACACCAGCTTTCTTCGCTCTTGCTTTGTTTGTTTGCAATAGAGGGGAACGGCCTGTCTGACTGAACACGCCGGGAGCTTTCGAACGGGCGCTGCCCGCTAGTGTGACCGCGTGCTGGGTACGTAGCCTCTACGAAATTTCCTAGTTTGTGTCTGACAGCTGTGCCCTCATCTCCCATGTGTTTTCCGTTAGAATCTTCCTGCACTCTTCTAGAGCCATGGCGCTGCAGTCAAAGCGAAAACGTGTTTTGCCCATCAGAGGAAATCGCGTTTGTACGCACGCCTCCTATGAGGATCGATGCCCGCCATGCTTTGTTATGTGCCGTCCGCAAATTGGGGGTGGACAGTCATAGCCCCTGCGCTGTGGTCCCCTTCTGATATTACAACGCGACGGCTGCACCGCAGGATCAATGAAAACATGTTCGTGATTGCTATCGATGCATGCGAGTCAAATGGGCCGGTGCGCAGTGGTCGAATAAGCGCGCGAGCTGGGATGTGGGGGTGCGGGATGTCGCGGCTTCAGGGGCGCCTCTCGAGCAGGGCTACCCGAAGATGGTAGGCCATCACGGCAGGTCGGTTTCTCGAGCGCCTCCCCCCGACAGAAGACAGAAGCCCACAGCCGGGTGGACCGTTCCGCCGGGACGCCTGCCAGGGGATGAGCCCTTGTATCGTGCCTTTTGTCTTTGAGTGCTTCGCGTTGGCAATGGCAACACAATTGTGCTCGATGCGGCTCTCTAGAACTCAGAGTTGCTCTCCAGGCGAGTAACAATTGTAGTGCCAGATAAGGGATTGTCATCTGATGTTCTGCAGGGCATTCACGCTGCCGCTGGGCACAGCAGAAGCACACTTGATTGAGCCTGGGCGCTCGAACGATATTGCCCAAAACGCCCAAAATCCGGGTGTTATTCATCGTACGTCCAGCCTCGTGCAGAATTCGCCCTCAAACTGCCATGCTCTGCGCCGGTTACATGAGGCTGGAACAATAGGACGGAATCAGATTATGATGGACTGAGGTCAGTCGCCGCCATGTGTGTGGGGTGGCTCAGGCTGTCCGAGCTTCTGGCGGGTCAGATCCGATATCCCAAATTGGGCACCGTTGTTCTGTCTGCAGCATGTCTTTCGCCTCAAGGCCTGCTCTGCTCAGTGCGTGCGCGAAGCGTATATATGACCAGGAATCTGTCTCGTCCATGACCCCGTCTCCGCGTCTCCCGCGTCTCAGTTACGACTCACTTCATCTCACGTCCCCGCTCACGCCTATACGACATGGAGCACGTACCCCACCAATCCACACTCGAAGCCGTCTACGCGCAGACGCACGTCCCCTATCGTGGGGACGACGATCACCTGTACTCCGGAATCGGCGACCGCATCGTGAATGTTGAGTGCCACACCTACCCGGAAGACAACTACCAGCGGCTGAGCCCGCTGCGAGTGGCGTTGAGCACTTGGAACAGCGTCGTCGCTGTCCAACTGCGAAGCCGCGCGATTGTCGCTGCTTGCGAAAGGTATGGCTTTATCGCGACTTGGCAGTGGCTCACGTTGACGAACGCGTCGAACGCCCCAGTCAACCGACCTCCGATCGCCTCGTGCTCCCCTCCGATCGCGTGGACATCGGCTCGGCGACCAGCATCAGAGTCTTGGACTCGATACTGGGCCTATGCGGAGTCGACCCGAGTGAATCGGCAGCACTGATCGTGAGTGGCTCATCCCGTCTTTGTGTTATGTTTGATGTGCTGATCAACATCGACTACGCGTTTAGCGTTCCGAGGGCGTCCTGGTCGTCGGCGGCGACTCGTTTGACACGATCGTCGACAAGTGCGGGCGTATACAGCGCGGCATCGAGTCGCGCATGCCCTACGAGATATACGTTAACGACGCGGGCACGAGTAGTTCGGTCCCGATGGACGACGCGTCCGATGTCCCGTTCATGTTCGACCTGTCTCTGTTCAGCGCAGAGCTGTTCGCCACGGACGCTATGGATCAAGCCATGCCAGGCGCGCAGGACGCGTCGCTCTCGGTGCTGCCCGAGCTCTCACATCTCTCGACCCTACCTCAGGGAAGCTCGCCCTCGCCGAGCACTTCGCCGTTCCTCCGAGCGGAGCATATCCCAAGCACAATTGATTCACCGATGGTCGGTCTTCGGGTACGAGCTCACCTCCACTTTCTATAGCGACGCGTCCTTACCCTCTCTTCTCCCAGAATGCATTCCACCAGCTGCGGACAGAGAGCTCGCCATGGGGCACCAACAGCTCGACGTCTTCTCTGTCTCCGTCCTCCACAGAGCTGCAAACCGTCTACCTGGGGGACATATCGCCTGCGCCTCCAATGACCCCCGAGATCGAGTCCTTCGACTCTGAAAATGAGTTGCGGCCAAACACCAGCTGCGACTACTGCGGTGCAACGTACGGGGCCATCTACCACAACACGGGATGCAAAGCCGCGCAGGAGGCGTTCCCCGAGTACCTCTCCCCCGCACCCCCGCCGAGCTCGTCGTTCGACAGCGACCTCGCGAGCCCCTCCTGGCAAGACCCGTCGCCCGCCCCTCCCCATCCCTCCCTGCCCCCGACCACTCACCGCCGCAACTCCGTGAACGGCCCCACGCGCCGCGTCGGGCAGAAGTCGAAGCGCGGCGCCTCGCGCGACGCGGACGACAGCGACGACGATGCCGACGACGAGTACGTCCCCGACGCCGCGACGCGCATCGCGCTCGGCCTGCGCCCGAAGAAGCGCTTCTCCGGCGCGACGCAGCGCGCCTCCGCGCCGCCGACCGTCCGCGCGTCCTCGTCCTCCCGCACCTCGACCCCCACCGCGACGCCCGCGCTGCCCCCCATCTCCCTCCCGCGCGTCTCCCCCGCCCCGCCCGCCGTCGCATCCTCCTCTTCCGCACCGCGCGCCAAGCCGAAGGCAAAGCCGAAGAAGAAGCGCGCGAAGGCCAAAGCGCACTGCCCCTTCTGCTCGAGGGCGTTCGGGCGCGACAAGGACCGCGACCGCCACACGGAATTCTCGTGCAGCCTGAACCCGGAGAAGAAGAGCTCGAGGTGCAAGCAGTGCGGCGAGTGCCTCTCGCGGCCGGACTCGGCGCGGCGCCATCTCAAGGTGCACGAGGCGAAGGGGCTGCCGCCGCCGCCGCCGTTGTGACCGCTGCAGACGTGCAAGGTATTGATGCTGTCATAAAGTTTGTTTTTTTCGTTCTTGTTGTGTTCTTGTTTTCGGTTTTCTCTGCTGCTGCCGCCGCGATCTATGTTTCCCTCTGCTGTATCTGTATATCTGTCTCTGCGCTGCTCTGCTGGCTTGGATTACACTACTGTATACCCGCGTACGCCGTGGCATCGTTGTGGCTTGCATTGCATACCCCCACTCAAGGACTCTGCATGTCTCGCATCACTATTCCACGCATCAGATCATCACCGCATCCATCATCATCACCACTCGTGTTCTCGTCGTGTTGTCCTGTCTTGCTTCGCTGTCCCCGCTCTCCCCTTGTTGTTCTACTCTCATAGCACGGATCACTATCAATCAGATCGGTTGTTTTGTCTGCGCTCCCTTTTGTCTTATCAGAACGCGTGCGGCGCGTCAGGGCGCGTCTGATGCAGAACGCGACAGGCCGGCGGAGCACCAACGCGGCATCTGCATAAGCATCAAATCGACGAGCCAGTCAGCACTTCAAGCTTCGATGTCCGGGACAGTCAGAGGGAACAAAGAATGACGCAATGAGAAGCACTTTTGATGCCACGTCAGAAGGTGTCAAAGTCGGCGAGATGTCAAACCACGACAGCGCGGGCGCTTATTCTCTTCCCTGTCCCGCCCTGCTGTGGCTGTGTCCCGCCCCCGCCCTGCCAGATTGGGAACTCCCGCGCCCCCTTCCCGTTTTGGACTGATGCCTGCATCACGCCGCACCGTGAATCAACGATCAGCGCACCATCCGCGGTCCGGTTCTAGTGCCCTCGTTAGCTCTATTCTTTGCAAAGTAGAAATACGTCGTGTCAGTTCAGACAGCTTGCCCACACCGGCTCGGTCACATCGGGTATCCAAGGGAGAATATCATGAATGCTGTGCATTATTCAGGACGGCGCTGCAGATCTATTCTCATGCTATAGTGTGCATCACTGCTACGAGCTGACTTTTTCTTCCCCGCCGCTGAACGATGGACTGTTCTATGCAGGAAAATGTCAGGTAAGATCTGCTCTGATATTCCACGTTGCGACACGTTTTACTAATGCATAATTCCAACAAGAATTTCCAGTGCCGCGCTGCCCACATCTGCGCATCATGCGCAGTTTTGTTGTGACATTCGCTCATCACATCTCAAGGTAATTCATCCCGGTGAAGTTCTAGTCAGGGTCTCTTCACTGCTTCCGCACCTCGTGTGCAGCCGCGTCTCGATTTCAACCCGAGGTACCCACCGGAGCGGGATTGAATCGCGCCGGCGCAGAATTTCGAGGAGGCAGAGATGCGACGGTATGTGACCTGCACGCCCTACCCCTTTCATTCCCTCTGCATCTTGCACTCTGGCTGCTGTTTCCACAGAGGAACAATGTCGCCTAAGTATTTTCATCTAAATGACACCACATCTCCTACGCCAGCAGTCATATCTCAACCTACATGTTTAGCAGCACCCATGGAGCCTGAGATCAACAAAAGCTCTCCTGCCAAGCGCGCGAAAGGTAGAGGTCGAGGAACTGCACGGGATGATGTCCAGGTGAGTGGCAGACTCCTGCGTCAGCAGTCATCATTTGATCCTTTTATTTGTTAGGTCGCTACGAAACACTTATGGTGCTCGGAGGCCCAGATCAGCAGCATACATGAGGTGTACCGCACGAAACGCGAGCATCGCCAAGTCTTCGCATCGACAGCCACTTCACAGGCGTCCGCTCGAGCCTTTCTTGAAGGCCATGCTCTAGACAAGGCGGCCCGTGAAAGGCTGGAGAGCCGATGGACGGTGGTATGGAGTATGTCGTGGGCTTCTGCAGGCGGAAGAGCATGGCGGATTCTTTGCCAATGGTACACTACGCTTGAGTCTGTGTATTGTACACCACCATCTAATAAAAATCTAGTACTTGTGGCTATGATACAAACTCACGACAACCTTCTCGACGCAAGTCAACCCCGGCGTCTTCAGCGCGTCGCTCACCATATGACTTTACGGGCTGCCTTGCGCACGCAAACATCACCTATATCGAGGGGTCTGATGAAATTAATCGAGTCGTCGGACATCTACAACATAACGATGAATGCAGTGCGGCAGTGATGAAGCGTGTTCCCGCAATTCCTTTGCATCCGCATGTGCTTGAAGTCGCCTTGCGCCAGCTGACAGAGGGTGCCAGGTGCGTGTGCCACTCTGAAGCCCCATGTTGAATACTCATGCGCATGCTCCGACACCTTGATCAGCCTTTCGGCAATACAAGCTCGAAATCTGCAGATGTACGAGCGCCATGCATACCGTGATCAAGCTTCAACAGATCCTCTGCAAGCCAACTGCCGCTATGTCCTTCAAACTTCGGATTTTGTGGGCATCTATCGTCGGCACCACAAAGACTCGGGCATTGACATAACGCGCCCTGCTCAAATTAATGTTGACGAGTGGCTGGACCCCACGCCAGAAAATCGGCGATACCATCTTGCAATCGACCGAGCGGTGTTTTACTATGGACAACGATCCCAGGCCAGCGAGCGCTTCAAGATATGTATTTGCACGCACAACATGGAAGAAGCAGCCTGGCAACACGTGCACGGCAAGCAGCTCATCCTGGACGGAACCTTTGGCCTCTCCTCGTCTCGGCTTCTTGTCTGGATTGCGATGGGTGTCGACGCGGCTGGGAAAGGTTTGCCGGTTGCGTTCTTTATATTCTCAGCACCTACTGGTAGCAAGGCAGTTCAGGCAGGCTACAACACAGCAATATTGTCTGAGCTTCTCGGAAAGTGGAAGGATTGGATGTCGGCGCGTGCTCGGGCTCGTGGACGGGTGTTTGAACCTGCCGTTGCCATTACTGATACGGACCTCAAGGAGCGTGGAGCGCTGCTGAAGACATGGCCCAGCATCATTCTTCTGCTTTGTCGCTTTCATGTTCGCCAGTGCTGGACGAACAAACGCACTAGTTTGTTGGGAAAAGGGGAGGGGCGCGAGCTTTTCTGGAAGGGAGATGTACGAGCACGCTTGCGCACATTGGAACTGGCGTAGGTTTGATTTTTTTGAGACTCGGCCTACCGATACGGGCTGATTTACAACATCTAGCCTACTCGCTAGCACAAACTTTCTCGACGCACAGAAGTTAGTGCTAGAAGCACGTGCTCGACTTCAATATCTATCTGATGCAGCATATGCTGGGCCGAAGATTGGCCAAGCAGGGCTACGTTTTCTTGATTATCTGGACTCTTTCTGGATGAAGGAAGATCTCTGGCGTAGCTGGTCGCAATTTGGCCGGGATCAAGCTGCTTCTCGTCTTCAAATTCCAGTCGAAGGAATTCTCCCGACGACAAATCATCTTGAGTCGTTCAACGGTGTCCTCAAGAACAAATGCATCCCTCAGTGGCAGCACTCAAATCATCGCCTTCGATTTGACGTCTTCATATTCCACCTGATAGTCCACATAATTCCCCGCATGTATGCCGTCCTACGCCTGCAGGATCACTTGAATACGTGGAAACAGAAGCGTTTTCACACAGCAGCCGGAGGAGTCAATCTCGCCGTCACGAAACCCGGAAGAAACGTGGACGAAGGGCGCGCTCTTGGTGCTCGTCCTCTTGCTTGGTTTGAACCAGATGCACGCCGTGATCAGCTTGCAGCAGACATCAACGGCGCCCAGCGTCTTGTTGTTATCCCCAGTGGCCGAAGATATGAAGTTTGGGCAACATGCTCGACGTCTGAGGTCCCAGACTCAAATGCCATGGGTAGCAATGCGGCGTACCCTAGGTATTGGCTGGCGATACACTGCACAGGATCTGCCAGTTGCACTTGTGCAGACTGGCTCAATCGTGGGGGTGCATGCAAGCACCTTCGCGCATTGCGAGACCTCGTGCTGCATTGGTCAAGGAATCAGGTGCTTGAATGCGTCTACTATTTTTCCGAGTCACGTTTACAGGCTGAAGAACGGGAGGCACAAAACCAAACCTGGTACGGCCATCTGTACACCAACGCGATCACAACATCCCTCGATCCAAGGGCTTTCCCGCAAGGCTATTCTAATGCGGCGCCTCCGCCAAACTTTGTAGGCACTGGTTCTGCAGGAGCTGTTGTATCCACTGCCCCCGCCGCAAGCGACGTGCTTCCACCTCCCAGTCTCCAGCTTACAGTGCCTTCTTTGGAAGCCGACGTCGACGACACAGTCGCAAGCCTTCCAGTTCCTGAGCAGGATACCAACGAGGGTGCGGGTGCGCTGTCAGAGTCTGATGAAGGGCAGCCCCCAGTCAACCCGGTGAGTGTGCTATGTTGAAGATAGGCGCAACACTCCTGCTTACGACACGAAAAGCTCGGTGACGATGAGGCCCTGTACGCGTCTAACTCGCGTGCTGTGGCATTTCAGGCTCAGCAACGTATTGAACACGATGTGAAGCAGCTGTTGCCCAAGCTCCATGGGCTGGCAAGCATCCTTGGTGACACACCTCACTTGTCCATGAACGAGGATATGCTCGAGCTCCAAGGAGTCTTGGAGACGCTTCTTGAAGACATGAGCACTCGCCTGTCTGACCATGCAGCGGACGCCTGTGAAGACGAGGACAACACTCCGTCACAGATACGCCTTCAAGAGCCGCAGCCTGCAAGGAATAGTGAGTTGCATCACATACACCGTGCCTTCATACTCACCAAAATATGCCCCGCCATAATGGCCCAGCCCAGGACACATCTACGAGCCGGCGACGACCGCGGGCACAACTGCTCCCTCCATCACCAGAAGCATGCCAGAAGAGGAAAAAATCGTATGGCATTTTCTGAGATCGGTGCGAATGGGGTTCCAGAAACGGAGAAGGATGACGAGCTGCGACGGGACACAGGTGACGGTATCAAGCACTTGCACAAATAGGTGATATCTGTGCGACTCGCGAGGGCAGTAATACAGGAAGCTTGCAATGAGTATAATGCTTTTTGGAATGTGCCACGTTGTCTCGCGCCCTTCAATTCAGCCCGGTACATTTATGTTTCGTGGATATGCGGCCTCGCACCTCCAAAGACGTGTCGGCGCCATCCCTGCGCCGCCCAGTGCCCTCATACCACCCGCCGCATCCCACGACTGTGGCAGTGGCTTCATTGGAGGGCGCTCTGCGGGCCTGTCTGTGGATGTGGGCGGAAGCTTCGAGACGGCAGATGCGGCGCATGCTTTGTAGTGGGCTCGCCTTGGGCAGGCTGGTGCGTACATTGACTCGGCCTTGGGTGCGCGCGTGCACAGGAGTGTGAGTGGGGAGGGTTTGGCCTCGGGGTTTGACAATGCGGGCATGTGCCTCAGGACGTGGACACGGGCATGTGTCAAGCATGTCGCATGCAGGTAACACCAGTGACCACCCATGCGGAGTGCCACAAGTCTCGTCACTGCCGTGCGCGGCCATTGATGGGACGTGCTTGTAGGCATGGCTGCGAATCGCCACACCGTACGCGAATGACCACGCTCACGAGATAGCGACGCCCGTGAACGTGTGGCCCTACGGACGGCAGGTTAGGCGGTCAGGATGCAGAGCGAGGGAAGCACGAGAAGTCTGCGTCTAGAGGCGTGCCGATGCACTCGAGCGACGCCGTCATTGTATGAGATCTGCGGAAGTCTGCGGAAGGAGATAGCGGGTCACACAATGGGCTGCTGCACTTGTATTTTACCTTGGGCAGAGTTTGTTTGCTCACTATCCAGCGTTTGTCATAAATCATCAGTCGACTTCAATTCGAGCATAAAATTGTGCCCACAAGAAAAAAATAGTCTGGATACATGTATCTACTCAGCCTTAGAGCCGAAGACGAACTGCTGATCTTCAGCAAGTTCATGGTACTTCGAGAGCAGATTCAAGCACTTCTCCCGACGAGCGCCCTTAGGCCCATCAATGTCCAGAATCTCAGCGGGCGTGAGGGCACCCACATTGCGGTACCCACAGCGGCGCCACTGGATGAGTGCACCCGGGCAGAACTGGGTGAAGGAATAGCGACTCTCCCCAGGCTGTATTGCAGTGTTTCCGTGGCGCAGGCAGGCAGAGGGAATTAAGATAGTGGAGCCGGGGGGGAACTCGATGGCGATCCGAAGGTCCCAGAGGACGAGATGGCCGCCCTTCTTCGGATCGTAGTTCCCTAGCGCCGTTATAGCGCAGAACCCATATGGGCAATTTTGACAATCCACGTGGACACAGCACGCGGTCCCGGGCCCTAGGTTGAAAGTCGACGAGGGGAAGATGCTGTCGCGAAAAAGAAGATCGAGCCCGTAGTCCTCATAAATGGGTTTCAGATTTTGGCTGTAGTGTTCATAGACCTTCGGCGCATAGTACGCCAGTGACTCTGCCGCGATATGAGCCGATGAAGAAAATGAATGGCGATAGCACTCACGGCTTTGAAATGTGGCAATGCGCCTGATGGACGGCGTAGCGACCAAGCGGTCGATGATCTCCTTCTCCTTCTCGCCATTTTCGCGATATCTTGGACCCTGCGGTTGCTTCATGAGCGCATGGTCGTTAGGGAAGGCAGAAGCTTCATGCTCACCTGTATGTTGCTCCGCGGGGAATGGGTCACCCCTGCAGACAACGCGACGAAGTGGCCGCGCTTTCCTTCTTTGCCCTGGCCGGGCTGCAAGCCGCTGTCGAGCCGGGCCTGCTCAAACACCTTGGCGGCGTCATCGGCGACGCTTGGCCATTCCGGGTCTTGCGGCTGACCGGCGAGGTGTCCTATGCCGAGTTCGATGAGGTCCAGCAACGACGCCACCTCCCTAGAGAACACAGCCCGTCAATGTGGGCAATAGAGTGAAAGGTGAGTGTACTTACTTTCCATCCCACGGGACTATCTTGAACCCGATGTCTTTAAGCCCCTGGAGAGTGGACGGCGTGTTCCCAACTCTGTCCTGGCGCTTCGCGGCATATGCATTCTGATTTACAGGAAAATCACGGGCGTAAAGGTTCGCGTGGAGGATTTTTGGCACCCCGTGCCGCTGCGCCATCCGCACCTTGAGCTTGAAGGTGAACGGGCTGCGCTTGTTCTTATTTTCTGCTCGCCGCGCACGCCGGCGTTCTGAATGCTTTTTTGCTCGGCTGGCGCGGCCTACTTTGCCTTTTCTGTTCTGGTTGCTCTTATAGCTGGAGGCGGGAGCTGTCGTCGGTGTGCCCGCGACTGACGACGTGCGGTTGTCGAGAGGCGAGGGCTGCACGTTGCCAGGAGCCTGAGGAGTGAATCCGTTGGAAAGGGCCTCGTTCGACGTGCCCGAAGACGACAGATCCTGCCGGACCGGGGCTGCGTCACTGTCGTCTCCTTCGCCAGAGTGCGTCTGGGCGGCCTCGGCCTCGAGCGCCGGCTCCAGTAACGCACCGAAGTCGACCTCTGTGCGAATTACTGCCACCTCGATGCTCCTTCCCTGACAAAAATATAGCTCCAGACAAAAGGGACGGGGATCAATGTACGCACTGAATAAAAATCCTCGGCAGCGATCGGCGACGTTTTGTCTGTGGGTGCAAAGGAGAGTCAGCCTCGCATCACGGAATGCAGGCGAAGAGGTCCCGGCTGGGCTGCTGGAACCACCGCCAGCCACGAGAAAGCTAAACAGCGCCCTCTGGGCCATTGCGACGTCCCCGGGCCGTAGGAGTCCTGGCAGCACGATGAAGCCTGCGAAGACAAGCGGCTCGGAGGCCGGAAGAGCGAGGGTGCGCCCGCCCTCCAGCTCGAAAGGTGCCGCACGAGGGCGAGCCATTAGAACCACCGCCAGCCACTAGAGGGCCGGGCGGTGTCCTCTGGGCCGTTGCGACGTCCCATAGGAGTCCTAGCAGCACGACGAAGCACACGGAGACAGGCGGCTCGGAGGCCGAAAGAGCGAGGGCGCGCCCACCGTCCAGCTCGCGCACGGTCGCACTGCTGGAACCACCGTCAACCACGAGAGGGCTAAACGGCGCCCTCTAGGCCATTGCGATGTCCCATAGGAGCCCCAGCAGCACGACGACGCACGCGGGGACAGGCAGCGCAGAGGCCGAAAGAGCAGAGGCGCATTCGTCCTCTAGCTCAAAATGAACAGCACAGGTCGCACCGCTGAAACCATCTCCAGCCCAAGAGGGCCGGGCGATGTCCTCTGGGCCGTTGCGGCGTCCCATCGGAGTCCCAGCGACGAGACCCGGCACGCTCGAGAAGCCCTCCAAGGGAAAACGGGGAGAAAACAGCTCACCTTCGTTTGGCTGGTGCATGTTCGGAAGGCAGAAAGCAAGAGGTGGAAGTGGCGAGAGTGTTGGTATTGGGAACAGACGGGCGTGTGAAAGCCCCAGAAATGACAATCAGCGGCGTATCAACGGGGTCCACAGACGGCGATCAACGTAGACGCGTCGACGCGTCGACGCGACGCGACGCATCAATGTGACGCGACGCGACGCCGTGACGAACGGCGGAACGCGCCTTTCCGATACCTGCTTCTCCTCACGCGAGCACATGTGTATTCCCCACGAGCTTGAATTCTCAACGCTTTCAGCGTACGTGTGCTCATCTGCATGCACGCTGCATCCCCAAACCTTTCTACTCGACACACCGCAGGGGGATGACGACCGCGTTCCCACCGAATGAATTGTGCAATACGAGTGGCATGTAAATACATTTCTAATACTATTGACATAGGCCGACAGGCACAGAAGAAAATTGAATGCTGTGAGAAGGATAATGCGCGCAACAACATGGCGGAACCATACAAAGAAGAAAGCACGAGCACGCCGAACCATGGCATGAAAGTCAGTGATTCGGCTAGCTCGGGCACGATACCCTCCATTGCGACGCCATGATCACCGCCGCCCCGCCCTCGATACCCTCCAGCAAGACTACGAAGCTGCCGAAGCGTGAGGCCATCGCCTCTCGATCCCCCACTGCACTTAACCCCAAACCGTCGAAGGCCGGGCACTACATGGCCACGAGCACGTTGCTAGGCTCTGTGCTCGCTTTGTCTCCCACCTTTTCGCCTGTCCGGAAGGCCAGTCCATCGTCCCTCCATCGTCGACTACCCCTGCAACGCCGACGCCGCGACTGGACCACTTCATCGCCTACGCCCTCCACCGAACTCGACTGCACTCGTCGGTCACTTTTGCTGCGCTGTATCTCCTGCAGCACCTCAATGCTCGGTTCCCTGCGGCGAAGGGGTCCTCCGGTCACCGCTTATTTATTTCAGCATTCATGGTCGCGTCCAAGATCATCTGCGATGACATCTACTCGAACAAGTCCTGGTGCATCGTCGGCCGGGGGATGTTCTCCCTGCGCGAGATCAACCAGATGGAGCGCGAAATGTGCAGTTACTAGGAGTGGCAGCTCAACATTGACCCCACGACGCTGCGCGACTTCGAGATACAGGTCCGCCGCGACTTCAGCGGCCCTGGCCCGTACCCACCCGTCAAGTTGCCTCAGCCTGTTCCTGCTCCCTTCCCCCGCCCGAACGCCAGCTCGTCTACCTCGATACCCTCGTTCGGGCCGAGCCGCACTTCGCCGCCCAAGCCCAGCGCGCCCTCGATATCGCCTAACTCCTCCATCACCTACTCCGCGGCGTCATCGCCCCCCGATATTCCTTCCTCCTCGCGCTCGGCATCCACGTCGCCCGCATCGACGGCCTCGCCCTCGACGCCGCCCGACACCCAGCCGAACTAGTACGACATCAAAGTCGGTGACTCGCCTAGCTCGGGCACCGCGCCCCTCTAGAACGATGTCGTGATCGCCGCCGCGCCGCATTCGAAACCCCCCAGCAAGACCGTGAAGCTGCCGACGCCCGAGGCCGTCGCCTCTCGATCTTCCGCCGCGCTGAACACCCTCAGACCGTCGAAGGCCGGGCGCGACCAGTTCGCGTTCACCAGACGGACTCGTCTAGTAACTGCCGCGTCGGCTTGCTCCCTTGTACGTTATTCAAGTTCCGTGTTTGATTTCCTGGCCCCGCGGCCCCGCACTGTATAACATACTGATCATACATATTGATGCCATTCTTATTTAGGGACCTCGACGCGCTCGCTATCTATGCGTCTGTCTTCTGTTCTCCGCACTCGCTAGTCCCTCTTCGTTAGCAGGCCGACATCCAGGTCTTGTTCATGCTAGGCAGGGGTCAGATATCTTTCACTGCATTTGCATATTGCTCCATACTCGCACATCATCATCATCCTTCCCTTGTATGCCGCATCTGTGTTAGCACACTCGGTATCTAGGCATAATTCATATGTTACTGGCCCACACAAAACAAACCACGTATCTCATGTAATTGCTCATTAAAGGACTGGGAACTGCCGTGCTTGCTTACTCGCTTGTACATTCTTCAAGTTCTGTGTTGCTCCGTGCGTCCCTCAAACTTCTCCTTAAATATTTCAGCATCTATACACCGGCCGTGTTCTCGAGCACTCACCGCTTCCTCTTCGTTAGCAAGCAACGTCCTCGTGCAGAGGCATGGTGCACGAGCTCGCCAGCCCCCGACTTTGACACCCTCGGACGGCAGCGGCGATGCATCCATGCCCCGCCTGCTCGCATGCAGACGACGGTTTACCAAGGCGGCGACACTTGCTCTGCGGCGCTTGAGAGTGCGGCCGCAGGGAAGCGTGGTGCGCAAATCATGCGATGCAACTGGGCTGCGCCGCCAGTCAGTGGTAGATACAAGACGAGACCGTCGGAGACTTACTCGGAGACTTACAGGTCTCCTGGATAGCACGCTATACGCAATTACCACGTTCAAGGCCAGCATTCGAGGCTGGGTAGGGGATCCCACAGGAGCGCGATGGCCGCGATGAGATGCAGATGGCCCCCTTGGCCGAAGATGCCCAGAAATTGCTCGAGCACGCACTGTCGCAGACGATCTTGGATGCGATCATGAGTGCTGAGATAAGGAGTCAGTGGCCGTAGAGGCCCTTCGCCTCAGTCAACCGAGCTTTGAGGTGCTACAGGTGGTGTAGCACAGTGAAGGCGTCCAACGAGTGCAGCTGCGCTCTTCAGAGAGACCAGGTGATGAAGTGGTCCAGTTGTGGCATCGGTGCCGGGGTCGAACTCAGCGGCAGAATGGAGATGGACTCATATGTCTTCTGGCCAGCGAAGAGATGGGAGACAAAGCGAGAAAACACATGCATGGGTGAATTTTAGGCAGAACTCGACAAAAAGATACACATATACGCTAAGCAGGATCATATATAAGACAACAAATTTGTGCGTAAATCGTTCAAAGCCAGAGGAAAACAAGAAATCAACGATAAACCCACTCCTCGTCTTTGGTCAGGTCTATGATGTCGCCTTCATGATACACAACTTTCTTCTTCTCCTTCAAGCTGCCCTTGCCTTTACTTATGCCTTTTCCTTTACCCACCGTCTCCTTCCCGTACTTATTCGCGACAACCTTTTGTACAGTGCGCTTACCAGACTTGATGTTAATCATGCGCTTTTTTGTGTCGTGGTGCACAATAGGCGTGGTCGAAGCACTGAGAGTCGAAGGGCCAGCAATGGGGGAGGGATTTGTG
Source organism: Hericium coralloides (assembly GCA_003675405.1). Classification (NCBI taxonomy): domain Eukaryota; kingdom Fungi; phylum Basidiomycota; class Agaricomycetes; order Russulales; family Hericiaceae; genus Hericium; species Hericium coralloides. The sequence continues at coordinate 185,187 of QUOP01000212.1, read as the reverse complement.
GCGGGCGCGGCAGTAGACGAAGACGACGGAGGAACTGCCTTGGGTTGGCAGCGGTGCAAGCGCAGTTGGGATGGGGTCATGATCCTGGAGCAATGGAAGCACTTCCTAAACAAACGGATGAAGTCCTGGAACCGGAGTCCCACCCCATCGCCTGTGAGGAGGTCGAGGAGGAGGAGACGTGATTCTTGGACGGAGAGCGGGTTAGCCTCCTTGACACGAAGGCCGACCATGTCATCTGGGACTTCACTTTCGAACCGTGTTTGGAGATCGGTGACGAAGAAGTCGTCGTCTAAAAACAAGAGCGAGACAGAGTTAGAAGGCAAAAACCATGACGAATATGTTACTCACCAGTCTTGGGCATGATGCCATTCTCTGCCAATGCCGCACGAGTCGGAGAGCTGAAGAGACCCAAGGGTAAACCGCCGCCGAGAAAGAAGTCATCGGCGTCGCGGTTCGAACCTCCATTGCTATGGGCAGGGGAAGGCGTGTTGAAGAGAACGTCTGAGAAAACCAAATGAGCCCAATGGTTCGCCGACAGGCAGCTGCTAGACGTACAACTGGGATTTGCAATCGGCGGCGGCGGCGGAAAGACAAGGGATTGGCTGCCATTTTTGATGAGACTCCGCACTGAAATGCCAAGTGTAAGTCTGGTTGTGAAAAATGGACGACTGAGTGCCATGGGCTTACAGCTTGGCAGTGGATTCTGGGGAGAAGTGAAGACAGGCGTGTTCACAACGTCCTCAGCATCTTGCGCTGTGAGGCAAAATGCAAAGATGAGAAGGCAAGGGCTGATGTTAGAGAGTGCCCGACTTACCGAGGGGCTGCGAGGTCTGCGACAGCGTGGTCGAAGCAGGCCAACTGTTGGCGTCGTCAAGATCGTCATGCACTACGGCACCAAACAAAAAAGTCAACACATCTACTGCGCGCTGGAGTGAGAGAGACGCACGCATCAACTCGGGATATGTGCTCGTCAGAAGCCCAGGGTTGTGGGTTGTGAGAGTGGCCAAGTCCACTGGAAAATTGGTATCACTACAGGGCAGAAACAAAGTCAAGGAAGAACTCACAAAAATACGAGCACGAGAACGTGGCACATGCCAAACACGCGTTGTTTCGATGGTCGCCTCCCTTGGGAACGACAAGATGAGCCTTCTGGTTTTGTCCCGCCGCGTTCAGGAGGCCGCAAAAGCAGTTCGGAAGCTCCCACTCGTGCGTCGCCTGGTATGCCTCAAGATGAGCCCCGACGGCACAGACAAGTGAGCCGTCGGACAAGAGGGGACTACAAGGTTATCCTCAGTGCACAAAAATGGACAGAGCAGATTAACAAAAGCTTACTAGGGTATAACGACAAGAGGCTGGTCCTCTGAGACGAAAGACCCTATGGCCCTTAGCTTCACCAACGCTTTCTTCCATTTGGAAAAGATCGCTCGGCTGCGAGGCGTCCATGGAGCGGGGGGAGGGGAATTTACAGTAAGTTGGGGGGGAGTAGGCGTGGCCGGCACAGACATGGATGCCAAAGATTGGAGAAAGGATAGAGGGAGGGGCGTGTCTCGCTGACGACGCTGAGGGCAGCACACGCCTGCGGCTATATAAGCATTGCCCATACAAGGGGTGGGCCGGATTTTTCAATGAAAAACAGGGCGGGCGAGGACTTGCCTCGTGTGTGGACCGCTGCTCACTGCGACAGTCTTCGAGGCCATCTGGAAACACACAATATTTTAGTTTCTGTCAGGAATCACGGCGACGTTGATTTGACGTTGAAAATTTTATTAATTTGACAGGCCATGAAAGACAAGCTACTTCGCCAGGCGAGAAGCGGGGGGTGTACAAAAATGGGAATTGTGTAGATGGAGAATAGAGCGGCGGGATTCTACCATAATAGGACATGGGGCGGGACGGGCGGCGGGGAAGCGCCGAAGGGGGGAGGGAGGAAGCGACGTGTCGCTGCGGTGACGTGACAGCTGAGTGACAGATGCTGTCAACGGCGGGTCGGTACGTGTGTCATGATCCCATCACTCTTTGTTCCCTCTGGGTTACCCGATGTCCGCCGTCCTGATCAGCACTGCACTCAGGGCTTCTCTGCTCCCACAGCCCCGGGAGCGGTGTCCGGCGGTGCAGGTTGAGCGATCTCGGCATCATAGAGCATCCAGTACACGTGTTGGGTCCTAGGAGTACCAATAGAATATACATACAGTCCATCAAGGGTACATGGGCGACCACACGCGAGAACAGACTGCTCAGCCGTCGTCTCCCGCTCCGCTGCGCGATGCCCGCCGCCCACGCAGGATTCGCGCGAGAGAGCCCGGCGCCAAGGGACCGGGAGCCGTCTGGCCTATGACGCGCCGCTGACCGAGGGGCCCTTGACCCGGTGCCGCACGACCCACGGGTGCTTGCGCACGTCCGACAGCGGCAGCCTCTTCTCCGGATCGTACTGCAGCAGCTAGAAAACGCAGGCGATCAGCAGGCGCGCGTGGGCAGACAGACGCGGCGCGTGGCGCACCTTCATGATCAGATCCTTCGCCTCCGCGGACACCTTGGCGGGGATCTTCAGATCGACCTTCGCGATGCGCTTGTACGTGGCTGGCGCGCGGGGAAGATCAGCGTCGCGCGCGAAGCAGCTACTGCGGGGGCAGCTCACCATTGTAGCCGCTCAGGTCCTCGAAGGGCGGCGCGCCGCAGATGAACTCGTACGTGAGGACGCCGAGCGCCCAGTAGTCGACCTTCTCCGAGTGGTCGCGGCCCTCGACCATCTCCGGCGGGAGGTAGTCGAGCGTGCCGCAGAGCGTGGTGCGGCGGTTGCCCGGCGCGTGCACGCTCCAGCCGAAGTCGCCGATCTTGAGCTCGCCGTTGATGCCGAGGAGCAGGTTCTCGGGCTTGATGTCGCGGTGGATGACGTGCTTCGAGTGGAGGTAGCCGAGGGCGTCGGCCATCTGGTCGATGTAGACGGCGCTGCGGCGCTCCGAGAATGAGCCGTGCTTCGAGAGCTGCTTGTAGAGCTCGCCCTTGCCGGCGAACTCGAGCATGAGGAAGATGCGCTTCTCATCGTGGAAGTAGCCGTAGAGGCGCAGGACGTGCGGGTGCCGGAGATTCTGCTGGATCTCGATCTCACGACGGATCTGCTTCTCGACGCGCGACTGCACGATTTCTGATTTGTACAGGCACTTGAGGGCGAGGATGTACTGCGGCTCGCACTTGGTGCGCACCATATAGACGCGCCCGAACTTGCCCTTGCCCAGCGGGCGCCCGATGTCGAAATCGTAGAGATGCCACTCGCGCGTGGGGCGTGTTCTAATGGGCGCCTGGTCAGTCAAGCGCACAAGTGACACTAGGGGCTTTATTAGATCGTATTTGCAGACCGAATATTTGGGCTGTTGGAGCGCCGTTTTCGCCTGGATTATTTGAACTGCAAATACGTTCTAATGGACTTCGGCCTGGCTGCCATGTCACTGAACTGGGTTTGTGCCAACTGATTTCAGCCAAACTTTTGTCCGTAGCTGAACTCAGTTGGCACAAATCCACTTTGGCGACAAAATAGCCAGGCCGAAATTGACTGATGCCCCAAGTGTGAAGGGCGAAAGAGGGAGATCGTACCGCGAGACGCTCGAGTCCAGGGCCAGTTCCTCCGCTGCCTCGCCCGTCACGGCCTCGCCCCTCTTCTCATTTTCAATCTCGAAGCCACCGTCATAATTGCCGATATCTATCTCGGGCCGTGCTTGCGATGACTGTGACGATGTCTTGGAGTGCGCGGGCTTGCTGGAGGTGGGAAGCTTCGAAACAGATGATGCGGACGCGGTGCCCTTCTTGTGCAGGGACTTTAGCGACGAGGATGACGAGGTGCTCTGCAGCGAATTCGACGACGCGAACTTGGTGACGAGCTTCGAGACGCTGGTCTGGCTGCTCGTTTTCTGGTGGGACGTCGCGGATCGTGTGGGCTTTGTCGACGTGTTCTGCTTCGAGGAAATTTCGAGCGCTGCGATCTGGCGCGTTACTGCTCCAATGTTCGCCATTGTGAGAGGTGGTGGTGGTGGGTAGCTCGAGGTCGGAGGTTGCGCTTTTGACTTTGCGAACAATTGGAGGAGTAACCAATGTGTCGCGAAACCAACCTCCTTGCGCGTGGAAATCCCGTGATCGTTCGGCTTTTCGAACTCCGCTCATTGACGCGTCGCGGTCTCGTGATGGGAACAGCTTCCCTTTTGTGTTCTGTCGGGGACTTTCGGAGACCAGGTTTGCCTGCTCCAAGTTACCAGCATGAATGCTGTCCTTTGAAGAGTTGTCGACAATTGACAATCACGCAAACAGTACAATTAAGAAAGGAGTTTTTGATTCCGACGTCTACGAGAAGGATAATATGTCCCAGTCTAGCATTAAAGTACCAATACCAATCAGCCCGACTGCAAAAACCGAAGATTAGAAGGGCAAAAAAAAATTAGTGAACGAAGAAGCTTACCTGATACCTTAGTAGATCATGGAAGAGGTATCGGCACGGATGCGGTTGTAGTCGAGGAGACCCTCGATCGAGCCGTGAGCCGCGAGGGCGATCTGCGCGTCAGACAACGTCAATAAGATGCGTGACGAGGCTTGCAGCGAGCCACTCACGTCCTTATCCCACAGGTACTTCTGCGCGACACGCCTGATCTCCTGAGGACCGACCGCGTCGATGGCCATCTCGATCTGCCTCGGCGTCATGCGGCGTCCGCTGGTGACGAGCTGGCGTCCGATGTCCTCCGCGATGGCGGTCGTGCCGTCGAGGCCGAGCAGCAGACTCGCCTTGAGCTGGCTCTTCGCGCGCTCGACCTCCACGACCGTCGGGTCCATGCTCATGCGCGTCCACTCGCGCAGCGTAAAGTGCATGAGGTCGTCGAGGTTGACGAGGTTCTCCGAGACGAGGTAGATCCCCCAGAGCCCGGTGTCGGAGTAGGACGTGGAGAAGGACATGAAGCTGTTCGCGAGGTTGTTCTCCGAGATGACGTGCGAGAGGCGCGAGGAGAGCAGGGGCGCGGAGCCGAGCGCGCGGTCCCAGTTGCCGAAGATGGACTGCATGACGAGCATCGGGAAGTAGTCCGGCGAGGACCAGCCGACGCCCTCGACGGCGACGGCGATGTTCGCGGTCGGGACGTCGTCGTCGCGGATGCGCACTTCCGAGCCGATAAACTCGGTCTTCGGGTGCGCGAGGCGGCCGAGGGGAATGGGGTTCGGGGAGACGGGGAGCGTGGAGAAGGACTTCTCGGCAGCCTTGACGAGCTCGGCATGGTCGACGCCGCCCGCGCCGACGAGGACCATGCGGTCCGCGGTGTAGTTCGTCTTGATGTACGACGCGAGGTCGTCGCGCTGGATCGACAAAATGTTCTTCTTAGGGCCGAGGATGGTGCGGCCGAGCGGTTGACCTGCAGGCGTCTCTCTGTCAGCGGCTTTGCCCGAGGATGCCGACGTCACGACAGAACGCACCCTGGAAGGCGATGGCATGCAAATGGTCAAAGACAACCTCCTCGTGCTGCTTGTCGACCTCCTGCTGCTCGCGCACGATGACGTCGCGCTCGCGCTCGACCGCGCTGGCGTCGAGCTTCGAGTTCTGGAGGATGTCGGAGATGATGTCGACTGCCTGGGGCACGTCCTTGCGGAAGCTCTTGGCGTAGTACACCGTCTGCTCACGCGAGGTGTACGCATTGAGGTGCGCGCCGAGGTTCTCGACTTCGAGCTCGAGCGCGTGCTGCGTGCGGCGGCCCGTGCCCTTGAAGGCCATATGCTCGAGGAAGTGCGCGGTGCCGTTCGTCGCATCCGTCTCCGCCCGCGACCCGGCGTCGATCCACACACCCACCGTCGCCGTCTGCGCGTGCGGGTGTGCCTCCGTCGCCACCGTCAGACCGTTCGAGAGGGTGGTGACCTCCGTGAAGGGGCCCTGCGTGACAGCTGTCGCCAGCGACCGTAGCGGCGCCTGTGAAGCGATTTCCGTCAGCTTTTCGCCCACTACACCACCAGTAGACGCACCGAGCGACGCGCTGTTGTGCGCAGAGCACGTCCTAGCGAGGTCGACAGAGCTCGTGAAGCCATCAAGTGTCGAAAAGTTGGATGTCGCTGACACCAAATTGCGGAAGGCTTCGGACGGACATGGTGGAGAGAAAGGCGCGTTAGACGCCGGTGTGTCGATCGCGTCTCGCGTCTTGCGTCTCGACTCTGGACACTCTCGCATTCGTTTGCATTCCTCAGATCGCCTCCGCCGATAATTCTTGAACTTAGTCGTTCTTCTAGCTACTACTGCACACACCAGCGCCCTTAACTGTAGACTCGTACGCCTCGCTTGCAAGCCGCTCGGTCTCCCCCGCGCAGACTCTGCGCTCTCCGCTCTAACCCGGCTGTATGCACTCAATACTGACTTGCTGCTTTTTCTAGGTTTGCTGCGGCTTTTTTTTCCGCTTTTCTGCGCCCTCGACGCCGTCCTCGACGCTCGAAATCTCGCGCAGAATACCGCCCTCGACGCGGCAGAGTCTGTCGACTTGGAAATTTCGCCGATAACGCCCGGGAATCCACCGTTCTCTCCATTCTGGCCGCAACGCCGACATCGCCGCACGTCCCTTCAAGGCGCCGTGAATGTTGTGCGGAGTCATGTCCACCGGGAGGCAGGCAACGCGACCGCAAGGCGCAGATAGCGACACACGGAGAATGCGCCAAGTGTGAGTAGTGACTGGCGTCGCGCAAACCGCGCAGAGAGCTCGTCTTGCAGCCCCTTCCGTCGCACGCCCCGTGCTTCCACTCCAACGCAACGCATTCGCCCGTCTGGCGGCCCCGCAGATCACGAGTCCCTGTGACCCGCGGATACCGACGCCTACCGCGTTCGTGATCACGAACATGACCAGCGCCGTCCCCCTCGCGGCGGCGAGCGAAGGGAGAGCAGAAAGCCGGAGCGCGATACACAGCGCAGAAGCGCTGTACGGCGTAAGCAGAGCAATCAGAGGGTGTGCGCGAACGATCGACACGGCGCACTGCAGGAAGGTCAGGTCAGCGACTCTCCGCCCGCAAGGCACGAGACGGAGTACTCACCGCGCAGATACCGCAGTCCCCCCTCTCAGCTCGCGTGCAAGGACAGACCGGCGCCCCTTCACCAGCCACGTCGTCGGCCTCCTGAAGCCCCTCGCCCACGACTTGAACGGCGCACGCCGTGTTCTGCAGGAGGCCGCTACGCCCACGCGGGACATGGATGACGTCCCGCGTGACAATCCGCACACCACGATCGAGGCGCGCGGCTGGACACGGCGGAAGCGGGGCGCACTGGATGTCGGCGCGACGCTGGACGCAAAGGCATGGGGGAGAAGGGTGTGCGGAAGCGAGCGAGAGACGGAGCGGCGACGGGAGGGAGACTGGCGCATAGAGGTCCCCGCGGAGCATGAGTGGCTGCAGGAAAGGCGACAGGTGAGTAGCTACGCCAGTCTCACTTGTAGCGCGAACTCACCTGTCGGCGTCACAGATCCTCATCACACGAGCGCACCGCTGCGCCCGCGACCATCATCCGCCCCCGTCCCTCGCGTCTCCCAGGCGTCCGGGCGACACCCGCCTCGCCTGCTCGCCCTCTCCCCGCTCCTTGCCGCTCAGCCGCAGGGATTCGAAGTCCGGAATTGTGCAATTGAACGCCGCAATGCCGCTCGCCGCAGGTTCTGCTTTCCAGAACCGTCGTTCATGCAGGCGTCGCGCGCGGCGTCGACGTGAACGCGACCTGCTCACGACCACGAAAGGCGCGCTGGGCTGCGCCCAGCCGCACGGTGAAATTGTCAGCGTCATCTCGACGCTGACGCCGATAGCTTGCCTATCCAGTGGTCGTTGCCGCTCGCCGCGGAGGCCTGAATCCCCAGTTTTTCGAGTGAAAACATGCTGTCATCGAGGGCCTGCATGAGCAACAATTCGATTCGGCTAACTCGCCTGGAAATGACGCACCAGTGGGTGCACAATCGCGCGCTGGGCTTCGCCCAGCAGCGCGGGGACGTCATCAGCGTCGGTTCGATGCTGACCCCGTTAGCACGTCCTTCGGGCCTCGTTGCCGCTCGCCGCGGGAGCCTGGACCTCAGATTTGTCGAGTGAAGAATGCTGTTTTCGATAGCCCAGGTAAGTACTCTCTCAACTCGGCTAATCCACGCCCGAACGACTCACCGGCACACGCAAGATCGCGCGCTGGGCTTCGCCCAGCTGCGCAGTGACGCCGTCAGCGTCAAGCCGACGCAGACTCCGATACCATATCCTTCGGGCCCACGTTGCCGCTCGCCGCGGAGGCCTGAACCTCGAATTTTTGGAGCACAAAATGCTGTTTCCGAGAGCCTGGGTGAATGCCAGTTCGACTCGGCTAATTCGCGTGGAAATAGCTCACCAGCAAGCATGGAGTCGCGCGCTGGGCTTCGCCCAGCACGCGGCGACGCTAGCGGCAGCGCGCCGTTCCCGTTGCTTTGCCCTATGGACCAGTAGGCCGCTCGGCGCGGGCCATTTGACCTTGAGATTTTGGGCGCGAAAAGAAGCATTTCTGGGTGTCCAGGTGAGCTTCGAAATGCCCGGCTAGCTCGCGTCGAAAGTGACTCACCAGTACCCGGAATCGCAATACAGGACCTCCACGACCCGTCCTATGCCCGTCAAGAAAGTCGGCGGGCTACGCCCGCAGTGAGCGTCAAACCGACGCTCACTCTGCTAACTTCATCCTGCGCGCGTGTAGGCTGCTCGCCGCGACGCCTGGGGCCCCGAAACCCGGAGCGAAAAACACAGATTCTGGGAGCTTGGTAAGTGACGTTCTGTATCAGCTAAATCCACGCTAGAAAACTCACCGAGTGATCTCCCACAGGGCCGAGAACGCATCCGCGACACGGGAGCAAGGCGGCACCCGCTGCCATCGCGCGAACGACGTCAGCGTCGACGGAAATCCGTCGACGCACTCGCGTCCGAACGTGCCGCCGCCACGCATCCCCCCTCCTCCACCGTCTCCTACTCGTCCTTCGGCAACGCGTTCTGAGCTCAAACACGTCCGCGTCGTCGAGCAGCAGCGCAGCAGCATGGACTTCTCCTTTGCGAACGACTCGCACGCAATCATGCGCAGCGGGGCCAACGTGTTCTGGCAACCGGCGATGCTCCGGCAGAGCGTGACGAACAGCCCGTCGTTCATCCACCCGCCCATGGCGCTCTCCGACGAGTCATCCACGGACGTCCTCCACCCGCCGATGCTCCCGCAGGACGACACGGACTCGCTCTTCGCGATGTACTGCCACCTGCCGATGCTGCACCCGAGCACCCGCGCTCCGCACTCCCGAGCGACTGGAACAATGGCGGCGGCGGCAACAACGGCTGCATCGAAGTCACTGCTAAGAACCTGGTGAGGAGCCGTCCAACTCGGATAACTGCAGCTGAGAGTACTCACCAGAATATGTCCCCCGTGCGCGCGAGACTGCAAAGGCGCGAATACGTCGCCAGGCTTCGCCCAGCGCCTGCGCCCGCGATTTGGGGGCGTCAACGCCCACGCCGAATAGTTCCCTTAGTGACGTGCTCGCCGCTCGCCGCGGGGCTTTGAATTCTCGAAAAACAGCGACCAAAACTGTCGTTTTGAAGGGTCTCGTGAGTACAGGTGTGATTCGACTAATTATACACGGAAAGACTCACGCAGGCATGTCAGACCGCTCCCAGAATGCGTGCGCGCACGTCTAAGGATGCGAGGATGTCGCCGGGCTTCGCCCGGCTCCAGCGCCAGGCGAGCGTCGACGGAGACCCGTCGACGCCAAACTAGTGATGCGCTCGCCGCTCGCCGCGGGGCCTTTGGGATCTGGGAATATAGCGACAAAACCTGATCATTCGAAGGTCCCGGTGAGTGCCCGTTTCACTCGGCTAAATACGCGTCGAGAGACTCACGAGAATGTACCCCAGAGCTCAGAGAACGCGCGCGCGATCCCCAGCGGCGTGAGGACGTCGCCGGGCTTCGCCCGGCTCCTGCGACCGCAATGCGGGCGTCGACGGGTCCCCGCCGACGCCGGTTCCGACTGATTGACCTAGCGGCATGCTCGCCGCTCGCCGCGGGGCTTCTGAATCCGGGAAAATCGTCGACAAACCCCGATATCCTGAGGATATGGTGAGTCCATATTTCACTCGGTCAATGGCGTGGCGAGACTCACCGGGGTGCACACTGTAGCTCTCAGAGCAAGCGCGCACTGACGAGCCCCGCCAATATAAGGACGGCGGGCAGCGATCTGTGCCCGCCCGGCGTCCATCTGCGATGACAACGCGGACACGGGCCCTCTTCGCGATATGACGGCAACGGCGTACACGCGGGACGCGGACCGTCGTAAATGACAGGTTCTAGATGCCTGAGTCAGTCTCGATGCTTCTTCTGCTGCTGATGACCACTTACGGACGTGTCGCGGCGCGCTCTGCGTCAGTCCGCATCGTTCCTTGGTCATTACGTCGGCATGCGACGACACAGCGATATCATGACGCCCTTCGTCGATGCAGCAGAGCATTGGCTATCGCGAGACAGTAAGGACGAGAGCACCGAGACGAGACGACAGCGCGCACCAGCCGGGCGATGCTGTTGCCAGACGGCAGCTCACTTGATGATGACACCCTCGGGCGTGTCAGCGGTGCATTGCTGAACAAACGGTAAGGTCCCTTGAGTGAAACAAGGTAAGCACATACGGCTCAAGGGTGATTCGGACGTGTGGTATGGACTTACAGGACGCGAGATTGCATCTGCACGACAGGGCGAAACTCGCTGTCGCTGGAGGGAAGTCGCCAGCACCAATGCACATGCGGGCAGAAATTGGGGGGATGGGGGGAAAAGGAGAGAGACGGAGGAGAGGTCGGCAGATGGGCCTTATAGAGTCCCCGTGGTCGGGGCGACACCTCTTCCTCCGCGCGCTCCGTGTGGGCCAGATCTCCGGCTCGGCACCCGTCAGTTATTCACGTACGGCTCGCTCTCCGTGTTACGTCCGCTGCGGGTCTCGATCTCCCGAGACTTATGCGGCTGTACCATGTAGACATGCTCCCCATCCAGCCCTTTGGGTGGCCACTGTTCTAGCAGACTCTGTCTTGATGTTGTGAGTGTACTACATATACACATATGATTTTTCGGAGCTACCTAAACTTTATATCTGAACAATCCATATCAAGTGTTTCAACAGCCTCTTCACCAGGATGAGCGAAAACTTGAGTGTGATCAAGACTCGAAAATGACCGTAGAAAGATCCACTCAATATTTCTCAACAGGAGGCCTGCAGGTGGAGAGCATCACAACGGGGATAAGTGCAAAGATAACAGTGAGATGCCTGTGCCGCTTCGGTTTGCGCGTCGCACATTTTGCACTGCGAGAAAGAAAGCTGGATGGCGCCGTGCAAGTAACTGCATAGACGGATCCATATCAGGCAATCTAATTTAAAAGCAGGACTTCGCCGCTTTCCCTCAGCGCTGCAGACACCAGATTGCTTTGTCCGTACATACAGCAAAGACAGAGATTTAGCCATCCTATAGAAAGAGGTGAGTGTCTATTTTTTTGTTTTACGGGATGAACACTTGATGTGCGCTCACTAAGCGCACCAAGCAAATGGAATCCGACGCGATGTTGAGCGTAGCCATAGCGGCCGATCCACGGCTAAGTCTCCATTTGTTCCGTCGGATGGCATGACTAATTTTCAGCTACAGGGATAGATTTATTTGCCAAGCCTTTTGGACTTCAGGTTTGTCTGATCAAATGCTCCTCCATCATGCTTATCCATGGGATTCTGCTTAAGAGCTTGAGGTCTTTGGCTACAGTATCTAAATCATCCAAGAGTCTAAGTATTATTGTGTGATCAGTCTCAAAGAAATAAACACTACGGAGAAGTCCCGTCCATCAAATTACGGGTGCCATCCTGTCGTAAAGTGTGTGAGAGGCCGAGCCTCGCGTCGGGGATCTTTACATCCCGTTCCATTCCAGCCCCGGCTGCCTGAGAACTTAGCTTATTTGCCACGTAGCCCGGAAGATTATTCCAGGTGTTTCAGGGTTGTGCCTGACGTGGTCCGTGCTATGCCAGTCCATTCGGTACTTAATTATGTCCACTAAGTACCGTTGCGCATTGCGCGTTGCTGTCCCCGCCTTCAAGGCCCCTTCCTCCTTCCTCGATTTAATTCCCCCCTCAGATTTAGTCCATTCAAGATGGTACTGGTACATAGTACTGAATTCTTACTTTTGTGTTGGGTTTACCGGATCTATGCAGCCGATTTGACACCCTAAGGGTGTCATCATCAAGTTACCTTGTAATGTCCTTATTTTGTCGAGGCACGCGCTTCGCATTTCTTCTCCTAACAGGTGAGTAAAATACTTCCTATAGTTACTGATGGTACCCTCATCTTCCGAGCTGCCCGCTCGTCCGGCACCCAAGGGCGTCATCATCAAGTTATCTCGTACGGTACGATTTGCCGGTCGTACTCACGCGAAAGCTCAAGTCTAGAAGGTGAGCCGGCTGTCATACAGAGATTTAGTATACTGGCTTACTGTGTGCTTGCATCGCTCAATACTGTACCCGGTATTCCATTGCCCCAAGGGTGTCATCATCAAGTTATCTTGTGCATCGTGCAAGCACTAGGGACTGTATCTAAACAGTGAGTACTCTTCTTCTCGGAAAGTCATGGAGTTGCTTACTGTGCGTTCGCATTCAGCTCGCAAAGAAGATGCAATGGCACAAACGTCCGTACGAGGTCGCATGCCGTGCGGGGCGCAGGGCGCGCCGCTCCGTAAGTGCACTGGGTTGGCAAAATGCGATGCCGCCGTGCATCGCTTGTGCCCTTGGGAGGGCCACAGCTGTGGAACTGGGACCAGAAGTGCTGCCTCAACCTCTAGATCCCGGCGCATGTGAGGCGCTGACGATGCCTGGCTTGTACGCCGTCGCCGACAGGTCAGAGCAAGTCGGTGGAGAGGCAATGTCCTCGCGTGCGGGAATCGCAACAGGGCGGAGGGGAGAATTCCCGCATATCGGTACGCTCTTACTATCCGTTCGGTCGGCGCATCTGTCTGAATAGTCTCCGCAGTCGGTGAGATGCGCCGAGGGCGTCATCATCAAGTTATACTGTATGGCAGCAGCGCGTCGTGCAGGCGTTAGCGCCCGAATCTAACCAGTGAGTGATATACCTTCCCAAACAAATGCAGATTTGCTTACTGTGTGTTTGTACGCCCTGGTATCGGGTCACCAGTCGTCCTCGGAAGCGTGATCATCAAGTTACGCCCTCTGATAAAGCTGCGCTCTTCACGTTGTTCGTGCTGGCGCTACCTAGGGCTCAAGGATAGGTAATATATCTTCCTTGTATTTCGAAGGACCACTTACATACCGTGCGTCTAGGATCCTCTGTATGCCGAGGGTGTCATCATCAAGTTACCGGTCGCGCTCAGCACGCGCTCTTCGCATTCCCGCCCCGCCCCGAACATTGGAAGTGAGTTAGCCATTTTCTGTAAAGTGTTGTCTACGTTCTTACCGGGGAACATCTCCGCTTGATTTCGGAGGGCATCATCGTCAAGTTATGGCATAGCCACTGTGTTGGCCTCAATCGAATGTACAAGGCGGAGAAGGGCCAATCGAAGCGGTAATGCGGGGACAGGCGAAGCGGTGGGGAAAGGGCGGGCAAAATGGCGGGACAGGGGAGGAGAAATGGCAGAGGCGATGCCGCGGGAGGCGCTTGACAAAAGCGGCAGTAAGCCCGCAAAGAAGATGTGTGACGGCGTGCGGCGTGCGACGTCCACACAAGGCCGCGTGCCGTGGGGGGCGCGCATGAGGCCAGGGCAACGAGGCGTGCTGCTGCCGTGTGTCGCTTCCGCCGTTGAGAGGTGGGCGCGAGAGCGACGGCCGTGAACTGGGACCGAGAGCGCCGCCTCAATCTCGAACCGGAGCAGATCGCAGTGCATGTGAAGCGCTGGCGATACGCATCTCTTGCGCCATCGCAGTCAAGCTGGAGTGAGCCGGCGTGATGGCTGTTGTGCGCCGCAGTCGCGAGAGGGCGGGGACGATGAGACCGGTGTGCCGCTATGGGTTTGCTGTCCGCTCAGTCGGTCACCCGCTTTCTGGTTCGCGCTCAGTGCTGTGGAGCGTGGCGACGCCGTGTCACGCTTGCCGTTGGCACGACAGGGCGGATGGCAGATGTCGATGATCACGGGGGGAAGCGATCGGGAGGGCGGGCTGTTACACGCGAGATCGAGCTCGTGAGAGCTCGCAAAGCATGCGCCGCTGGGTCGATGTGGTGTCGCGCCAGATCTCGTGGGTGCATGGCTGCATGCGAACATGATTGAGCACAAGCTCGCATGGGACAAAACGTTGCCGACGCACGTTATGTTGATCGCTGCTCGTGTCGACTCTGTGCACAGCGTGGAAACGCCACACAGGCGGGGAGGGACGTGGGGCACCGGAATTCAGATCCAGCACGGGCTGTCACCAAACCCAGCGCTCGCCCGATATGCAGGTGCGGGCGGATGGCGCGTCGGCATACGGCGGCGCCCAGTTGTCCGCATCAGGTACAAGACGGTCGCAAAACGACGCTCGGCAAGCATGGCGCGGAGCGCGTTCCCCTGCCGCTGGGTTCGAGGGGCGCTGCGGATAGGCAGGATGCGTCGGTTGTTGCAAGTGGACGGCCGTTCGGTCACGGGGATACCGACAGCGTCGGGCAGGTTTCGCAGATGTCGGTAAAGTACGTACAAGCGGCAGCAAGCCCGCATGTAAGGAGGTGGCCGCTCGCACGCTGGTGCGATGCGCGCATGTTTGAGCCCTGGCCATGGCTGTCTGTGAGAACCGGCGGGGGATGTGCCGTCGGCGATCCTGTCGTTCTCTGCGGGAACGCGCCCATCGCCGCGGGAAGGCCTGGAGCGTGCGGGACGTGGCCAACCATGTATAGGAGACGGCCGCGGTGTACATGACACTCGTCGATGTGCGTTTGAGCGCTGGCGACACGTCGAGGAGCGGGGATGTGCCCGCCGTGACGACTCGGCACTTGCTGACAGCGAAGCCGACGCTCCGCCCGCTGCTTGGAGTGCTGTCGAGTTGCCTTCAGCATGGCGAAACCAGAGCCGAGACGGCTCTGCATGAGGCTGGGCGCATCCCCGGTGGGAGCTGTCGCTGCCGCAATGGGCACGCGCGATGTGGTGTCTGCGTGCGCGCGATCGGTGATTGGGCGCCGGAATGAGCTTTGTATACGCGCCTGCTCGCAGACCGCCTTGCCGGTTGGCATTGCGCTGCGTTTGGGCGATGCGCAGGGCGTCGGGCATTCGTTATGACGGAGCGCGGGTGGGGGCTGTCGGGGATCGACAACTAATTGGCGAATGCGTCCGCGCCTTGTGCCGCCCCGCGGCTCGAGCTGTCGGTCTTGCGCTGTGCATCGCGGCGCCAGATGTCTGCGCCCTCGTTGTGAGTGTGCTGGCGCGGCATGGAGATCGCAGAGGCACCTACCACATCCCCGCCCGGCGTTTGACGACGTGTGCGGCGCTGACGCAAAGCGCTGTTACAAGGCGGGCGGGGACTGTCACTGTGAGCGCCTGGCGTGAACGAGGCTTGCGCTCGTCCGCTGTGCTGCATTTCCCGCTCGAGCCGTTGGCCTTGTTCTGTGCTTCACGGCACGAACGGCGTCGGGTGTTTGTGCGCCCCCAGAGCGAGTGGAATAGCGAGGGAAAGCGCGCAGGGGCACCTACCGCATTATCCGGACTTGCGCATGCGCGGTTGTACGGCGCGGGCACGTCGTTGTGACACAAAGGCCCCGGCGTGGACGAGGCTCGCGCTTGGCGGCAAATGCCTCCGCGCGCCGCTGCGCTGCGTTTCCTGGCGTCGCATTTGATGTCTACCCACGCCGTGAGTGATCGGACGCGGGAACGGGCGCGTAGGCGCACCTGTTGCACTGCCGCCCGTCGGTCTCGCACCGCACCACGGCGTCGTGGGACGTCTTCACAATGCAAAGGGCGGGCGGAACTGTCGAGGAGGCTGAGAGTGAGAGCGCAGGACGGCCGATAATAAACGAGAGCGGCGAACTCGACACTTACCAAAGACGGCGTAGCCCGTACGATGCGCATCACGCCAACTCACCGTCCATGCAGCGCGCTTCGCCGCGCGCGCAAGATCGCCGTCGTGCTGAGTACAGTAAAAAATGTAATTTTTTTTGATTCCGACATCTACGAAAGGAACAACAAGAGAGGTATTAAAGTACCGACACCCATCCGTCCGACTGCCCCGAAGATGAGAAGGCGCACAAACCGGAATGAAAGAAACAAGCCCACCTGATACCTTAGTAGATCATGGAAGAGGTATCGGCACGGATACGGTTGTAGTCGAGGAGTCCCTCGATCGAGCCGTGAGCCGCGAGGGCGATCTGCGAGCCAAAGCGGGTCAATGAAAACACAACAAAATTCACAGACACGCCACTCACGTCCTTATCCCACAGGTACTTCTGGGCGACACGCTTGATCTCCTGAGGACCGACCGCGTCGATGGCCATCTCGATCTGCCTCGGCGTCATGCGGCGTCCGCTGGTGACGAGCTGGCGCCCAATGTCCTCCGCGATGGCGGTCGTGCCGTCGAGGCCGAGCAGGAGACTCGCCTTGAGCTGGCTCTTCGCGCGCTCGACCTCCACGACCGTCGGGTCCATGCTCATGCGCGTCCACTCGCGCAGCGTAAAGTGCATGAGGTCGTCGAGGTTGACGAGGTTCTCCGAGACGAGGTAGATGCCCCAGAGCCCGGTGTCGGAGTAGGACGTGGAGAAGGACATGAAGCTGTTGGCAAGGTTGTTCTCCGAGATGACGTGCGAGAGGCGCGAGGAGAGCAGCGGCGCGGAGCCGAGCGCGCGGTCCCAGTTGCCGAAGATGGACTGCATGACGAGCATCGGGAAGTAGTCCGGCGAGGACCAGCCGACGCCCTCGACGGCGACGGCGATGTTCGCGGTCGGGACGTCGTCGTCGCGGATGCGCACTTCCGAGCCGATGAACTCGGTCTTCGGGTGCGCGAGGCGGCCGAGGGGAATGGGATTCGGGGAGACAGGGAGGGTGGAGAAGGACTTCTCGGCAGCCTTGACGAGCTCGGCGTGGTCGACGCCGCCCGCGCCGACGAGGACCATGCGGTCCGCGGTATAGTTCGTCTTGATGTACGACGCGAGGTCGTCGCGCTGGATCGAGAGAATGTTCTTCTTGGGGCCGAGGATGGTGCGGCCGAGCGGTTGACCTGCAGGCGTCTCTCTGTCAGCGGCTTTGCCCGAGGACGCCGACGTCACGACAGTACGCACCTTGGAAGGCAATGGCATGCAAATGGTCGAAAACGACCTCCTCGTGCTGCTTGTCGACCTCCTGCTGCTCGCGCACGATGACGTCGCGCTCGCGCTCGACCGCGCTGGCGTCGAGCTTCGAGTTCTGGAGGATGTCGGAGATGATGTCGACTGCCTGGGGCACGTCCTTGCGGAAGCTCTTGGCGTAGTAGACCGTCTGCTCACGCGAGGTGTATGCATTAAGGTGCGCGCCGAGGTTCTCGACTTCGAGCTCGAGCGCGTGCTGGGTGCGGCGGCCCGTGCCCTTGAAGGCCATATGCTCGAGGAAATGCGCGGTGCCGTTCGTCGCATCCGTCTCCGCCCGCGACCCGGCGTCGATCCACACACCCACCGTCGCCGTCTGCGCGTGCGGGTGTGCCTCCGTCGCCACCGTCAGACCGTTCGAGAGGGTAGTGACCTCCGTGAAGGGGCCCTGCGTGACAGCTGTCGCCAGCGACCGTAGCGGCGCCTGTGAAGCGATTTCCGTCAGCTTTTCGCCCACTACACCACCAGTAGACGCACCGAGCGACGCGCTGTTGTGCGCAGAGCACGTCCTAGCGAGGTCGACAGAGCTCGTGAAGCCATCAAGTTTTGAGAAAAGTTGGATGTCGCTGACACCAAATTGCGGAAGGCTTCGGACCCTCCTGGCTCGGACCGAGAAATGTTCAATCTCCGCTCCAATCTCGCCACGACGAATCACGACTCAGCTCTTACCCTCAAACTTGTATGCTCTTAGTACTCGAGTCGTCGAACGTTTTGTCTTACTTTCAGACTCCTTTTCATGCAGGAGAATATTGCCATGTGAGTCTAGGATTTGTGAACACTTATCTTTATTTTAAAAGAGTATTTGTCATGATGTCTGGAGGGCGCGGATCGTATGTACCCAGGACCGTACGTGCACACCCATCGAACCGCATGCCTGTCTCGCATCTGTTGGATTCTCCCAGCATTGGGATAATAAGTCCTTTGTCGAACGCTCGAGGAATGAAGGTTTTCCTAGTTGAAGCCAATCTTGCTACCTACGACCGACTCCATCCTGATGAGAACGCCGCCTGGTTCCCACTTCGATGGACCCAGGAAGTTCCAACCGACGACACTATCTAGACAAGAAATTATCCACCATCTCCTCTCGCTTCTCTCGACCTATGAGGAGTCGCCGGCCTAAGAAGATACGTCCCAGAAGCTCGGTGAGCCTGTTCTTTTTTTCCCCATTCAGTTTAACCACGGTGGCTTGAGGTCTACACACTCAGCAATGGTGAACGTTATCAGCCAAGTCACAGTCGACTCCGAGAACGTTTCCTTTGTTTCCTCCTGTTGGAGGTGAGCGTTCGACACAGCAAAAGGCAGCGTTGAACGTGTAAGGAGCGATAATAATAGTTCTGCCTTCAGATCGCCAAGTCCGTCAACGACGCTAGCTAGGTCATTTGGATTTAGGCCTCCGTGTCACCCTCGTCGTAAGCTTTAGGCCTCCATATTAGGCCTAGACATACCGTCGATCCATCGTTCCTGGAGTCAACGTTCTACTCCGAACGCACTGATCAGAAAGATCCCATGTAGATGTTGTATTTTCTTACAACCGTGCCTTGCAGCGTTTCCCGGGAGCCGGAGAATAATCATTGACAGTGTAGTGCATGATGGCCGGCGGATCACGCGCAGCGCAAGCAGGCATACGCATGTATTTTTACCCCAGAACTGCACGACCTTACCGCGAGGCTCTCAGAACGAGCCGCACTGATGCACAATTGATGCACGACCGTACCTGCCGTCCAACAATACCAGTAATAATACGCGGCAGGACGCCCCAAATAATGATAAAGTCGGCACCTCGAGGCTAGCCGGCTTCTGATTGGACTAGCAGGCCAAGCGCACGATCAATTCATCACAAATCAGTCTTATTTGGTAACATACGACTCACCATCGCGACTTCTGTGCAGGCGGGAGAACCACTAGCGAAATAACAACTTTGTGGTCGCGCGGCGCCGATTTCTGAAACGCGGCGGGTTTCGCGATCAGAAGGCGGCCTGGCTCAGTTGATGGCAGGCGCTATGCCAGCACATATCTTCACAGGCGTGCTCACATCGGTGGTCCTGAAGTCGATTTCTTTGGGTTGTAATACTTAGTTACAGTAGTATCAGCGAGGATCCATAGAGGAATACATTGTTCCACATCTAACGGCAGCGCCTCTCGAGAAGGCAGGTGAAATCCAGACACTCGGCTATGTACATAAGCTGTCACTCCGTATTGAGTCTTGACTACGTTCCCAGTGCCGCACAGTTTCCTTCGAATACTTATGTACCCCTCCTCTCGCCCGCTCACATAAAGACGACGCTACCCGACGGCGTCCCCCGCGCACGACGTCGCGAGATTCGGATTCGCGAGGCTACGGCCCTTCTCGAAATTCGAAGGCGCCACCGCCCGACACGTGAACCGGGAGATCTCACAGCAGATCGGCGGGGGGTACCCTGGGGTACCTCGAAATCGAAATCTCGCCCTGTAGACACGCACTATAAATTCAAATCCATCCCTCGCTCCCCTGCTCCTCCCTCCTAGCCTGCCCTCTACCTGTCTGTTCGCCATGGATCCCGCCCCCCTCATGCAAGAGTTCGTCACCGGCCCCGCGAAGGCGCTGTGGATCGCGCAGGGCCTCCCGCCGGACACGCTCGCCAATCTGCACCTGTCCGCCACGCCAGATCCAGCGGTGAACTCGTCGTTCAAGCTCGGGACTGCAGCGCAGGTGGGTGCTTTCGCTTGAATTTGCGTGTCTGGTGGAATCGGCGCGTCGGGCGTGTGTCCGATGGCGGACGGGATATTGTGAACCCGGGCGCGCGTCATCATTGCGGGGATGTATCTGGGACAATATGTCATTGCGGTTCTATGCTTGTGATATCGGTCGGATGCTGGCCCACGATGGTCGAGTCTGTCGCGTTTCTTTGGAAGCAGTTCTTGCGGCTGAAATAGAACGTGGGTGTCGGACGTTGCTCGGACGCGATGACATCAGATATGGGAGCCTCGCGCTTTAGTCATGGCAGGTGTGCGCAATATACTTACTTTCTATCTTATAGACATCAATAGGACTCTCCGCCCTCGCTGCGACGCATTTCCATGAGCTGCGGACGCAGAAGGGGCAGAGGGTCACTGTAGACGCTCGGAATGCTGTGATTGAATTCAGTAAGTTCCCTTTGCGTGCGAAATTCCAGATCTGACCTTTGCAGACAGCGAAAAGTATTATACTATCGATGGGAAGCTGTCGAAAGACGCATTGTTCGATGAGCTGTCGGATATGTACAAGACAAAAGATGGCTATGTACGGCTACATACCAACTTTCCTCAGTAAGCTCGGCTTTCCATTATCACAAGCAAATATATTGGAACGCTTAACCCCTCAGTCACAAACAAGGCATCCTCGACATCCTCGGCTGCGCATCGAACAAGCACGCCGTAGCCGCCGCGCTCTTACAATGGAGCGCCCTCGAGTTCGAAGACGAGGTCCGCCGGCGGAACCTCTGCGCCGTCGCCCTGCGCACCTTTGGCGACACAGACCGCAACGCACACAGCCGTACCATCATCAACACCCAGCCCGTGCACATCCGCAAGATTGGCGAGGCACCACGGCGCCCAAATCCTCAAGTGACGGAATACAAGTATGCGCTGGAGGGCATCCGGGTGCTCGACCTCACGCGAGTGCTCGGCGGGCCCGTGGGTGGGCGCACACTAGCCGGTACGTGCCCCTCATTTCCAACGACGTGCCACAGCCGACCGGATGCGCAGCACACGGCGCGGACGTGCTCCTCGTCACCTCGCCGCACCTCCCGGACCTGCCTTACCTCGACGTCGAGACCTCGCGCGGCAAGCGCACTACGCAGCTCGACCTCAACAACGCGGTCGATAAATCCACGCTTTGGAATCTCGTGCGCGACGGGGATGTGTTCCTGCAGTCGTATCGCCCAGGCGGTCTCGCGGCGCGCGGGTTTGGGCCGGAGGAGGTCGCGCAGAAGCGGCCTGGGATCGTGTACGCAACGCT
Source organism: Hericium coralloides (assembly GCA_003675405.1). Lineage (NCBI taxonomy): Eukaryota > Fungi > Basidiomycota > Agaricomycetes > Russulales > Hericiaceae > Hericium > Hericium coralloides. The sequence goes on along the minus strand of QUOP01000212.1, from coordinate 163,922 downwards.
GACTGCATTCGGCTTTGAGGGCGAGCTGAGCGGGCTGAAGGGCGTGAGTGGCTCCCTGTTGTATTTTGTTGCTTTTGGGTGCTGATTTTCGGCGCAGTTCGATTCGTTGATACAGGCGTACGGCGGTATGAATGTGGCGGAGGCAGATGCATACCGCGAGTACGTACAGGCGACGGGGGGCGACACGTCCGCGCTGCCTCCATATCGCGCGACGCCCATGCAGGCTCTCGACCACGCTGCAGGCTACCTCCTGGCATACGGCATCATCACCGCCCTCTCGAAGACAATCACTGTAAGCCCCCTCCAGGACACCCTCCGCGTGCGAGTCTGACTCTGCGTTTAGGAAGGCGGCAGCTGGGAAGTGAACGTCTCGCTCGCGAGCACGATGTACTGGATCCGCTCACTACAAGGTCTCGGCGCTGTCGAGGCCTTCCGCGAGGGCAAGCCCATCCCGTCGCGCGACCTGCCGTGGAGCCCCGAGCTCGAGTCGATGACCACGGAGATCGAGGAGGCAGTTGCGGACGGCACGAAGAGGCCGCCACGGCGAATGCGCGTGGTGCGGCATTCGGCGGCGCTGTCGGAGACACCGGTGAAGGAGGGCAAGGCGCCGATGCGCTTGGATGCGAACCGGCCGGAGTGGCTGCCGCGTGGGTCGCGATGAACTCGAGCTCGAGGATGCCCTGCTTGCTAGATTTTGTTTCATGGAACCATGGACATTGTATGTATGATACTTAGACATTTATGTGAACAGCATGTCGCATGTTTGGATCATCAGAAATTCGGGGGAGTTTATGGATGATTCTTGTGAGCTCTGTAATCGAGTGTATGGAACCGCATGTATATGTGGGAAAATAAGGCAGATGAGAAGAGGACAGAAACATCTATTGGACGTGTAAGTTATAGTAATAAGGGAGTAGTGGATGACTTTCCGTAACCTTATTTCTAAGATATGATATGTTTTCGGGGCCATTTATTCACAGTCTACTGATTTATGTGACCCGATTGGATGAGTTGTTCATCTTGCACATTAGCGAGGCGTTTCAAATGGCATCTGGAATATCATACCATAGATTTAAGGCCGCGGAAAATCGTCCAGTATAACTAGAGAGCCAGAGGATGGGGCGGCAGGAAGCAAGGGTAAACTACTGGCATAAATAAGGTATGGAATCCAATATCACTAACTGGGGTAATCTGGGGTAATGGCTCGATAGACAGAACGATTGTCTTCTGTCTGAGGTCAACTACGGAGACTAGGGTAATGGGATCTTCTTAAATAATCGCGAGGGCCGCGCAGAGCACGGCAAAGCCCGCTACCCCAGTCTCTGTGATATGTGTCACCGGTTTTGTCCTGCAGCTCTCGGTGTGCAGGGTTCATAGGGATAAATCAATCGTAGAGCCAAAACCTCCATTGTAAAGTTGCTACAAAATGGTTCTAAGCTTAGATAGGTATCTTGGCCATGCCCTTTGAAATCATCATTCACGTAAATATTTCTAACATCGAGATATTGAGACCAATTTGTCCCAAGGACACAGTCCACAGAAATGGAGGGAGCTATGAGAAAATCCATGTGAGTGCATGCCGAGGACGGCCCAGCCAAAGCCATGGTATCACGGTACCACGAAAGGAATACTGACTGGAGGCTAAAGGAAGATAGGCCCCGCGGAACGCGCGACCGCCGCGGGAGAGGCGCCTATTTGAGGCGCTAGACTGCTTGGCTTCACCCCACACTTGACTTCGGTAGTCGACGGTCTATATCTTCTTCTCTCTTGTATCCTACACAACACTATAGAACAAGAAAAGCTGAACCTACCGAAAAGATGAGGCCGACCGCTGCGCGCTTGCTCAATATCCTGGTGCCAGTGAAGCGGTAAGCACCATCTCGAAGTTCCGTACCGTACGGTCTACTCATTTGTTCACAATCTTTGTACTAGCTGCGTGGACTATGCCGTCAAAATCCGTGTCAACCCCCAGCAGACAGGAATCGACACCAATGTCAAGCATTCCATGGTGAGCGCACCCCACCCGTTCCATCGCACTGCTCACGCACCCCCGCACACAGAACCCCTTCGACGAAATCGGTACGCGCACCCTTTCACGTTACACGCGACGCGACGCTAACACCCCCCAGCCGTCGAGGAGGCCGTCCGCCTGCGCGAGCGCCTGAAGGACGCCGTCAAGTCCATCAAGGTCGTCACCATCGGCCCGCCCAAGGCCGCCGAGACGCTACGCACCGCGCTCGCGATGGGCGCGGACGCCGGCATCCACGTGGAGCTCCCCGAGTCCGCGCCGGGCCCCGAGCCGCTCGGCGTCGCGCGCGCGCTGCGCGCCGTCATCGCGCGGCAGAAGGAGGCGGGCGGCGTGGATCTGGTGATTATGGGCAAGCAGGCGATCGACGACGACCTCGGGCAGACGGGGCAGATGCTCGCGGCGATGATGGGCTGGGGGCAGGCGGCGCAGGCGAGCAAGGTCGAGGTGGACGTCGCGGCGAAGGAGGCGAGCGTCACGACGGAGATTGACGGTGGTGCGGAGGAGCTGCGGTGTCGGCTGCCGCTGGTGGTCACTACGGATTTGCGGTGCGTTGTATACACTGTTTACGGGGCTCTCTATACTCATGCAGTGTTGGCTTCAAAGGCTTAATGGTGAGAGATTTGCTTTATGGTGGAGACTAATCTGACCATTTTGCAGAGCCGCGATATGCGTCTTTACCGAATATCATGAAGGCGAAGAAGAAGCCCATCGAGAAGCTCACTCCCGCAGACCTGGGCGTCGACCTCACACCTATACTCGAGACCATCAAAGTGACAGAACCGGCCAAGCGCGTCGGTGGAGGAAAGGTTCGCAGACTGCACGAACCAATGCGGTATCCAAGCTCACGCATCTTACAGGTCGAAAATGTGGATGAGCTCGTCGCGAAGCTCAAGGAAGCAGGCTTCACTGCATAGTCCACCGTTGTCACATATCCTTATTCGCAGAGGCACAATGCTGGCAGTCAAGGAAGCTGAGACTTCATTCTGGACATACTTTTACAAAGTACAGCGGAGTAGACAAGCCGAGACCAGTCTATAGCGAATGCGACACGGGTGACCAGAGTAATTAACGAAATGAGACTGGAAGCTGAAGTCGTCCAATGGCGTGCATCAGATGAGACAATGGGGAAAGTACGGTAGAGCAGCGGACAGCAAATGCACTAACGATTGAACGAGGGATGGGAACGTGCGAGTCGGCGATGCGAGTAGCAGGAATACAAGAAGCTGGTGAGTATGATGAGTCTTCAAAGATGGAATGGAAAGGGTAGGTAGGTAGGTGTCCATGTAGATGGCGAAAAAAATGATACAAGTATTTTATACTCAAGGGGAGCATAGCGCTCAGGCCGCAGTCGCGACACCCTGTAAGGATTCCCGTTTAGCGATGCGGTGAGGTTGTTGAAAGAATAAAGCGCACCTGTGACCGGCACGCAGGGCAATTGTTGCGTCCCGTCTCAAGCCACTGGTCGACGCATCCCTTGTGGAATGCATGCCGACACGTCAATAGCCGGAGCTCATCTTCCGGCACGTAGTCTTCCAAGCAGATCAGACACTACAGCGCATCCCGTCAGCCAAGGCAATGTACCACGGATGAAAATCAAGAACTCACCCTGTCGACGCAATTTGAAGCAACGCGGCTGTCCTTCTCGTACTCTGCCAAATCACCGGCATGAAGGACTTCGAGCCCCGACTTCGCGATCTCCTCTTTCGTCACGGTCGGCGGCTTCACCTGCCCAAGCAGCTCCGCGAGCTCCCACAGCGCCTCAAACGAGCCTAAGGGATCGTTACCCGTGACCAAATGATGATTGGGCGGATAATAACCTGAAAAAAGATACATCAGCATGTGAGAACGTGCGAGGTATAAGGGGGCACACTGACCACCAATGACATAGATGAAGAACGTCGTCGACCCGCTGCCGTCCGCCGCCCTCGACCCATCTGCAGCACCACCCCGCCGCCCAGGCCTCAACCCGCGAATCGCCTCCGCCGCGCGCGAGCGCCACGGCCGTCCGCGGGGCGTCCCTGGCCGCCCTCCCGACAAATCATTCTCCTGTGCATCCATGCCGTCCTCAGTGAGGCTCGCTGCGTTGCTCGGTGCCTCCGGCTCGGCGTCGTCCTGCTCTGGACCTCTCTGTCTTGCTTGCCCGAAGTTGCGGCCGGCGACTGACTGCAGACCGACGACGATGACGGGGACGATAACGTTGTCTGCTGGAGCGTCAGCGGTCGCAGAGTTACTTGTAGCCGTGTCCGCGGTGGTTGGCGTACTTGGCGCGCTAGTCTGCTCGGCGGTGGTACCAGGTTGTGGGGGCGTGGTCAAGGGCGATGAACTGGGGGAGACAAAAGAGGCAGGAGCACCCGTGCGTGGAGCGAAGGGAGATGCGGGGGCGTGGCCGGGAGGTGCTGTCATGGGTGGGAAGCGATACATTCTCCACCAGTTGATGTCACTGCCCCGGCGCTGGGCGCCGGACGTCGCGCGTGGTGGAAGCTCGTGTACACCAGCCGGTTCAGATGGAGAAGGCCCGCTCGGCGGTGTGGGAATCGCTTCGTCGTCGTTGGGGCTGGGCAAGCCGGAATCCGAGAGAATTTCTTCTTCCTCGTCTACATCCTCCGTGTCAGAGTTGGAGACATCTTCCAGGGAGGGCATACTGTCATGCGACTGAGACGCCGCAGAAATGGCAGGCAAAACTGAAGGAGGCGGCCCTCCCGCAATCGCAGTCTCGTCTTCCTCGAAGAGGTCTTCCACAGGTACAGGCCAAGGAAGCAAGTCCGCTGGGTCCTCGCTCTCAGCGGAGGGCGCATCCAGTCCCGAGCGCGGACCCTCCGCCAAAGTGCGCCTGAGATCGACCTGCAGGTCCATCAAGAATCGCTCAAAGCTGTTTTCTGCAGGCAGAGGCTGATTCGGATCCGGGTTGCCAGTCAAGAGCGCCAAGTTCTGCGGCCACGGCTGGATGGTCAAAGGCTCTGAGCTCCTAGAATTACCAGAGGGCGGACTGTTGTCGGCAGGGGGCGAGTTGTCCTGATTGTCAAGCCCCATGCCCAGGTGAAACGCCCTCGCCATCTCGGCAAGCAGTTGCGCTCTCGGATCTGCGCCGCTCGAGGGTGCAGCCGAAGGTGCGGAGGACGCAGGGCTCGCCGCGTTCGCCGCGCCGCGGCCAGCATGCAGGCCGAGGCGGTCCCGAATGCTTCCCCATGCATTGCGCACGCGGTTCCCGTTCCTGTTCGACGGGTGCAGGCCGGGCATGGCGCCCAGACTATCCAAACCAGCTGAAGGAGGCGCAGACGACGGGAGGGACGTCGAGCCTGGTGCCGCGAGACCTGAGCCAAAGAGAGGATCAGATGTGCCGGAGACCAAGGAGGCGGCCGTTGCTGCTGTAGCCACGCTGAAGTCGCAAGGTCAGATATACATTCTTCGATCCGCAGGTAAGATAAGATGACGTACCTGAGCAGTGTTCCGAGAACATCGATACTGCTGGGAGACAGACTGCTGTTGCCACGATTGGGGTTTTGCGGCTCTGAGGGACTGTCCCCAGAGGCTTCGTCTGCGGGGATGTCACCATCCGCGGCACTGGTAGCGCTCGTCGAAGTCCGCGCAGACGCCTCGGCGGCAGAGTCCGAGACACCTGAGGACGGCGAGGTGCTGTCTGGTGAGACGTACGACGATCGCCGCGACGCCATTGGGCGGGGATTGATCGATGAGAGACGCCTACTTCCATTGTTTGCAGGCGCAGAGGAGGGGCGGGTAGGAAGGGGAGTAGAGCTCGACGGAGGAGGTGGGTGGGCAGCCGAGACATCCGTTGTGTGCACGACACCTTGGACGACGACTAGTGTTCCTGCAGGAGGGAAGCGGCGGTCGGCTGGCGACGTCTGCGATGCAGGCTCGGCGGGCTGTCGTGGTGGATCCGACGGGGCGGATGAGGGTGGTGGCGTGCTCTCCCGCTGCGCTTCTGCAGAGTCATCGAGCGTATCTTTGGCGGCATCCTCGGAAATCGCAAGGAAATCGCGGACGGAGGATGATGCTTCCCCGTCGTGTGCGTCAACAACATTTGGAGTGCTTGGTGTCCTGTCGGCACCAGAGCCACTCGACGCTGGCTCTGCTGGCGTATCGTGTGTAGGTTCAGGCATTGTCCGCTCCTTACCCTTTCCTACATCAGAGGCAGGGGATGACCCCGAGTTGGCCTCTGTGTCCTGCTCACCCTCAGCCTCAGGCACTATTGGCGTGATCGCAGTCTCCTCTCTGCGCTGCCTCTCCCACTCAGCTTCAATGACCTCCGGCTCCTTCTTCTTCCTCGAGAATCGCCACGGACGCCGCGACGTCGAGGCATCGGACGTGGTGTGCGGTCTCACGCGCTCCTGCGCGCCAGCCTGTACTGGGTCCTTCGTCTCAAGCGAATGTCGCCGTCCGAGAGTATGAATAATGCTGCGTCGGGCAGCTGAGCGTATGCTGCGGCGGTTTGTGCTTGCAGACGGCTGTTGCGGGGCGCGGGGAGACGGGCTGGCGTTGGTTGACGTCGAAGGCCCTGCGGCATTCGGATTGTGCGCCTCTCGCGACGATCGAGACGTGCTTTGGCCCATATTGAACGAGTACGAATTCAAGATGTGTGATCCTGCTCAACACCAGACGGTGTAGCCACAAAGGCTGCCCAAGTACAGGGGAGAATGAAAGACGGGGTTTGGATGACTAAGACCAGCTCTGGTCGGCGAGTGTGAACGAGAGGAATTTGACTGTTGGTTGGCAGAGCTAGTTGCTGTACTTTCGAGGCTGGCGAGGTCGTGTGGGTGTGGTGTGCGGGATGTGGTGATGGGCGTCGAGGATGAAGAGGTGAAGCGCCAGTGACGGACTCGTCTCGGTCGCCACTGTGGCTGTCCCACTGACATATCTTATTTCGACCGCCATCGCTCTCGGACTGCCCATTGCCCATGCACACGGCGGACTACGAAAGACACTCTCTGTTCGGTATCTACAGGCGCTCTAGGAATTCTAAAAAGGCGTCAAAACAGTATATCGGGACTTCATCAACTTCTGCTCTAAATACAGGCCCGATATTCGACAAAGCGAGCCCTGCGGGACAAATTAGTCTCGCTGGGTCCGTATACGTGCCTCGATGCTGGGATACTGGCTGCAATCGCGAGGACCAGAGGGAGGGAGCGTGGACATGTGCGGGTGCGTGATTGGATCTCGAAGATGGGAAGTCACCGTCCTCGGTCATATTGCTTCTGCTGCTCCTGGGGCGGAGCGCGCAGCTATGTAGATTGATCCTTTTCATCTAAGCGGGGGTTGTACTGGTATTCTTGAACCTTAGACAGTACAGCAAGGTGAGCAAGTAGAACTATGGCCGCTTTGATATCCTTACCATAAGCATGAGCTGAGTGGGGACTGACGCATAACATATCGGGGTAAGGCTTCTGCAGACCTTGGCGATTCTGATCAGTCAGTTTGTCGAGCCAGGTTAACCTGAACGAGCTTCACCTTCTCAATCTGACCACGCGAGACGTGCGAGGCCTCCTGGAGCGGTGCACTTCCACGTAGGTTCCGCGATGCCATTCTCGCATCGACCCAAAAGGAAGCCGTTCTCACTAGAAGCCATGAATGTGTTCTCGATCACCTGGACCTCGTCGCTGCCTGGCTGTGGCACAGCAGTCGCTGGATAGTCCGTAGACGAGGCTATGAAGGTCATGGATTTGCGATCGCCTTGCGACTCTAGGTATGTCTTCGGCACGTCGATAGCACCTGGTGCCGGGCCGTGGAAGAGCTGAAAGATGTTAACAGGAGAATATATGGGATTCTGCGCAAGTGCTTATTACCTGTACGATCGCGCCTGTCACGGGAGCAACTTCAGAATCCAGAGCGATAGTGCCACGCGAAGTGTCGCCTGACAGGATATGGTAGACCTGCGTTGGCTGAGCGGGTCCAAGTTCAGATTCCGGTTCCATTCCGTGTTATTCAACCTTACCGCATTGCCTTGCATGACTCCGATATAGAAGTCATGTTCCTTGGCAGAGTTTCCATCCAGTCCGCTCTTCTGAATCGCGTCCAGCAACAGCTGGGAGGGATTCTTGTCGTCCAATTCTTGAACCAAGTTGCCCTCCGAGCTGGGATAAGCCCGATTAATTGAGACAAGCTATCTCCAAAAAAGTGCCCGCACCGTGTCACCGTTAGGTCGCCAGTGATCGCCTTTAGCCCTGGAAAAGCGGTACTGGCAGATGGGCGAGCTCGCGAAGATAGGGCCATTCCAACAGCGCCGGACGAGTAGCACGAGCCATTGTGAAACAGTGTAAAAGGCCGTCCAGTGACGAATGGCGTAGACGACGCAACGAGGCCGAGCTTATCGTGGCAGCAGCCCTGTCATCGTCGAAACACAACACAGAGCATCTCGAGCACTGACTTTCATAGCATGCGGGAACGCGCCCAGTGCACTCAGGAATCCCTGGGGCGCATTGTCCGTGAGGCTGATGATCGAATGGACTGCATCTTTGCTACTGGATAAAGAGATGGACTGGTCAATTACATGGAAAAGCGCCTTGGTCCTAGTTACTCGCCTGATGGTCTCAAGTTCCGGTGGAAGGTCGTACCGCCCCGCACTGCGATTCCATATATCCTCCCAATCCATATTGTCTGACAAGCCATCCTGTGATCCAGGCGCCTGCACATTGCTCTTCCTGGCGCCGGGCGATCTGCCCACCTGCGTGTCTGACCTACCGGGTATCTCGCTCCTGAACACCCGCGACGAGTCCGCGTCGAAGAAAGCCATGGAGCTCACGATGAGGCCCTGCGTGGCAAGACTTGGAATCTCGGATGTAAGACATCCCACATTTTCCTTGGCGGACAGATTATTCAGATCATTGAGCAGCGTCGAGGCCAGATTTTCGTCGTGGTGGAAAGCATTGCTGGAAAGTGTCCAAAGTACTGGGTGCGCAGAGAGGCTTTTTGGCAAACGCTGAAGGTAGCGTGATATAGCCGCTGGGCTGCGCGCAAGGAGTGTATTTGCGAACAGCATGCAAGGGCAGCGTCGAGTTCGGCGTCGAGGCTGTCGGAAGTTGGCAGAGAAGAGGTACGCGCACCGCGCTGTTCACAGTTCGGCAGCATCTCAACAAGCCGTCAATAACGCGAAACTCCGAAATAGTAGTGATCAACGTTCGCTCTTCCTCCCCACTCTTTCCACTTCACCACCATAGCCTCACTCTAGATCTGATATATGCAACACGCTCTTCATCATATGCACGTGCATGGTTTGAAAAGGTGGGGATAAGCCGACCTGACCGGCAACTAGGCAACTCCACAGAAGTCGCATCCGGTCTCATCTTTTCTCATTCACTCTGGGAACGCTTCTGACGAATTTATTGCGGGTCCTTCCGAAATTGACTCCCCCGTACTAACGATATCCATGCATGAGCTGACGGAGCATTCAAAACAGGACAAATGATCTACACTCGGTCCGCCAGATGTCTTCATGGATACCCTAGTATGTTTAAACTAGTCTCTACCACGTTTTCATTTGCCTTTATAGCGGCCGTAATGCCCATGGGCGTGCCATTCATCTTGGCAAAACCATCGTCATCCTCACACGGATCTTCGTCATCGACGTTTGAATTTCTCATGACGAATACCGGCTGCGCCTCGAAATGAGGATCAGAATGGGGCATGTTCCGCTGACTTCTTCTCAGACTGCAGGTATATAAAGCCCCTTGGAGCCATTGCCGACGGCCTCACTGTCCCACAAGCATCAGCCATGATTTTATCCATTGCGCTCGTCCTTGCTTCAATCACCCAGGCGTTCGCGGGCACCCCTGGGGACACCAGTCTCACCACAGTGCAGAACGCCTTCGATACTGCGAACGTGCGTGTACCACACCTCTGGAGTAACACTTCCTTCCGAGACGGAGTCCTCATCGCCACCCCTCCCAGATACCTGCCGATTCCCAGTTGACCTTTGACCCTACCACCCTGCTCGAAGTGACTTTCCCCGAGCCCGGCGCACCCGCCATCGACCTCTCAGCCGGCGAGCAGCTCCCCCGCAACGGTGCGCTCATATCCACATCCCCACATCCCCACTCCCACCCTAACTGACACGCTCCCACAGCCACCGCCGGCCCTCCCACGTTCGGCATTCTCGCCGCTGACAGCACCACTGATCCGGGCACGGGGCCCTTCGTCGTCGCGATGGTCGACCTCGACGCGCCGACGCCGCAGGACCCCACGAGCGCGCAGATCCGCCACTTCCTCGGCGGCGACTTCTTCGCGGGGTCCGCGGGCACGGACGGCGTCGCGCCGCTGACGAACTCGACGCCCGCGCTGTCCGAGTTCCTGCAGCCCACGCCGCCGGCGGGGTCCGACCCGCACCGGTGAGTGCGAGCACTACCGAGTGTCTTCGAGCGGGAGGTTGACTGGCGATTGTTTAGATACGTGTTTTTGCTATTCGACCAGCCGGCGGGGTTTGAGAACCAGACGTTCGTCACCCCGTCGACGTCCATCAGCAACTTCAACATCAGCCTGTTCGCGCAGGAGGTCGGGCTGGGCAATCCGCTTGGCGGGACGTTCATGCTCGTGGGACCGGACCCGACCGCAGCCTGAGCCTGAACGTCCGGAGTGAGCCATTTTCTTGAGCTTCGGATTCCAGCCACAGAGGAAATAGGTATTTCAGGTTCCATTAGGGAGAAGTGTCAGTGTACATACAACTTGACTGTACAATAGCTTTACGCCGCGGCTGTGGTGAATACGCTACAATAAGTAAACATGATATAGATACGAACCAGGAGGCGACGCATCCGAGGCTACGATGGCGGCAAGGCCGTCTCATATGTGGACGAGTCGAACGACTTGCACAGCGCCTCGAACAGCTTGCGTGCATCTTCGGCACCGAACTCGCCGCACGCCATCGCGTTCGTGAGCGAGCGCAGCTTCGCGCTGATCAGAGGCACCTGGTGTCCTTCGCATGAGCCCGCGTCCAAAGCAACAACAATAGCAAAGCGACAACGCACGTCCCCGAACAGCCGGACAAGCATTTTGCCGCAGTCCTGCACGTCCTTCTGGAACGCGGCGCCGCGCAGCGAGGCGTCGAGCGGCAGGCGCAGCGCGCGGGCGAAGTTGACGCGGTAGTAGCGCACGGGGAAGCGGCCGCGGTCGAACTTGTCGGACGAGGAGTGGCCGATGTCCATCATGACGCCGTGCGGGTCGCCGAACGCGGAGTGCACGACGCGCTGCTCGTGCAGAAAGGCGAGGCCCTGCGATACGGAGGCAGCGTGAGTTTGGTACTAGGATGGAAAGGCGATGGGAATACTTCGAGCGTCTGTCGGATGAAATCCACAACGTCATGGATCGTCTGGAACGGAGGCTGGTCGTATTCGAAGAGGCGTTCGAGGCACAGCACGGTCTCATCTTCGCGCTGCGCGACGTGCAGAAGACGCGGCGCGGGGTTCCACGGGTCCCGTCGGACTTCTTCTGCGTTGAGGTGCTGCAGGATGGACAGCTCGGTGCTGCCGGTGGGGACGCTTCGGATGATCAGAGAAGGCATGTTCGGAGAAGACTCGTCGGGTTCGGGCTGTACAAACACCTGCGCTCAGACGGGAACTATGAGGCAGGTGGACACGCGAGGGCTCGAGTTGAGATGAACGGACCAAATCCTGTGGTTCTGCGTCTGTATATTGGGCACGATATTCGTCCACTATTGCTTCAAAGTCCCTGCAGACATGTCTCGTTTCATACACCAAGGGTCGAACTCGAAAAACTCACACAAAATATGAATGCGAGGACGTCGACGAGGTTCCCGAGACGGGCATCCTATACAGCGCATGGTTGCCCAAGAACCCTTCGCTTCTAGAGTCCAGTGTTTCCAAGCGTACCATCCTCTGTAAGGGATGGCCAAAGCCGACGTCATCGTCGTCCGCCTGGAGGGCGTCGCCCGGGTCGCTCTCCGTGCTGGGCGTCTCATCTCCAGCAGAGCTCGAGCTGTCCAATGACGCCGGCGAAGCAGGGCTGGCTGGCGAGCGCGACAACATCATCTGGGGCTACGAAGCAGCAGACGGGCAGGGGCATCATGGGGTGGAAAGACAGAGAATATGAGGAACCGGGCTTTGACCGGCGCATGGCCTCTTATGTCGGTCTCCACTCCGGACCCAAATACCGTTAACGCCCACGGAAATAAAATAGATCGGGCTGATGTCATGCGATCTCCAAAGCGAACTTACCGCAAGCCGTTTCCAGCTAGCGATTGATCATACATGACAGTCTACGACTGTACATATGCAGTGTCACTCCCGATCTGTTACGCAGATAATAAGAACATGGGCAACTCTGGCAACCGAGGTACTTGCTTCACTGGACGATGGTCGCATATTCTGCGTCTAATCAAACCTACGGATGACCGCGAATACTCAATTTAGATAGGGCAGAATGGACGTCCTGAAAAATTTTCTGCGAGCCTGAATGGCGGTCAGGGGAGGGAGGGACCGAAGGTCGACGACGGGGTGATGGCGACCTGAGGCTGCAGGGAAAACACTGGGAGGAACAAATCGAGGGTTTACGTAACAAGCTACACGGAGGTCGCGTGATCGTGGAAATGACATACCTTCTGTGGATGCGTCCTCCTCCTCGAAACTAAGACTTTGTCAGGCGCCTGCTAAGTGCTTGTGTTCACCGTTCCTCCTGCCACAATGGCGTCCACCCATAGACTCCCTGCGCTCTCACCAGCAGAGTTTGAGGCGTACAACGCGCGCATCCAGGCCGCTGCGCTCACCGCCACCAGAAGTTCAGCCGGGTTACCGTCCGATATAACCTTTCACCGCTCGGTTGACCGAGATTTCGCCAAAGAGCTGGATGCATGCTCTGAAAGGGTGCTCTCAGTCACCAATAGACTACTGAGTCTGGTCTCAACAGCAGGGAGCTCTCAAAGTGCGAGCAGGAAGGGAAAGGCAAAGTTGGAGGACCAGGATGACTTCACGGATAGATTCGAGTCTGTGATCGTGGAGTCTATGGACCAATTGCTCGAGCGAGCAGTGCGTTTTTATTTCAGATGTCATGTGCATATAGATTTTCATGTCTTGTATAGGATATCTGTTTGGACCAATTCTCAGGACGCTCGAAAGCGCCTGCTATTGCCATACACCCGTCGCTGCCTGAAAAGCCCAAAAGATCTGCAGCCGCGAACGGTCGCCCGGAACCAGTCATCCAGCATGCGTATTATCTGTCAAAACCACAATTGAAGTTCAGACGAAAGGCAGACAATACGAATGGTCTCGTTTGGTACCCAACGCTGAAGCACAAGTATAACGCTCAGGTACCTTTAGGATATAATCTACATCCTAGTGACCAGGATTCTGAGTCATCACTGTAAGTTCTCTTATACTTTCTCCTTTGACGGTGAAACTGACCTCATTTGAGACCACCACATCCATACCGACATGAAGTAACGAACATATCATATCCACCGCGCATGTTCAAGTCGCATGACCCCATACCCCCGCGATCGTTCTCCGACACACCATTTACATGGGTATCTACAGCGAGTGATCTTGCTGCTATGCTAGACAAGTTACGGGCATCGCAAGAAATTGCGATTGATCTTGAATATCACAGCTATCGGACATTTAGCGGGTTCGTCTGCCTCATGCAGATTAGCAATCGGGACGAGGATTGGGTCGTAGACACTCTCGAATTGCGGGATAATCTGGAAGATCTGAATGAAGTCTTCACAAACCCGAATATCGTAAAGGTACGACGCGCTTCATATTCATCAGCCCATCACATGTTCAGTCTTTATACGTTAGGTGCTTCACGGCGCTGAGAGCGATATAGTGTGGCTTCAGCAAGACTTCAATCTTTACATTGTGAATCTTTTCGACACATTCCACGCATCAAAAGTGCTCGACTTCCCCCGGCATGGCCTTGCGACGCTTCTGGAGATGTACTGCGACTTTACAGCCGACAAACGCTACCAGCTTGCCGACTGGCGTATCAGGTACGTTCTCCCGTCGCGTCGGAATACTATCACAGATCTCAATGTTTCCCTTCAGACCTCTTCCCGAAGAAATGCTGAAGTACGCACGTTCGGACACCCACTTCCTCCTCTACATCTACGACAACCTGCGCAACGCGCTCCTCGACCGCTCGCTCTCGCGCGCGCAATCCCCCTCCGCCGCATCTACCAGCCGCCCGCAGTCCCCCGCGGCCGACGGTCCTGAGAGCCTCCTCCGCGAAGTGCTCGCGCGCTCCGCCGAGACCGCGCTGCGCGTGTACGAGCGCGAGTTCTACGACGCGGCGGGCGGCAGCGGGCCGAGTGGGTGGGACACGATGGCGAAGAAGTGGAACAAGCTCGCGCTGATGGCGGATGGGCCGGGCGGCGAGAGGCTGGAGGTGTACAAGGCAGTGCATGGTTGGCGGGATCGCATTGCGCGCGAGGAGGACGAGAGCACACGGTGTGTTCTTTATTTTTCACCGAGCCCTAGCTTCAGGCACTGACTGACTGTGAATAGATATGTTCTGTCGAACCACTTCCTCTTTCGCCTGGCCGAGCAGCCTCCTGCAGACATGGCCGCGCTGCTGGGTACCTTCCAGTCTGTCCCTCCGATTATTCGGCGCCGGGCGAAGGATCTTCTGGACGATATCAGGAGCGCGATCAAGCGTGCGGCGAAGAGTGTCGCAGAGGCTCCCGAAGCCATCATTGCAGAAGTCCAGGCAGCCAGCGTCCAAGACGAGACCATGGTCGTCGACGAGGAGCTTGCTTCCACGTCCAGTTCCGCGGTGCAGTCCAATCTGTGGTCGCGCGGTATAGCTTCACACACAGCTTCGTCGTCGGCATTGCTGGGCCTGTCGGTTTCCCGCGTGTCTGGGTCAAAAGCAGCGTCCTATACTGCCGTCAAAAGCGTCCTATTCGGTTACCGCCGAACGTCCATCACGACTATTGCAAGCTCCTCCAGCATTAGTCCTTTTCAAGATGTCATGAAGCAGATCCACAGCGCGCTCAATGTTGCTCCTCAGATGCCCCAGGTAGGTTTTACACATGGCGTGCTGCCAACTAAACATACTAAACTAGAGCCACAGATCGCCGACATCAAAGAGGTCGTTGCGACGCCTGAGACACCTGCCGCGGCAGAAACGCCCACGATTGGCGAGCCTTCAGCTCTTGGCGCGGAGGAGCTCGCCTTCGTCCCCTCGTCCCAGCGCCAGCCGGCCCCCATCGAGTCCGTCGACGACTCGATCGTCGTCGTGGGCCAGCGGCAGAAGAAGCGCAAGCGCAGCAAGAAGACCGACGCGGACGATGTGGCGCCGTCGAAGTCGGCCGACCTGAGCGCAGAGAAGAAAGCGAAGAAAGGCAAGGCACCGGCGGAAGACGTCGTCCCGTATGACTATTCCACGGCGCCGAATATCTTAGATGACGAGCCCGCCACCGAGGGCGCCAAGGCTCCCCGCAAAAAGCAGAAAAAGAGCAAAGGTGCGTGTCTATGTGCGATCGACTGGGAGGAATGGATGCTGATGTTAGTGTTTGTGTAGGCGCTACGGTCGAGTATGGCAATTTTCCCGCTCCGCCTCGCGATCGTACGCAGGTAAAGAGCGGGAACCAGTCTCATACATTCCGATGATGCAGGCACTCTTTGACCATACTTACCGAGCGTTGACTCACCACGCGAAACCCTTCTCTCTTGCACACTGGTCATACTTCCAGCCTAGTCACCTTCATTGTTCCTTCGGGAGTGCGCATGAAACATGTTACGAGGGCTACTCGAAATAAAAAGTATTATACTGCACAATACAGATCATAGCATCCTGTCCTACTCGACATGTTTGCTCCGCCTGGACTTGTGCACAGTGCCCGTCCTCTCCAATGCCGTCTTCAGACTCTTTATCGTCTGTACTATCTCCGCTGTATCCGTCATATTCAGCTGTCAGACTCATAGGCAGAGATATGAAGGACGCACCTGCGCTCTTAGCATTCTCCGCCTCGAAGTCATACCGCTTGTTGCCTCCGTCACGATGCACGACGAAGCGGAAGGTGGAGGGCTGCTTGGTCGACTGTTGACATGCCACGACGCTCTTGATGTGGTATGACGAGGTCTTCCCGCTGTCGAAGACGGCCTTAGCCCTGTTGGAGGAGGGCATGACCTACAGACAGAGTTAGGGAGTACGCGCGGCATGAATGGCGTTCTGAGCGTACGTGGATATAGGCGCCGTCGATAGCAAGGACACGTTCGTGCCGCCCGACAAGCATCGGCAACTTGCGATAGACCGTGTATTTCTAGAATCATGAGCCTTTAGTGGAGCATCCACGACACGTCTGTTCGAAAACTACTGACCTTGTATGCAGCAGTGTAATCTCCAGCCGCACTGTACTGTGTTTCTGGAATATCTGAAATCCTCTTGAAGATCGAGGCTAGAAAGCATGTAAGTTCGACTCTCTGTAACAGCGACACCAGCCGAAAGAGCATACCATTGGGATCAGTGGTCCTCCCAGTCGGCCGACCAACATCCACGCCCAGATGCGGCAACATAGATCGTTTCACCAGCATGAGATCGGACTTGCCCTGCAGACTCGCAACAGTGCGATCGAGCGGAATCAGGATACTCATGTCGCCAAGCAAAAGCGCATACTCCTTCGGCTGGAGCTTCCGCTTCCGACATACGAGCTCCAGTGCTTCCTGCATGTACATCGTCGCAGACCTGCGCACAATCTGATCAGTACCGTAGGCAGGTAGTATACACACAATGAGAGCTTACACAGGAATCGTGGTTGAGATGTGCACTGCGTCGGCGGTGTCCTGGACCCTGATACGCAGGAACATCTGTGGGCCGTAGCCGGGTGACGGCCCAAACGACGACGGGAATATCGACGAGTTGACGAGTGTAGATCCAAGTATTGCGCTTCCGCTCGTCGCTGGAGTCGTACTTGGTGCGGCGAGCGCGTCGGGCTTCTTCGCAGCAGCACTTGGCGTCGTTTTGGTGACACGAGACGGCGAGCGCTGGATCTTGGACTCGAGCAGCTTGTTTTGCTGGACTGTCGAAAGTGTCACATTACAATGTAAAAGAACCGAATGAGGAGTGCTGACCTTGGGCAGAAGAAGCTTCTAACACAGCGTATGCATCAAAATTGAACTTGGAGACCTTACCAGTCCTATCGGGCGCTGTACACGCATTCAGGAGGTGCCATATCAGCATTTGACGATGGAAAAGAGGACAGTGCTTACGCGGGAAGTCTTCGTCCACTTCTCCATCATCCTCTGCTATCCTGAGCACCCAACCTACGGCGCTTAACAGTTCCTCCTCTCTCTCCTCCTTGCTATCGCTCTTCTCCCTTGCGAGGTCGTCAAGCCGTGGTTCCCAGCCCTCCTCCCAGTAACTCCACAGCGCAAAGCCGAGCACCTCTTCCATCGTTGCGTCACGCCGCACCGTCAATTGCATCTCCTTCCCGTTCGGGATCATGGCATGCGGGAAGAACACTGAGATCGTAATCGCAGCGCCAGCCGCAACACCACGCCCAGAGATTGCAGAGTACAGATCCGAGAAGGGATTTGATGTTGACGTCGTTGCGAGCATAGCCGACAGCGCAGATTTGGCGGGCTTGCTGGGAGGTATGGGCTGACGCGCGAACAGATCTTCCTCTTCGGGCTGCGAGGAAGTATGAGCAGGTGCGCGGGGCCGATTACTCTGTTTCTGAGGCGTGGCCTGCGCGGCCTGCTCGGGCGTCTTTGGTGGAGGCGGGGTGACGATTTCAAAGTAGGAATCCACGAGCCGGCCTTTGGAGGTATTGGCGGTATTTGGGGCACCTTCGTTCACGGGACTGAGGCGCGGGCGAGTGCGACCGGGATATGGCAGGGAGTTGGAGAGGATGGAGCTGGCGCTTCCGCTGAGGATGGAGGCGGAGAGTGAAAGGACATCGGAAGTGGAAGCGAGGGATGCACCGGGCGGGCGGGTCGTCGTAAATTCACTACGGAGACGTTAGAGAGGACACTGATCAGGGCGAAGGAACGACGTACGGATCGAAATCATCCTCTTCAATATCCATCTCCATACTGTCGTCGACATCCAACACATCGTCGAATTCATCTGCCTCAGGCTCCTCTTCTTCATCTGGCGAAGATCCCTCCTCGTCAGATGATGAGAAATCCGAAGTGGTGATTTTCTCCGGTGTCCCAGATATCTGCACGCTTGGTGCCGGACCAGTTCCATGGCGCGCAAGCATTCGTTGTCGACGGCGCTTGTCCATCTCTTCCGCACCTTTGAACTTTGGAATGAAAGGAGCCGGATGTGTAGGTTGACCGTTGGCCTGCTGCTGCTGCTTTGCCGCGTCGTCGCCCGATTTACTGGAGCTTGCCTGTGAAGCTGCCGATGACTTCCGCGACTGCGACGGTGGGGTGGATTGTGATTGTGGCCCCGAGACAGTCTCATCCTTTGAAGGGGCCTGCAAGGCGGGCATCTCTCCATTCGCCTGTTGCTGAACCCCTGCATCTCCATTTTCCTCTAACTCGGCTATCCTCGCAGCCCGTTTCCCGGATCTTCTCATCTCAGACCTCCGACGACCACCTACTCCCATGCCGATCGCGCCCGTCCTATTTGGTCCGAGAATTGTCTGCGAGTATTTCAGCCCAGTGGCACCCGGGAATCCAGACATGCTCCGTGGACGTGCAGCAGTCGATGATCCCTCGCCAGGTTCGGCTTCATCTTGCGAGATTGGAGGCGAGGATGGTGCGGACAGTTCGGGCCAGCGATCGATGTCTGCTAGGGATGCGGTGACAATATATGGATTGGAAGAAAAGGAGGGCGGCAGGGAGATGAGGCGGGGACCATAGGGATCGTCGATGGTGCGCAGGTAGTTGAGACGGAGGCTGTGGATAAGGAAGCTGGGAGAGCATTAGCTGTGTAAAATAGGGAACAGGCACGACTTACTCTGGGTCACTCAGGAGTGACATGGTTCTGGTATGTCTTCGGGGCCCTGATTCTCGTATCGATGCTATGTAGGTTCCTGTGACTATTATCAGTGTCTAGCAATTGTAGAGACTGTGAGAGTGGAAACAATGGAAGCAACACCATCGCCTGCTGCACCCCCATAGCTCGTGCCACCCATGCAAAGTAGCAATCAACTGTTTAGATGATGATGATCTTGGTCGCTCAGAACCGGATAGACCCGGACGGTCTCACAACTCAAGTACTCACCTGCCGCTCAATAATGGCCAACAGGTACTACCCCAGCTCCCGTACAGGGCCGATGAATGCTGCCTGTCTCAAGAGGATGTTCGACGCGTACGACGTGCAAGTCGGGTCGTAGATGGTAGATCTACATGCAAATCAGTGCACTCAGCATCAATCCTACTCGTTAGTTGACACCTTCCCACAATTTTGTATTTACCGTGGTCTGTTTCCGTTCCGCCAATGGTGAACGGGAGTGCGCTGTGGCAGTCGTCGACGTCGTCAGTGTCGACGGCAAGGTCGCCCGAGAGGGCTGAATATAGCAGGCACGTGACCTGTTAATAGATCACACTTATGACGTTACGATTTTTGAAAGTTGACCACTCCATCCTCTCTTTTTCTAACTACTTAAATGCCTTACTGTAAACGTGCAGGGCACCGTAAATCATGGTCGCTGAAGCAATGCTACCCACCAGGCTGAGTGATCTTGAACAGGACCCAAGCGCAACCCAGTCGCACGTTGACCGGGACCCAAACCTTTTGACTTTTGATGAAGATCCCAGGCCATCGTTTCCCTCGAGTGCGTTGATGAACCTTTCTTGGAACAGTCATGGGACAGACTACAGTGTGGTATCGGAGCGCACGAAGGGTCGGTGCGACAACTGACACGATCCGCCTTTATTTACGCTTGAAAGTTGGACATCCTTTCGAATGAGGGCTAAGTGCCACGTTTACTTCTCATCGTCACATAACCTTCGATCACTCTTCAATGTCTGCCAGACGAGAAGGCAGAATGTGCTTTCCTTGCTCAAACCAAAATTGCAGTCCTTTTTGCTGTTTCCCACTGTTTATCAAACGTTATGGGTGTCAGCTTATTGTCGGATCGGCTCGAGCGCCTGAGCTGTGGCAGACGAATCACGAATCACGAACGTACGTTTTCTTACTCTTTATGAGTAGAGAAGCTTACTGACAAATAACTTGTGCCTGTGAGCAGGCTTGCTATTGTCGCTTTCACGCTAGGAGCAACCTACCATCAGTTCATGGCTATGCGGGGAAGAAGCACGATTTTGAGCCGTCGACACAAAATCAAGTCTTAAGGACATGGTAATTGTTTAGACATCAAGATGTCGAAGAGTTACACAGAGATGCCTGCCCTGGCGTATTGTGAGTCCCCGTACTCGTCGCTCGACCGTCCCGACGCTACAATGACTATAATTGTGAGCCATCGTTTCCACTCATTGCTGCTTTTTGTCTCTCCAGGATGCGGGCTGATGTGTGCTGGCTTTTAAATGCCGAGGTCCAAGTCTAAGGCTCCGTACCATCCTACACGTCCGCTCTCCCTCGGCTCCTTCTACCTTCTACCATACGACAAAGATCGGCGCTGGCTCGCTTCTATTTTACGACACGAGAAGATCACTGCTACAATTGAACGACTCTAATTATTCCGACCACGACTTCTGACGACTCTAATAATCTTATCGCGCATATTCTCAACGAGCAAAGATGTCGCGACATTCTTTCCGCACGACGTCTATCTATAGCACGTATAATCAGAGTAGCGATCTTCAACTTTCGTGAGTATCGAACAAATCTAAACTAGCTAGACCACTAGAGGCTTACCATCTGAAAGAAGAAATTCATCATATACCCCAGCAACGAGCCACTATAATCAGCCTCATGTCTCCAAATCCGTATCACCAGTACACTCGAACCCCGACGACATCGATCTAAACCATCCTGCGAACTGGGGCATCTTCGACGACCCGTCGCAGCCGCCGCGACGGCCCAAGTGGGAACGGAAGCCGTCTACAGCTACTCATTCATACACAGTCAATTATTACGACCCCTCACATCAAACCATGCCCACCGCGTCCGGCACTGACGGCCCTCTTCCACAAGGAAGCTATAGCTATGCTTCCCATGGAGCACCGTTCGTAGCTGGGAATGCCTCCCTCGCTAACACGCAACCTCCGAACCAGGGTTTTCCAGCTCCCTACGCCAGTAGTGCGCATGTGTACCCATCGAGCACCGCGCCGACCAGCATCCCTCCACAAGGAAGCTCCATACATGTGTCTTCTTCTAGAGCCTCCGCCCGGGCCTCTTCTGAACCTCGTCCACTCAGTCCGACTGAATGGCACAACCCGTCGTCGCAGGCGCCGCGCACAAATGCGCCTTCAGTCGAACAGCGTGACAAGGACCGGCATAGATCAAGAAAGCCCGCTAGGCAGTCGAAGCTGGGCGGGATTCCAAGGGATCAGATGCAACGCTTTCGGATTGTGGACTTGGGCCCGGGGCCGAGCTCGTCTTCTGGATCGAAGAGAACGAGATCGCCAGGCAGCGACGCCCTTCCTGATGCGAAGATGAGGGCTACTGTCCAGAGCAACTCCATTGGCGGGTCGAAGGGCAAGGGAAAAGCTGACCTATCCCTTGAGGAAGAGAAATTGCGCGAGAAGCGGAGGAAGGAGGCGGATAGAGTGCAGACCTACCGCGACACCATCGATGGTGCTTACGACGAACTGCGTGCGGCACTGTATCCTGACGAAGAAAAGTGCGCGTCCGTTCGATCTGACCACAGTAAGCGGAAGTGCATGCAGGACGGTGAGTCGTTTTCCATGCGCTGCTTTCGTCGCTTTCTAACCAATCACTACTTCGCAGCTGCCAAGATGCTCAAAGATGCGGCGAGGACAGAGGCGGTACTGCACGCGAGAATTGGTGAACTTGAGGAATCAAACAGAAACCAGGAAGCAAAAATAGCAAGTTTAGAGACAGGCATGGCAGCGTATGAGCAGATGGTATTGCAGTTACTTCGGGATCAAAGGGAGATCACTGGGCACGTTACGAATGTGGGGCAATAATTGCCTTTCATGACAGCTTAATATTTGCTACCTCAATAATATGATATTGTGAACTGTAATCTAGCCAACTGGGTGATTAGGATGATTCACCCTGCTTTGCCTACCATTTTGGGACGACTTCATATGAGAATCCACGGGAGAGAGAGGAGCATTATAAACTCACTTCTGTTGGGCCGCCATATGCCGAGCTCGCCGAAGATGCACTAGCTCAGCTGTGTACTGGCCGCAACGCTGCATAGTCTCCTCAAGTTTCAGCAGTCTTGCATCATGTGCAGCGCTCGCTGCCTCAAGAGCAGCTACTCGCTGTTCGCTTTCGCTGTGAATATCGGCCATAATATTCTCCTCTGCGACATGATCGATCACTTAAATAAAATACGATTATGATTAGTGTTCGACCATGTTCGACGAGCAATGACCCACCCGCGCGAAGCATAACGTCCCTTTCTTTGCGCGCCGACGGACGAGCATCGGCAGGGAAGGGACTCCAGATGGATTGAACGTTCTTGTAGAAAGCGTCGTCCTTGACTATGCGCTTGCGTCCAGCTGAAGGTGCCACAGCCTGGCGCGGATCCTTCCAAGGAATGGACAAACTGGCATGCTCGTTTCTGCTACTATGGTGCCGCGCAGCCTTGGAACCTTTGAGCAGTACTTTCTGCAGTTGCGACGCAGACGGGTGGTACGAAGATTCGGGAGCATGACCAGAACCAGAATGGCTTATCTGAAGGGACGACATCCCCGAGTACAGACTCGGGAATAGCGCGGGACTCGGAGGAGGGAGGGACGTTCGATGTGACATTGGATAGAAATAGCGGACACTAGTAGACCAGATGATCAGGTCAATTGAGCCATATACGATGGAACAATGAAAACTGACCTTGCTCTCCAGGAGCTAGAACTGAATGGACACGGCCAAAGCAAGCATCAAGGCTTTATAGGCCGCGGCGATTTCGTCGAGACAAGAAATAGAACAAAGGCCACCTAAAACATAGTTCACCATACCTCGCTTCAGGTTGAGCCTTGTTCTCCGAAGGATAGGGCGACAAAGTAGTCCACATTCGATGGTGATGTTCCTCCTGCATAACGATCAAGTACCTGCCAGATCGAGTACAAGGTGCCGTCAAGCGCCGTTGCTCTTGAGCCGTCACCACTTCATGAAAGTAGACCTGCTACCTTCGTGTTACAAGTCCAGTGTCATATCGAGTGCAATCAGCATAATCACAACGCCGAGCGAATTTAATACAGATGTGCCAATGGTCGTTAGACCGGTTATAACTTCTGGTGAGAAGGCAACGGATACCAACGCCGAGCGATCATGACCAGAAGATAATGCATTCTGCATGCTTTTTAGATATCATACCTACAGTCGTTTGATCTGTTAATTAGAGGCCCAGTAGTCGCCGCCGTGGAGAGCGACGAAATCGACTTCCAATGGTGGTTGAGGGGTCCCATAAGCGGCGGTCCGGCCGCGGGCCGAAAAGGAAGGCGCCGAAAAGTTGTCAACGTTCTCCGGAGACGACACCGTCGACCATGTTGTGACTTGCAGGCTGTCAACATCGCAATTGACCTTGGGATGTTATCTCAGCCGTCCCTTCTGCAGATTCACGAACTCAGCTCAAAATGCACCTTCGCAGGTACCGCGCGCCCAGACTGACGAGTCACTGAGCGGCCGCTCGCTTCGTATGGCCCGCCAATCCGTGCGGTACTAAAAGGGACCTCCGTGGTAAGTACCATGGCATTGTACTCACAACTTGACGATCCAGTCGTCTATCGTCAAGACATGGCCATATCGACGGTCTTATCGTCATTATACTGACCCAAGCGCCCGAGCTCCCGGGCTATGCCCAGCGAACGTACCCTTCCTGATGCTGATGAAAGCAAGGTCTTTTCGACAATTGGCTTTCAGCGCCATGTATTCTCTTGCCTATCTTGCAATTTTCGTATTCACACTGGGTGCAGCGCACCATAATCTGGGGCTATTCAGGCGGATTTCGGATGTGCGACATGAAATCACATCTCATCGACCACCATGCCCATCACCGACCGCGGTCCATCCCCCCAGCGACCCCCGACGACGCCGTCCCGGCTCGACCCGCAGATGTTGCCGATCGACAAGGACCTGCATCCCGTCTTCCACCGTGGGCGCGTCGCGGTCGTCACCGGCGCCGCGAGCGGGATCGGGCGCGCGGCGGCGCACGAACTGGAAAAGTGTGTAGGGTGTGCGGGCGGGTGCCGTGTCCGTGCTGAGCGATCGCTGCAGGCTCGGCCTGAAGGTCACGATCGCGGACGTGAACGCCGCGCAGCTCGCGGTGCCCACAAACGTGAGCAACATCGACGAGGTCGTGCGGTTGCGCGAGCGCGTGTATGAGGCCTGGGGCGAGGTAAGAACGACCGGCGGGCTGTGCGGCGCGATGATGTTGTTGGACTGCGTCTGTTGCGGATTTCACAGGTCGCGGTCCTGTTGAACAACGCCGGGATCGGGCAGAAGGGCACGTCCTGGGAGGGCCTTGACAACTAGCGCAAGGTCATCGACGTCAACCTCTTCAAGTGCGCGTGCTTCAGTCCGCATCTACACCGCACTGACCGGCCGCGCGCAGGATCGTCAATGTGCAGCATACGTTCGTGCCGTACATGCTCGCCCAGGAGAACCCGTCCGTGGTCGTCAACACGGGCTCGAAGCAGGGCATCACCAACCCGCCGTGAGTGTCCCGTATACCGCACCCACACCACGCTGACGCTTTCTCTCAGCGGCAACGCAGCGTACAATGCGTCCAAGGCCGCCGTCAAGAGCTTGTGGCCTCTCCTGGGAGCTGCGCCAACGCCCCAACGGCAACGTCACCGCGCACCTCTTCATGTACGCCTCCCTCCCCCGCCCCCACTGCCGTCTTTCCGTTCCTAACATGACCAACAGCCCCGGCTGGACCTGGACGGGTATGACCGGCGGCGCGGCCGAGGGCGCGCAGAAGCCGGCCGGCGCGTGGACCGCCGAGGAGACGGTCGGGTACATGCTCGAGCGCGTGCGCAACGGCGACTTCTACATCATCGTGCCGGACAACGAGACGCGCCGCGAGGTCGACCAGCTCCGCATCCTCTGGACCGCGGGCGACGTCGCCGAGGGCCGCCCTGCGCTCAGCCGCTGGCACCCGAACTATGCGGGTAAGGAAGAGGAAGAGAAGATAAGTCGGCTGTATGAGTATAAGGTGTCGTATTGTTTTCGTGCTGTCTAGAACGTCTGATTGCTACGTAGTATTTGTGCGCCTCGTGCGCTGCTCGTTACAGATGAAGTATGTCCCTACATATTCTTGTGATCCAGCTTCGACAGATGCCCATTGCCTGCCATCCAGTAGTGTGTCAGAGACGGGGAGGCAGCCCTGCAAAAATAGAGGAGGTGAGATGTCGCGAAGGCGAAGTGGAAGGTTTGGAAACAACAATCCAGGCTTTATACCAGAGATCAGCACAGTATCAGATTAATTGGGCAACGAGCATGTGGGTAGAGGTTCAGATGAACTTCGTCGACAATCGATGGTTCATTATTTGAGCAGAGTCGGGCAAACTCAACGTTACATACTTATTGATAATCCGTGACGATGGGTGCCATAAACTCCAAGTGTCAGCGAGCCATGTAGATTGATTATCGTTTCCTGACAGCCTTCATCAAGACCATGAATGGAGACAATTCCTGTAGACTCGCCTCTGTTGAGGTTCTGTACCTTGAGACCTTTTCCGGTGCTCCAACCTATCCATAATCTCACAGCACAAGTTCAAGGTATGCCGACATTCCCGCATAGTTTCTTCTGTTTTCCTTATCTGTACCCTCAGGTCATCTACTCTTCGCTCACTCTCACCGTAGATCATATCGGCCTCGACATTTCGGTCTATGGCACGATCGGTCACTAGAAAAGATCGCGATTACGATTAGTGCCCGACCGTATTCGATGGGCAATGACTAACCAGCACGGCATAACGTCTCTTTCTTGGCACGTCGTCGGACGAGCGTCAGGAGGAAAGGGACTCTAGATGAGCCGAGTGTTCCTGTAGGAAGCGTTATCCTTGATTGTGCGCTTGCGTCCAGCGGAAGCTGCCACCGCCTAGCGTGGGTCCTTTCGAGGAGCGGACGAGCTCGAGTGCTCGCTCTTCCTGCTCTGGTGCCGCGTGGTCTTGGGGCCTTTGGGCAAAGCTTTCTGGGATTGAGGCATATGCGCACGGGACTGTGCTCCTGGAACGGAGCCAAGGCCAGCCTGGCTTATCCGAAGCGACGACATCCCGGAGTACAAAGTCGGTGGTAAACCAGGACTCGGAGGAATGGGTGTTCGGCGCGACATATTGAAAATGAACGGGTGGGGCTCGATAACGAACAAGGTCAGATAATCGAAAGATGAGTAAAGCAAAAGAGAGCTTACTATGATCGTCAAGATTTGGGACTGAATAGCATCAATCGTAGATGTCGAAGTTTTATAACTGACGAACCATCGATGGGCAAGGACGGAACAAAGAGAATAAGAGCAGTGCATTCACCACCCATACGCTTTAACTTGTATTATGCCAAACCAGTCGATTCACTGTGAAACCTAGCATCTGTTTTCGTTGATGTTATTTCTTCAGCATGAGGGACACATGTCGCAAGGAGAATAAAGAGTGAACGAGCGTCATCACTGCTTTTGACAACGTCAGATTGAACTGGCGATAATCCAGTCTAGTACAAGGTGACTGCCTAAACGATATTCGTGCAGCAACCGCACGCCTGAGGAAGGGGATGAGCGTGCACAAACTTTGTTCCCAACATGGTAGCACGGCGGTATCGTCAAAGCTTGCGCTGGAGAAAATGAGGTGAGATTGTGGGTGAAACTCGAGCAAGAAACCTCCGGTGATTGCAAACATACGCCTTATAATAGTAGCCTTTCGGCGCAGAATGTGTCCATGAGCTTGCCATCCGGTAGACTGTCATGACAGTAGATGAAATCGACTTGACAATCCAACTGAAAGACCACGGCTCGCGGCACAGACGCCATGTGGCCGGGAACAGCCGAGGCAGCCCGGGACCGCGGACGCACCACAGTCCAGTCACTTCTCAACTCTCGTTGAGATTAGAACGTTCATCTTCGAAACATGCCAGAAAACGTATGTAGTCCATTTGTCTCCATTTATAAAGATACCAAGGGTACTTCAAAATGAAGTTCAAGGCATCTACATGATCAAGCGCCGCCCAGGATTCCAGATTCTTCTTTACAGCACAAGCCCTCCCCGTCGCCCGACACCGGCACAGATTGGCACTGACAATTGAAGTTCCTGCAAGTGACGTCGAAACTGGTGCGCTTCATTGAGAGGAAATCCTCTATCGAATTTCGTCTTTTTCTATTTTCGCACTCAATTGAATCTCTCCAAAGAGCACTGTCGGGGTTTGCACCGCGGGAGACTACGCTGTAGCCTGTCGCTGGCATACTTGGCCTGCACATGCTTACATAGCTTCCTCATCTGCTACGCTCGATTCTCAAGGGATCATACAACTTACTTCGGTGGCTTTGTAGTCCCATGTTTTTGTATTCACATTGCGATGGCCTTATTGTCACGCTGGTTCGAGCGCCTAAGGCTGCAGAGCTGTGCCCAGTTAAGAACGTACGTCTTCTTGATGCTGAAGATAACAAGAATAGGAGCTGACAATTGATTCGCAGTAGTAACTTGTCTCCCATGATCCTGCGATTGTCGCTTTCAAGCAGATAACTCACCATCAGTCTTTGGCTATGCAGGACGGAAGCTTGACGTCGAGTTCACGACAAGAAACCAAGTCGTTTCAACGTCGTAATTGTTCAGACGTCGCGATGTCGGCGATTAAATGTTCGGATGCGTGGTTCTCACGTATTGTAGTCATCATAGCCGTCGCTCTACCGTCCGGATGCTACAATAATCATAATTGTGAGCCATCGTTTCCACTCGTTACCTCTGAAGCCGAATGCCTGCTTTTTTGTCTCGCCAGGACGCAGGCTAAGGATGCTGGATATTAAATGCCGAGGTCCAAGTCTGAGGCTCCGTACTATCCTCCGCATCCGCTCTCCCTCGTTCTATTCTATTCTACTTATTCTACTACAGGCATTCGGCGCTGGCACGCCTCTATTCTACGACGACACGACCATTATTACACAGACAGGCTCTAATCATCTCGACTACGAGTTCTGACGACCTCGATAATTTATCACGCCTATTCTCCACGACCAAAGATGTCGCAACATTCTGTCCACGCAACATCCATCTATACCATGTATAATCAAAGCAGTAATGACCAACCTTCGTGAGTTGCGGACACGTTGAATCTGGCTTTATTATGCAGAGGCTGACTATTTGAAAGACGAAATTCAACATACACCCCAGTAACACACCACTATAATCAGCCCTACCTCGCCAAATCTGTATCACCAGCAGACACAAACCCCGACGACATCGATCTTAACCATCCCGCGAATTGGGGTATCTTTGATGACCCTTCGCAGCCGCCGCGACGGCCCAAGTGGGAGCGGAAGCCGTCTGCAGCTACTCATTCGTACCCAGTCACGCATTCCGACCCCTCACGTCAAACCGTACCCACCGCGTCCGGCACTGACGGCTTTCTTCCACAAGGAAGCTATAGCTACGCTACCCATGGAGCCCCGTTCGTAGCCGGGAACGCCTCCCTCGCTAATACGCAACCTCCGAACCAGGGTTTTCCAGCTCCCTACGCCAGTAGTGCGCATGTGTACCCACTGAGCACCGCGCCGACCAGCAGTCCTCCACAAGGAAGTTCCACGCATGTGTCTCCTTCTAGAGCATTCGCCCGGGCCTCTTCTGAACCTCGTCCACTCAGTCCGACTGAATGGCACAACCCGTCGTCGCAGGCGCCGCGCACAAATGCGCCTTCAG
The DNA here is from genome assembly GCA_003675405.1 of Hericium coralloides. NCBI lineage: Eukaryota > Fungi > Basidiomycota > Agaricomycetes > Russulales > Hericiaceae > Hericium > Hericium coralloides. The sequence continues at coordinate 135,047 of QUOP01000212.1, read as the reverse complement.
TCGAACAGCGTGACAAGGACCGGCATAGATCAAGAAAGCCCGCTAGGCAGTCGAAGCTGGGCGGGATTCCAAGGGATCAGATGCAACGCTTTCGGATTGTGGACTTGGGCCCGGGGCCGAGCTCGTCTTCTGGATCGAAGAGAACGAGATCGCCAGGCAGCGACGCCCTTCCTGATGCGAAGATGAGGGCTACTGTCCAGGGTGACTCCAGTGGCGGGTCGAAGGGCAAGGGAAAAGCTGACCTATCCCTTGAGGAAGAGAAATTGCGTGAGAAGCGGAGGAGGGAGGCGGACAGAGTTCAGCGTTACCGCGATACTGTTGATGGTGCTTACGACGAACTCCATGCAGCGTTGTATCCTGGCGAAGAAAAATACCCTTCCGTGCGATCTGACCACGGAAAGCGGAAATGTATGCGGGATGGTGAGTAGCTGGTATTCGCGTATGGACCATCATAGCCTGATCACCTGCCTCTACAGCTGCGGAGCGAATCAGGACTTCTACACCAAATGACATATGCCGGAAAAAGGAGGCTGCCTTATATGCCAGAATTGGGGAGCTTGAGGCACTCAACGCCAGCCAAAGGGCCGCCAGCCAGGGTGGCTCGATCAATGCAGAGCTTCACAAGTGCTATCAAAATATCGCCTACTTGCGCCAGCAGGTGTCCATTTTACTTGAGGAGAAAGATAGGCAAATGTGATATATTTACAACCCAAATGTAACAATGCCACTTAATCCTAGGGCAGATGATTTCAAATTGTGCACGTCCGTTACAGCCCTTATTTGGGATGTCCTATTACCAGAGTATCTCGCACCGGTTGAAGTGCCGCCTCCCTTCTCTGCTCTTCGTAGTATCTGTCTAGGCATTCTTGGGTGAACTTTCGGAATCTCTCGTTCGGCGCTTTTTCGATGCACCATAGCAGATACCGTTCCTGGTCACGGCGCACGCTTTCGTTGAATCGTTCCATACGCATCCGTTCGGCCGCGGCGGCCTCGAGCGCGGTGAGTCGCCGCTCAGCGTCGCCATATTTCTCCTCGTACATCTGATTACCCAGCGCGTCCGTCTGTCGGATGTGGTTAGCCGCTACCAGCAGAAAGATATACACTCAGCATATCATGTCCTGCGGACTCAGAGACAATAGCGTACCTGCACGGACCATGACGTCGTCTTCCTTGCGCGTAATCGCTCGAGCATCGGGAGGGAAGGGGCTCCAGGATGTTTGAATATGCCTGTAAGACACGTCGTCCTTCACTATGCGCTTGTGACCAGAAGAAGCTGCCGCCGCCTGGCGCGGATCCTTCCAAGGAGCGGATGAGCTCGGGTGCTCGTTCTTTCTGCTCTGATGCCGCGCGGTCTTGGGGCCTTTGAGCAAGGCTTTCGCTTTCTGGGGCTGAGACGCAGACGGGCGGTACGACGATCCTGATAGAGGACCAGGCCCGGCCTGATCGATTTGAAGGGACGACATCCCCGAGTATAGACTCGGGGACAACGCAGGACTCGGAGGAGGGAAAGGTGTTCGGTGTGACATTGAGCAGCGAATGCGGCCACTGGCAGACAAGATGAACAGATAAATGAAACGATATACAATGGAAGAATGAAAATTGACCTTGCTCTCCAGGAGCTAGAACTGAATGGACACGGCCAAAGCAAGCATCAAGGCTTTATAAACCGTGGCGATTTCGTCGAGCAAGATATAGAACAAAGGCCACCCACAGCATAGTTCACCAGATATCGCTTCAGATTGAGCCTTGTTCTCCGAAAAACAGGGCAACAAAGTAGTCCACATTCGATGGTGATGTTTCTTCTGCATAATGATCAAGTACCTGCCAGATCGAGTACAAGGTGCCGTCAAGCGCCGTTGCTCTTGAGCCGTCACCACTTCATGAAAGTAGACCTGCTACCTTCGTGTTACAAGTTCCGTGTCCTATCGAGTGCAATCAGCATAACCACAACGAAGAGCGAAATCAATACAGATGTGCCAATGGTCGTTGGACCGGCTGCAACTGATCTGGCGGAAAGGAAACGGATACCAAGACCGAGCGATCATGGCCAGAAGATAATGCATGTTGCACGCCCCTTGGACATCATACCTACACTCGTTTGATCTGTCTGTTAGAGCCCCAGTAGTCGCCGCCGTGGTAGGGGACGAAATCGACTCCCAAGAGGCATAGTTGAGAAAAGCGGCGGTCCGGCGGCGGGCCGACAACGAAGGCGCCGAAAAGTTGTCAACATTCTTTGGAGACGACACCGTCGACCACATTGTAACCCTCGAGATGTTCACTGTCAACGTCGTGATTGAACAACTTTGACTGTTTTCTCAATTGTTTCTTATGTTTTCTTACGCAGATGTACAAGCTCAAAATGCATCTTCGTACGCCCCGCACGCCGACTGACAGGTCACAGAGCGCCCGCTCGTTTCGTATGACCCGTCAGTCCTAAGTCCTTGCGGTACTTAAAGGGATCTCCGTAGTCAGTACCACGGCATTTCACTCGCAGCTTAATGATCTAGTCGTCTATCGTCAAGACATGGCCATATTGACGGTCTTATTGTCATTATACTGACCCAAGCGCCCGATTTCTTGGGCTATGCCCAGCGGACGTACCCTTCCTGATGCTGATGCAAACAACAGGTTCTTAACAATTGACCTCCAGCGTCATCCTTTCTCTTGCCGTTCTTGCAATTGTCGCCTTCGCGCTGGGTATACCTCACCATCATCTGGGGCTATTCGGGTGGATTTCGAGAGTGCGACACGAAATCACATCTCATCGACATCGCAATTGTTCAGACATGACGATGCCGATGGCTCCTTGCCGATGCGCTGCTGGGTCTTGTTGTGTCGCGACACCTCACTCGTTGCTTTGAGCCTTGAGGTTCCTCGAGGCTACAAAAAGTAGTCATAATTGTGAGTCGGTCTCCCGTTTCCATCTGTTTAGTCGTTCTATGGCCTTCAAGATTGACTTCTATTGTATATCCAGGACGCTAGCTACGGGATGCTGGCCCATAAATACCAAGATCCAAGCCTGAGGCTCCGTTGCAACCTCACATAATCCTGCTCATCAATCTACTGGAACGTACGGCGCCGGACCGCCTCTAATCTACGATACCATTCAGCGCGGACTGGTTGTAACTTCGCTGCCTACGACCCTACGATCTTGACGATCACATAACGCCTATCTTCTACGACTAATAATGTCTCAACGTTTGACGCATACGCCGCCAGCGCCCGCCTACGGCATGTATAATGGACAAATCAACAATTCCTGTACCTCGTGAGTGTTGATAAATTTAATTTAGTGCAACGACATTAGTCTAATGTTTCTAAGGGGTGACCCGTCGTACAATCCAGCAACGCATAGATACAGCTCATATCATCATAATCAATCCGCCACAGCACCTAGTGGCCAAGTCGGTGCGCAACACTGGGGATACGACAATCTCAAACATATGGCTTCGTACGGAGGAGTTAACAATCCGCTTTCGGCTCCTCAGAACTCCGTACAGCCCTATCCACCGCCCACAAATCACTATCATGCTCCATACGAGACTATGCCGGCCGCTGGAACCATCCAGGCATCAACCCCATATTATGCACACGACCCCTCGTTCGAAAAGTATTCGAACCATTCTTATACCAGCACCACCATGCAGTCGTCTGCGGAATACTCGAGTGGATCGCTGCCAGCGTCTACAATGAATGCGACGATTCTGCAATCCATGCCTTATCCCGCAGCTCATCCGATGCTCCACGTCGATCCGCACACGCGACCGTCAAAACTCATCCATTCGACCTCCTCTCCGCAAGAAGGAAGCTCCAAGCATGCGACCTCCTCCGAACGCATGCGCGCTCTCCATCTCCTCAGCTTCTTCCGAGGGAATGGTACCTACCGTCGGAAACGCCGGTCCAGCCCGGCTCGCGTCCGTCCTATTACTCCTCCCAGCCTGCCGCGCAGGACCCGGGACCTTCCAGCACGGAGCACGACAGGGAACAGCGCAAGCCTAGGAAGGCCTCTAGGAGCTCGAAGCTCGACGGTATTCCTAAAGACCAGATGCAACGATTCCGCGTTGTGGACTCGGGCCGGGGCCGAGCTCGTCTGGCACGAAAAGGACACGATCGCCGGGCAGCGATGCTCTGCCTGACACGAGGAAAGGCAAGAGCAAACCTGGGTTGTCGCAAGAGAAGGAAGCAGCCGCAAAGCGGAAAAAGGAGGCTGTCAGAGTGCAGGCTTACCGTGATCAGCTCGATGCTCTCTACGCTGAACTCCGCGCATTGTTATACCCTGATGAAGAGAATACTAAGCTGGCGCCATCTAATCATGGAAAGATTAAATGCATTCGAGACGGTGAGCCAGAACCTAGAATGTGTATCAGTGGGGCGATGGCTGACCTGACTTTTGACCTCTGACAGCCATAGAACGACTGACGAACTCAACGCCGCATTCTGTCTGGAAACGTGAAGAGGCAAAGCTGAAGGCTGAAATTAGCGCACTCCAGGAGAAAGACAGAAGACATCAGGAAGAGCGGCGTGAACTCGTTGCTACATCCAACGCTTATATGCAGCAGATAAGCGTGTTACTCAGGATGGTGGAAGACCTGAGAAGAAGTGCAGCGAGCAATGGCAATCAGGGCTAACGTCTTTTGCCTTGACTGTAATCTACAAATATGATATGTTTTCTAGACGTGTTCCAGCACGTATGCAGTCCTACGCAGAACCAGATGGTCAAAGGCCCTCTCTCCGCCGCTCTAGATGTCTAGCTTCCCTTCTGTTCTCCATGTCTCGTTGCATCTTGTAATGAAGGTCCAGGAGCTTCTGACATTCTTGCCGAAACTCTTCGTTCGGGGCATTTCGAAGCGCGTCTAGCACGAGGGGCTCCATTTCACAATGACCCTTGTACATCATTTCCCGGGTTTCGTGAAGTTGTCCCCCATCGTTCTCGATCCTCTCCCTGATGGGAACAAGTTCACGCTTCGCCTCCCTAAAACACGAATCTTCTTGTGCTTTCAGATGGTCAATGACTGATAGGAAAGCGGATCGGCATTAATCCATCTTCACGGAAATTTACGCGTCGCGACGTACATGTACGCATCACGACAATGCCCTCTTCACTTGTCGTCGGACGGATGTCGGGAGGAAGTGGTGCCCACATTGTCTGATCCTGTCTGAAGAGCACGTCGTCTTTGACGGTGCGCTTCCGTCCAGCAGAAGCCGCCGCCGCCTGGCGCGGATCTTTCCAAGGAGCAGATGAGCTTGGATACTCGCTCCTCCTGCTCTGGTGCCGCACGGCCTTGGAGCCTTTGAGCAACACTTTCTGTGGGTGAGATGCAGACGGGTGGTATGATGATCCTGCGGCAGCACCTGGGCCAGCCTGGCTTATCTGCAGAGACGACATCCCCGAGTACAGAGTTGGGGATAACGCAGGACTCGGAGGAGGGAAAGACGTTCGGTGCGACATGATGTTAGAAAGACGGACACTGATAGACCGGATGAAAGAAGGTCAGCGAAGGAAAGGGCGGAATAAACGGGACAAACTTACCTCACTCGCCAGGAGCTCAAACTGGATTGCCGCCATCAAAAGTCAGTCTCGAAGCTTTATTGCCGTTAGTGAACTTCGTCGAGCACTAAACAGAACAAGGGCTCGCTACAATGGATTGTGATACCTTGTTCTCCGAATGCTACTGACCAAAATGACCCATCTTCCACGACGACATTACCTCTGTAGAACCGTCCTGCCTCATGGAGTACAAGGAGCGGACGAGCGCCGTAGCTTCGACTGTCTCGTTAGCATAATGCCCAATTCCCTGGTCATGAAACATGTTGCACATGGTACGCCATACGTGGTACAATTACATTACCTTTGTTCCCTGAAGCCGTATAGGGTCAACAATGCCGAATGAATGTCTTGTGATGATAATCGGCGGAAAGCACTCGGGAGATGTCAACACAAATGAGCCATATGTAGCTTCAGCAACTTACCGGTTTCAGGAACTAGTTCTAGGCATCGTATAATACCAAACGACCATGAACCAGTCAGCGTGAAGCTTTGGATAGGGAGAAGTCGTTGAAGCTTGAGCTTGGAAACGACTCGGAAGTGCGACGAAAGGAAGTACACGATCCGTGGGAATAACGTACATAGCGGTCGCGGCCCGCCCTGGCCCGCCGTCCGGACAAGCTTCGTCACTGTTGACTTGTTACTTCAGTTTCACTGACTTACGGTCACGATGTCTGCCAGCTCACGGCCACTATTTCTCGCAGACGCACGGACCGATAGCACGTTCGAGGAAATCCCCGTTATGTGAGCAGAATATTCCCCGTCACAACTACGCTACTGGCCTAGGAACGCGTTACGACACTGATGTTCCTGCTAGAGACCTTCTAGGAGCGAGCAGCACTGATCCTGCCGTTCGACGGCAGCTTGCAGACGAGATCCGCGACGCGTGTATTAACGTGGGATTTTTTTACGGTATTTCCCCGCCGATCGACGTGACGGAGAGCTAGTAAAGACTAACGGAGCTTTACTAGTGAAGAACCACGGTATTCCTCCGCTGACGACTGAAGGAGCGCTGCATGCTGCGAAACATTTCTTTGCCCTTCCGTTAGATGCCAAGGCCAAGGTCAGAATTGACGACTTCTTGGATCACGAGTGGCTGAACCCGTTAATGGCAGCTGGATATCCATAAATCCCCGAATTTCAAGGGCTACACTGCCCTGCTCGGTGAGAACACCGATCCAGAGAATCGGGGCGACCTGCACGAAGGTTTTGACCTCGGCTGGGTGTGAACCCCTCTACCGACGCGCAAGATCGGGACGACGGCGCCATGAGCGGCGAGAACGTGTGGCCTCCGGAAAGTGAGCTGCCTGGATTCCGCCGGGCGGCGCTGGAGTACTAGTGAGCATAATACCTTCTATGTTTCGATGGGGCGACGAGGGGAAAAGAGCTGACTTTAACATGCCCGACAGTCATGCTGCAGTGCACCTCGGAGAATACCTGTTTCCTCTTTTTGCACTAGCGCTAGACCTTCCGGAGAGTTTTTTCGACGACAAGGTATTGGACGCACGATAAGTACTGCTAGTCCGAGCTCATGCGGGCATGTAGGTCACGAAGCCAGCAGCAATTATGCGGCTGCTGTATTACCCCCCTCAAATTGGAACAATTGACGATCGCACCATTGGTATCGGCGCCCACACTGAGTAAGTGGATCCGTATCTTCCGTCGGCCGGAACATGCATCTTAATTTGTTGAAGTTATGAGGTCTACCCGGTAAACTCCTACTCCCCACGTTCCTGCTGACACGGTATACAGTGCTTTACGATACTCTGGCAGCAGGACGGTATCCAAGCGCTCCAAGTCCTGAACGCTAGCGGCAAATGGATCGATGCCGTGCCGATTCCGGGCTCCCTCGTTGTCAAGTTGCGTCCCCGATATGCCGATATGCCGGTTTGCTGACTTCCATATGATGCAGCCTCGGCGATCAATTTGCAAGATGGACGAGTATGTCCCTTGCCCTTTCATGTGTTTATCCCGCCAAGGGCCCGTAATTCCTTGGCTGAGACTGACACGGCACTGGATGTCTTTAGATGATGTCTTCAAGTCCACGCGTCACAGAGCCGTGAACCGATCGGGGGCAGAAAGATACTCGATACCGCTTTTCTTCGGTACCGACTACAATGTTCCACTGGAGGTGGGTTCTTGCGATATTTCTACGTGTGCCGTTATTCGCGTTTCCCTCCGTCATTTGATCCGCAAGCTCCTGACCCTCCGTTACAGGCGCTGCCCAGCTGCGTATCGGAAGACGCGCCAGCCAAGTACGAGGTGGTCACGGCGGGCGACTATGTGAAAGCCCGCCTAGAAGCGACATACGCGCACTCGAAATGAGTTTCATGCCTGTCCATTATGTCTTGCGGCGTACGCGTGACTGTTCAATTACGCCGTATGGCTACCCCAGGGCTCGATTTCGATTTTATGGCGGGGCTCCACTTGGCCTCGCATCGCGCTATGACATTCACTTGCATAGAACAGTTTGCAGCGGGATTGTGGTGGGTCAACCGCACTCTCGATGGTACCTTGGGTGCCTCGCCATTAGCCTGCTTTTAAGCTTCATATCAGCAGCGCGATTCTAATGCAATTTGATTACGACATGATTTAATATCATCTACTACGGACCAACTGCCTCTGGCATAGGTCCAGGTGACTTCGAGATTATAATTCTGCGGCTAAGTCCGATTGCGCGCTCTAGTATGTAGACGAGAACGAGGACAGCCTGCCCCCGTCGAGGAGATGCACCGTGCCGTTCACGTACGCGCCCGCGCGGCTGGCGAGGTATATCACGGTCCCGGCCACGTCCTCTTCACTGCCGGGGCGCTTCAGGGGCACGTCCTTCATGACGTCCGCGCTGGACACGACGTCCTGCGTCATATCTGCAACGAACACGCGCGGCGTCAGCCCCGCTCGCCCGCGCCTAGCGAAAGCGCTCACCCGAGGGGAATATCCCGGGCGCGAGGACGTTGCTGCGAATCTTCCACTCGCGCAGGAGGTTGACCCAGGTCTTGCCGAGGTGCGTGCACGCGACCTTGCTCAGCGTGTACGGGATGCTGTACGAGCGCTCGTCGCGGCGGAAGGACGCGATGCTCGACACGGCGAGCACCTGGCTCGTGACGCCCGTCGCGGGCGCGGTGCGCACGTTGCCCTCGTGCAGCAGGTCGAGGAACGCGACGGTGCAGTAGTACGCGCCCGTGACGTTGATCCCGAAGCAGTCCTCGAAGTCGCGCGGCGCGGCGTCGTCCCAGAGCGCGGCCTGCAGCGCGCGGATGTCCCCGCGGTAGTCCTGCGGGCGACGGTTGCCGCGCGCTACTCCCGCGTTGTTGACGAGAAGGTTGATGTACCCGTGCTTCTCGCGGAGCGTTTGTGCGGCCGCGAGGAGCGAGTCGCGGTTCGTGATGTCGCCCTGCAGAGGGATGATTCGGCCGTGTTTCTGGTGCGGTGGTGAGAATCTGCGTGATGCGTTGGACGCTTGGCGCGACGTACATTTGACTCCTTCGCCGCTGCCTCCAGCACGTCTTTCCGCCGACCTACAATGTATACCGTAGCACCCCTGTCTTCCAGTGCAGTGGCAATCATGAGGCCGATGCCTGCAATGTTGAGAAGTGCATGAGCTGCTCTGAATGCAGAATATCGACCAGACGGTGCTCACCACTCCCTCCCCCGGTGACCACGGCAATCATGCCCTCCAAGCTGAAGAGGTCGTCCGTGTTCATGGCGTTATCGTCGCGTCTAACGGGGCACGAGCAAAGGGATGGAGAGCACTGGCGGCTATGACATCGTTTCGTTTAAATAAACGAGGGCGACCTCATATGTCAGCTCGGACCCCTGTCTCGTGCACCCTCATCAAGTAAAGTACAGCCCAATAACAGGTGCCGAGCAAGAGGCTCGCTGCTGAGCAGTACTGAATGAGGCCCTATGATCGCCGATTAGTCCGCCGGCAGTCGACCGCTACACAAGGAAGCCAGGACGGACGCAAACGCTGCAGCGACATCGGCATGGACGGATGGCGAAGGAATGACAGAATTTCCGAAGCGGCCTCCGGCACGGCGCAGGCTAGACCAAAACGGCGAGGGCTGCCTTCCATATGTGCAGGCGCAGCGCTGCGTTCTGCGTGTTCCGCTCGCTCGAGCGATCACTTTGCCTTACTACACATGCAGATATCGATGTGGGGGTGTGGCGCGGCCCAGCGCGTTCCTTGCGACAAGTGCCGTTTCAATATCCCTGAACACGTCGATCATCACAGTTGAGTGAGGCATGTGGCATCTCGTCAGCATCTTTGCATTACTCGAGAGCATCCGATGAGCGGTATATACAAGGTCTTTCTCATTCAGGATTGCGGGATGGGGATGATGCAGTCCAGGTAACGTTTGCTTAGTAGGTATATCGCGTCCGGTATGAATAAGTAACTGAGGGTCCTGCCCGTCTACAGAATCGTCAAGACACATGCCCCAGCGAACAGCAGGCCGAGCTGCGTAGCGACGCCGCCGAGGCGCGCGCCCAGAGACGACGCGCCGTTGCTGTTCTCCGGGATGTCAACCGACTGCGAGGTGCCGAACACACTGACGGAGCGCACTTCGAAGTACGCGTTGTCGTAGTTCGACGGCGAGCCGATCACGTAGTCGTTGTAGCACACGCCCGTGCACGTCTGCGTAAAGGTAGCGGGGTTGCCAGCTAAAAAGGAAGGCGATCGGTCGTCAGCAAAGCTTATCGGACACGAGCAAAGCGCAACGGAACGCACCGAAATCTGCGCAACGGCGGAGTACAATCCGAGGTGCATGATGTCAATCAGTCACTGCAGTGCAGAATGATGTGCGGCGCAGCGTACCTCCGCAGAGCGTGATGTCAAAGATCAAGTGTTGCGGCTCGAAGAATTTGTCAACGGAGCAGCTCGACGAGGGGAAGTTCCCGACGGGCGTGCCAAGCGTGGACGTATCGAGCGAGCTGCTGTTGCCCTGAAGCGAGCTGGGAACATCCGAGCGCTATTTCCCGGAGTTAATCAAGGCTTGTCTGACAGGCTGCACAGCCGCAGGGTCATGCACTCACGGAGAAGAACCAGATTCTGCGACAATGGCGACAGCGGTCATTAGAAAAGCGTCTTCAGCGTCTGGGGTGGAGTACATACGATACGCCCTTCTCAGCAAACTCGGTTACGAAGACACCGCCTCCCGCAGACGCGAAGGGAGCGCCGTACGAGTTGGTGCTCGGGTTGGTCACGACGCAGCCCTCGTTGCTGTTCGCCTGGAACGAGCAGTCGGTCGAGTTCTGGAGCGTGCTGCTCTGAACTGGGTTCGACACGGTGCAGCCCTATTTTCCAGATAAGTCAACGCTGCAACGACGTTTTCTGACGGTGTGTGCGTACGGGCTCGGTGTGGAGGGCCATTTGATTCCGGGTCACCAGATTGACGGCTTCGAAGGTGTCGATTTCGCCTCCGGTCGGCCAGTCTGGGGCTTGCGACCACCAGGCGGGCCACACAGAGCACTGCGAAGAAGATTAAGTCATTGAATATCAGAAACTCGGGACACAACTCACGCCGAAAGGAACATGGAGCATGTCCGCGACCCAGACGCTGCCGACGGCAAAGCGGTCCTTCGAGGAGATGCGGATCGTGTTGCGCTTCTGATTGAACGGCACCTGCGTCGTATTGTCGACCTTCATGATCGCATTGCCCGCGTCGTTGACAAACGCAAGCTGGTCCTGCGACGCCTGCTGCGCGCTCACGAATCTGCAACAACACACGTCTCAGCCTCACGCGCACGCTCCACCGCCCGTCGCACGCACATAGCATCGCCGTTCGTGAGGTTGTCGACTGAAACGGGGCGTCAGCGCTGCGTTCTGGGGACGGCACGAGGAGATGCAGAGCAGGAGACGCACAGTTGTTGTAGAAGTCCCAGTCATCAAAGAACGACGACCCTTGATACTGTTTGACGAGGTTATATTGCGCCGAGGCAATCGTCGGGAGCAAAGCGAGCACGAGCGCACACGCTGATTTAGTGGCGACCATCATGTATGAGAACAGTATGCGGATGGATGGATGGGGATGGGCTCTCGCAGCGACGCCTGGCGTGCTGTGCGTTTAAGAGCAAAAAGTGTGGGTACGAACGGCCTCCAAAGACGCCTATACAGCCGATTTAGCTCAATGGGTCCTTTGCACTGGGCGGCAAACGAGAATACGAACGTCCAAGCGTGTGAAGAAAGCGGAGAAAAAGACAGTAGGACTTGACGTGCGCGGGGACAGAAGAGTCCAAGGGAACAGGTACGTCGAGGAACAATGATGCAGCGGAATCCGATATACCAGCGCCCGGCTTGCAGGACTGCGCTATTTCGAGGCTGCACCTTTATAGCCCGTGCCGCAGGCAGGGGAGTCGTCACCGGGAGGCTGTGAGGAGTGGAAAGCAAGAGTTGGAGCCAACCGACCTTTGCGGCGACCTTACATAGCGTCACGACGGCCTCGGCTCGGCAGTTGGAGCGGAAGTCCTTTATTTTTACTGGGGCCACGAAGGCGTGTGCGTCGTGCGAACTGTGTCCATGGCACTGCCTAAACGTGGGTGATTGATTGACCCCGAGCGCCTACGGTGGTACTATCGGCAACCCAGAGTTGGTCCGCTTTTCAGTCTTTGCCCTCCCCCAAGCTTGCTACACCACAAATTGAGATGATTTCTACGTAGTCAGATGGGCAAATATCTCAACTTCCATAATATTATTTTTTCCGATTTTATGAAGGACGATTTTTTGTGTCGGACACTGACCGAGGAGGGGGGGTCGGAAATGGGCTCTTGACCAAGAGATGGTCCATTTTTCCGCGACGTGCCGCTTTGCAAAAATCAGAGTCCGACGGCATCCGCATTCCGAGAGCCAATGGAAAGCCATCCTTCCAGCGATGCGAGCCGTCGGACCACGAATATGTGTGCCCTGCCGGCCCTTGCCGACCCGTCTGCGCCACACATGGTGACCTTCAGCGCATGGTCTTCAGAACGTTGTCTTCCACTTTGACTTTTGTACCGGAGAAATAATAATTAGCATTCATGCATCTTTGTATGATGTGTGCTTTTTTTTCGGGGTCAGAATCGACCGAGATCGTATAGATCTGGGCTGCGGAAAGCCGCGGAAAGCACTTTTCGGGCGGTTCATTCTACTTTGTGTTTCTTTTCTCATAGAAACAAATGAATAAAAAACAGAATCCGGTTCATGACATGTATTTCTATTCCCGTGAATATTTTCAGGACGAGGTTCCCTCGGCTTGGTACAAAAATCGGGGTGGACCATCTCTAGGTCGTAGACCAACTCTGGGTTGCCGATAGTAGCGCCCATACACAGAACTCGAACCACTGTTGTCATCGACATCCCATACACAAGAAATCCACGAAACGAGAGCAAACATCGGATAGAAAGTCGGAAAGAAAGTGCTCGACGTGGTGAAACGAGAGTGTCGACCGCCGGGGAAATAACTTCGTCGGTTTTCGAGGGCTTACGTAACGTCATTCGGACGGGGAAACGAGCCAGAGCCTCATGCGTTGGAGTTGGAGGCAGTCCCTTCTATAAAAACAACAACACGGATAAGAGTGGGTTAAAATAGATAGTGATGCGATAGAACACCTGTACACCGACAAGGAACTCATGATTTACTGATAGACTACATACATACACGCCGGAGACACACGCCGCGACACAGTACGATGTAGCACACTCGCCATTCCAGATTGCCGTCGAGGAGAAACGAGAAATAAAAGTCAAAGAGAGTGCATAGATAGGTGAAGCCACAGCGCCCCAAATCCGACCAGTCCGCACGACATGGCTATTAGACGTAAATAGGAACCACTTCAATGTGTTGAGAAAAGATCCAAACGGTGCGTATCAAGAGATAGATGTTTCCCAGCGCGGGGGAACGGGATGTTTCGCTTTTAAGCCGACCCGGGCGCAGAGCCCGCCGACTCGGGGCCGTCGATGCCCATCTTCTTGCGCACGATCTCGAACGTCTTGAGCATCTTGCGCCGCGCCCCCAGGGCCGCGACGCCCTTCGCCTCGAGCGCCGCCTCGTCCATCGCGACCATGTCGCGCCAGTTCATCATCTCGAAGTTCGGCGTGTACTTGTGCAGGCGCAGCGTGCGCAGCCATGCGGGCACGTCGTTCAGCACCGCGGGGTCGAAGTCCTCTTCGTTCATCTTCTCCGTCCGCCCGCTCATGCTCGACTTGTTCGGCGAGCGCCCGCTCAGCCGCCCGCTCCCGCGCCCGCTGCCCGATGCCGCCGACGCAGGCGACATGCCCATGCCGGGGAACCCGCCGAGCCCAGGCTGCCCGAACCCGCTCGCGGCCATCTGCGCCGCGAGCAGCTGCTCCGGCGAGATCCCCATCGCGCTCAGGTTCGCCATGTTCAGCATGTTCATGTTCATCAGCGGGTTCATGCCTGCGAGGCCCGCCATGCCGAGTCCGTTTGCGCTCGGCAGCCCCATCCCCAGGCCGGGGCTGCCCAGTCCCAGGTTGAAGCCACCCATGCCCAGGCCAGCCATACCGTTGTTGTCGTCGTTGCCGAACCTGCCGGCTGGCCCGGGGCTGCGCCCTCCATTCCAGCCTCCCCCTCCTCCGTATCCACTGTTGCTGCCGCCCCCGTTGATCCGCGGGTTACGCTGCGACTGCTGCTGGCCATTGTTCTGCTGCTGTTGCTGCTGCTGCTGCTGGCCGTGGAGGAGGTTCCCATCATCGCCATAGACACCGCCATTGCTCTGGCCGACGTCGCTCCCGCCGGTCTTGGACACGCGGCGGAACTTCTTCGGGTCGTCCATGAGCGGGACGCGCCCACCGCTCCCACCACTCCAATCGGCGAGCTTGTTGTTCGCGGCGTCAAGCGCCTGGCCGTTGACGCTTCCGTTGTTATTGTTGTTCTTGAACATCGGGATGAGCGGCGTGTTGACCATGCTCGCCCAGCTGTCGCCAGGGAGGGGCGAGTGCACGTCCATGCTGCCTTCAGGCCGGGGAGAGCGCAGAGCGGCGCTGGCCGCTATGCCCGAGAAGTCCGTGCTCTGGGGCCTCGAGCCCTTGGTCGTGTGATCAGGGATAGTGACCTCCTGGGTGGGCGAGCCCGAGCGCTCTGCGACTTGCCCCAAGGAGCTGGAGGCGCTGCCGCCCCATACGCCGCGCGCGTCGCCGGAGGCGAGGGCTGGCGCTGAGATGCGGTGGGAGGCGTTGCTCGCCTTGAGCTTCGCACGCTGCTGAGCAAGCGTCGCGGCAGCTTCGGCGGAGCCTCCGACGTTGGCCGCGGTCTCGGGCGACAAAAAGTTAGAGCCCGAAGACTCGAATGCGAGGCTCTGGCGGTTGGCCGCGGCGCCGGCACTGAAGTTGCGGGCAGAGGGGGAGCCCGGCATGTTCGACATGAGACCAGGGGACTTGAGGTTCATGCTGGCGAGCTTGGCCTCCATCTGACTCTGCATGGAGCCGCTCATGGCGGGGCTGAGCAGGGCAGTCATGGGGTCCGATCTGGCCATCTGCTGCAGGACGGTAATAAAGAATCGAATCTGAACTTGCGTAGAATGTTGCAAAAGACTGTAAAGAGCGGCTGTGCGCTCTGCTTCGGAGAGAACTTTGAACCCTGTGAAGTATTGTTAGAAACTGCGTTCACGCTGGACGACACAACGTACATTGCTCGATGGCACTTAGTTCCTCTTTGAAATTGACGTCGAGAGAGGCTGCAGCCATCTCTTCCTGCATCGAGGCGTCAACGACCAGCACAAAAGGACAAGGATGTAAGAGTACACACCAGCGTGACTTCGTAATTTTGAAGGTTCTCGAACCACTGATCAATGGCCTCCGCTGGGAAAACATGTCAGCAAACTGAACTACACGATAACATAACAGAGCACGAGCGTGGCACAGCGGCTATCAATAGTGATGGCTCTCACAATAGGCAGTCTGTGCGCAGCAACACAGAGCGAGCCAACACTATATCCTGCACTCCGACCGACACAAGACATGCTGCTATAACGATGCTCACCTTCGGGAGTTTGGAACATACCAGCGCTGCCTAGCAGCTCGCTCGTGGGCCTGCCCCCACCGACGTTGCCGCCGGGTCGAGGCGAGGGCATACCATTGAAAGCCTGGGCGGCACCGGCGGGGCGAGCAGACGGGCCCATAGAGGCACGGGCGTTCGCAGGCTTCCCGCCCGAAGGGACCGGGGAGGGGCTGGGGCTGGGGCTGAAGGGGGACGAAGAGATGCCATTTGTTGTGACGTGGATTGGAAAGTAGATAGAAATGCTGTCGACGGGTTCAACCTTCAGCGGGTGGTATGCGCGGGTATGGCGTATAGGCACAAAGAAGATGTTCCTTCAAGGTAACGGTCGGTGTAGCGACGACGTCGAGTCGGGAAGCTGGCTAGGATGAAGAAGACCCTGGAGGGGCTACTGCAACTAGACAAGACCAGCGGAGCCTGCCGGTCTAGGAGAAGACAAACGATGGACGGCGACGAGGCAGGGCGGCGGCGGCAGCGACGACGACGACGAGCAGGACGACGGAGACGACGAAGAGATGGTCAAGCAGTGGCCAGCGCCACCCGAATACTTCAGCAACAAAAGCCCGCTTAGTAAGCCCCTCAGCCACCCTCAGGCTGTCCTCCTCTTCATCAAAACATGATCGTGCCGCTCATCGCTTTTCGATATGATGAGGCCCCTGTTCATCATTTCCAGGACATACAGAACCGGCGGGACAATATCCGATGGTAGTCCAAACTACGAGCCTCGTGCGGCCTTGACGTCGTATCTTGCCCATATGGCACATTCAGGTGTTGACCGCTTGAGTATCTTCTAAGGGTTGAAGACCTATTTTTTATCGTGACGCGTGCAGTAAGTTTCTTTTCTCTCGACCAACGCCCCCACGCCTAAACCACCCTGGAATGGCAGCTTGATGATCACGGACGTATCGTAATGACTTAACATCAACGATCCAATCTTTGTCGCACACCCAGCGCTGTTCCGTTGATCAGTTGTATCTGACATATTTAGGCTATCCAAGCACTTTCAACTTCGATCCCAGTCTAACCCGTCACGACGACCTTTCAGGTCAGAGTTTCACTCACAGTTCGTCGTCATACAATACCTGCAATAAGAATCCGATTTCAAAACCAGCTCGCCCTCGTTCTGCACCCTACGGCCCTGTATCACCACGTTTTGATTGGCCCGGGCACCTTCGTTAAAACATGCTTGTTCAACATCTCGATCCCATGGGGAAAGTGATGCGACAAGTTTAAGGTAACCTTAAACAATTTGAGTGTATCAATTACCCTCTGTTCTCACCATTGTCTGGGGCGAAGAGTTCACCGCATCGTATCGTCTCCGGGACGAAGGCTAAGGTAATGTACATCTGCATCCGTGATAACAGTTGTGGTACTCAAATGAATACGCAGGAAAAATATTAGCGACAAATGTATGAAGCAGGTCATCCCTGACGAGATGATCAGGGAATACGACGCTCGTCCACCCTTTGTGCTCTATTAGGCAGGTGCTCGACGAACCAGAAAACATCGCCTTGGGAGTCTAGACGTGGTCGTATCATCCGTCGTAGACTAGTCCCGACACAATGCAAGGCATATACAAGTTCTCCTTGTTCTATTTGTTGTCCGGTGATGTTGGCACCGGGTACAAAGCTGCGAACTACATTCACCGCAATCATTGACATCTAGCTCCTGGTGAGCAAGGCAAGTCTACCCTATCTATCTCGCCCAATGCTGAACTGACGCGGTGTCATGTAGTACTCAGCAGTTCATTGTCCGGCCAACCGCACCATGTCCCACCGACCGCATACTTCTGCAAGCCATGATAAAGGTTTGCGCGGTAATTGTTTTAATGCTTTTGTTACTTAATTATTATTTTAACTTACTCAGGACCGCCCTCCGCTGAGCCAAGCCAAGCCAGTCCTGCCGCCGCTGTAGGCGCATCATATCACACTTTCAAGGTCCAACCCCAGAAACCCTTGCTTAAGGGCCCCAAGGTCGCGCATCGTCAGGACAGGAAGACCGAGTCCCCGAGTACGTCTGCTCCTTGGAAGGATCCGCCCGAGGCGGCAGCAGCTTCTGCTGCACGCAAACGCTCGCTGAAAGATGGCGCGCTCTCCCGCAGCATGGGGCCCCCGCCCCCTCCCTCCGACCGACCAATCAGAGGCAATGGAAACGCAGCCGTAGGGCATCAGGGTACGTCGCGGCGCTCGCGGTTGCAGAGGACAGAGCACTGAATTGCATATTTAGCAGAGGAGCTGCTGACAGTCCATAAACGAGACATGCGGAGAATCTCGGCGGACATGGACGATCTCGAACGAAGGCTGGATTGGCTGGAGTCTAGAGTGAGACGCTGACAGTTCTAATATATATGGCACCGCACAAGCTGTACTCTTGTGTCGCGTCTCCACAGGAAACTGTATTGATAAATTGTTGTTGATCAGAATCAGGCTTATTTAAATAAATGCCCTTCGCCGCAATATGCGCATGCCTCTCATATTGGACGGCGACTCGAGTAAGTACCCATCTACGGACGCATTCCCATAAAGATGCGAGAATTTGTATCAACTCCGCAATTTGCTGACCATAGTCTTATCAATTTTCCGAAACTTAGGAACAATGTTGAGAGTGGCTTGGGAGACATCGAAAGATAAAATAAAGATGTGAACGAGCGTAGACGGAGTAAGTGGCTTCATACACGACAGCTTGCGTCGATCATCGTTTGCTTCGTCTGAATATCGCCTTTTGACCATCTCAAAGTGGTGTTGACGCACATATACCCAACATAAAATCAGCAACAGGACAAGTTATCGCGTTGTCTAGAGACGATGTACACCGACAAACATTTCCAACGATGTCAAGATGACAACGCCCTACTAGAGCTTCCGATCTAAATCCTCCTCAAAATTTGCAGTGCAAGGTATCCCGCAGACTTGCTGCCGAGAATTCGCACCGCTCATGAAATACGCTAACCCCTACAATCAACCATCAAATCCATCAGACATAAGCCAGCAACCCCATCAGAGAACAGTCTTACCTACGACGGTGCTGCGAAGACTCCGCGCGTGGCCCCTCAGCCGAGAGCGGCGGCCTGGGCGCCGAACGTCGTGGCTGCCTGGGGGCAGCCAACGCCGGGACCGTGCAAGTTCTGCAGCGTCACCGTCGCGGCGTTCAGGCAGGCGCGCTTGTCGCCGGCCGTGCACGAGACCGCGACGCCGGGGTTGTTGACCGCGTGGCCGGCGTTGATGTTCGCGTTGAACGCCTGAACGTGTTCTGAAGTCAGACGCGCTCAGACAGAGAGGGAAAAGTGCGACGAACCTGGTTAAACTCGGCCTGCGGTGGCGGGCAGCTGCAGGGGATCTTGATGGGCTGGCCGTCGGGGCCGTTAATGGCACCGTCACAGTCGCCAGTGCCTGAGAGCAATGGATCGCGTTTAGCATTGTCCGAGGTGACGCTGAAAGACAGAGCTGCACGCACCAGTAGGGTTCTTGCCAGCCGTGAAGCCCAACGAAGGGATCAGGCTAGGGTCCACGTCTCTGGTCTTGAGCGGCGCAGACGAGACGGACGCAGCGAAGATGGCCGCAAGGGTAAGGAAAGCAGTCGCGAACTTCATGATTAACGTAGAAAGGATGGATGGGTAGATGCAGATAGGGAGCGAGTGTTAGAGCAAAGGATAACCGTTGAGACGTCCGGCGCTGAGCAAGGAAGGAATGGCGTTACCGACACAGTCGGGAAGAAAATCAGAGAAAAGAGGGATGGGGAGCATTTCCTGGTCATGGCCTGCTTTTATACGATGGCGGTCGACCATCTGGTCCGGGTCCTCATGACAACATCAGCTCCACGGTCATTCGACCTCGAGAGCGTCCGTAATGATCAATATGATCTTACTTTCGGTCTAGCCGAAGGCGATTGCATGTGGCATGTGGCATATGCTGGCCGCCGTCGGCATGGACAAGAGCTAAGGGCATCCGCATACAGTTCAGTAACAAACATTGCAGATAATTCGTACCGCAAAAGGACTGAAATTCGATCCGACGGGGCTAGGAGAAGGTAGTCCGCTTGGTCTAGGCATTTCTTGCGGGAGAAATTTCAAAAGCAGCGCGGTGGGAGCTTGACAGCATGATGAGTGAGCATCTCGGTTGGTCGACACCAAGACGTTTCGCCTGTCATGTCCTCAGAACTGTATGGAGCGTCTACAGCATCAACGCATCAGACTTTGATTGCTATGTCAATGCATGATGCGCCCCGGAATATGAGAAGATAGGAGTGATGTCCGCGCGCGGCTCTTCGCCAAATCTTCACCCTTGATATATTCGTTCATCAGCCCAACGTTAACGTGAATATGATGAGAAGCATCGGAGATATAGGATACGACTTGCCTGGCTTCGAGCTCAATCGTCGTGCAATTCCATATCTGCACACACGGTGTCGATGAAGCACATGTAGAGCACATGGAAGGTTGAAGAAACAAGTGTCAGAACCCCATATCGTCGTGGTAACAAGGGTAAACAAACGCTTCGCAGACTAGGTAGTCCGGCTCATGTACCGCCGGCCCGTTCAGAATTTGACTTGCCAAGGGGTAAACGTAGTCTTGTTTCTTCGCAACACGACAAACTACGTACACAGTAACCAGCCCTCATTTGCAGACTTGTCGTTGCAGTCGAATGTAACGGTGACAGTCCATCCGCGACGATTCCAGGCGAGTCCCTAGAGCTCTTCTAGCGATATCCAATCTTGTCTACTTTGTCGACGTTAATTGTCGATCGTAGTCGCATTAAGCGGCTTCGTGCTTCCAATGTACTTTCTGGAGAATAAGCATGATGACCGCAACCATACCGCCAGCGTGAGACACGACTGGATGGAATCACAGGCCATCCACCACGGAATGCTGGATGGATAAAGGATAAACTTGACCCTCGCGGGGCCTGCGTGTGAGACTATCCAAGCATCAGAGCCAGATGATGTCTGCGCCCTTGCGACATGGCGATGCATTGATGGAACTGATGCGGCGAGCAGGCGAATTGCAAGTAGATGCAGTGCAAAGGCTCAAAACGGTGCTTGCTCGCATCGAGCCAACACAAGTCCCAATAATACAGATTCGTGTGATGACTGAGGCTGTCCCAGACGCGATAAGGCCGGCATCGACAGACAGAGCAGCAGAAAGCCTACCACCCTTATGCGAGGCTGTTCGGCATGGCAAGATGGCTATCGTCTCTGGGAAGCGTAGGCGAATGACTTTACCCCAACCTGTAGTACTGAAGTCTGAGAATCAGCGACGGAACGGCGATCAGTCATGGAGGCAGTTGCTCACCTATGTAGAGAAACCTCGAGCGCATGGTCGTGTTCGTGCCATCGCTCGTACAACGAGGCAGTGGCTCACAAGGCTCTTGGAACTGACGACGACAGAATCCGCGTACTTGCACATTTGGATGCTGCAAAACTTTAGTGTCGACTGATATCACAGTATCGACAAGATCAGCGTAGTGCTGATGCACATGCTGAACTTTCATGGTGCGGCGACGACAAGACCAAGCATGAGTTCCTAAAAGACGAATAGGCACTGTAATCAATAAAAATCAGAAGGCGACGAAGCCTACAATCAGTGAGCAGGGAAGAGTCTCCAGATGCGGCACGAGAACGGTTACTTTCCTCCAGGCGAGGCAGCTGGAAGGACTTGATGAGTATAAAGTTTTGCGAAAGATTGATTAAATAAATACCAGACAAGGTAAAGAGTGACTGGAAGACAAGACAACCTATCCGATTGTTGTGGTCGACGTGGACGTCGTCCTCAAGGTGAGCAGATGGTGCGGGCCGGGCGGTGCGGCCTCGACCGCAACCCAGTCGGGCGCCTCTACACCTTGTTCCCTTCCTGCACAATGCGACAACGATACCAGCTTCGTCTCATCGAAATTCTATTGCTATGGTGATCGTAGGCTCGCAACTTGAAACCGAAACAGGTGCGTATTCCGCAAGTAACTCACCAATATTTCCTGATGTTTTGACCTCTACTCGAGATTTAAAGTCGATGGTACTGAGCGCATGAGGGTTGCAACTGATACTTTTGGCGCTGCTGAACGTAGTTGTATCATCGTAGAAAGCAAAGAGATCGTGTCCAATCATTCTGGAGTAGCGCCCGGCCACACGTCGATGCTTTGTCCCCGAATCGGGAAGTCTATCTGAGTGTGCGTACCCACTTTGTACCCTTTCAAGTAAGATCAAAGCTCGCGTATGGAGGTAGTAACAGTGATCGGATGCTCGTCACCTTCGTACAGCGACTTTGCTGCTGCTTCGAAAGGGATGTCTCTGAAAGGCAAGTCCCTTCTGCTACTTACTGCATGGCGATGTTCGCCGCCCGTATAAAGCATCGACTCAAGCTTTGATCGAGACCACACGTGTCAGGCTCCTGGAGAGCAAGGTATTCTCGCTTTGGTCTATCTCATGCTTCCATTACTGACGCTATATCTCTAGAATCAAACCGCCCCCATCGTATCCTTGAATTACGCCATGCCGCAGCAACCGCCTCCCCCGCCCAGCCCGGGGCTTCCGCGGACGCTGTACTCCGGCATGTCCTCCCTTCAGATTCGCCAGCCTGGTGCTAGCCATAATGTAGGAGCGCCTTCGTCTACATCGCCTACATCGCCTGCATCGCCGCCTCCGAAAGCGGTGTTCAAATCGTCCAAGGCCGAGCATGCGCACCGTCCCAGCAGAAGAGACCACCGGTCCTCCATCGTTCTCGGGAGAGATCATCACCAGGCTGCCGCCACCGCGGGACGCAAACGCATCATGGGTGACGATGCCCAGTTCCTGGCCTCAATATTTCTGGAGGCCATTTCCTCGTGAGATGCGCCCCGAAACTCAGAAGGAGACTGTCCATCTCTTGGGAGCCTGTAAGTCATCATTCTTTCCTCGTTAGTCTTTATACGATCCGATTTTTTCTCAGTGGTCAACGCATTCGAAAAGCAGAAGAAGAACGAAGAGATCATGCACAACAGCATGGACGATTTGAAGAGGCGATGCGTTGAGATAGACGTGATCAATGCGGAAACTTCTCAAATTTGGCAGCAAGTCCACCAGAGCCAGCTACAGCAACGTGATCATCGAGAGAGCATGATACTCGATCTACTTCGGATGTCTCCAGATGAAGAATGTAGAAGGGCCTGCCAGAATCTTCTTGATACTCACTACGCGAATCGGAGAAGGCAGGATGAATTATGGGGGGAACTCGATGTACAATGAGTATGGAGCGGGAAGGGATCAAATGTTCGAATGATATACTCATTATAGGATCAGTTGTCCATGCTATAAATTGCTCCCATATAGACTCTCTACGGGTGATTCATGCTCCATTTCCCCTGCTGTTTTCCGCGAGACGTTGTTGCAATAAAAGAACGGTTTGATGTAACTCCATATTCTCCCGTCGGCCTGACGCCAACATATCAGTAGAACGCTTTGCATCCTCTTGGAAGTGTATGGCAAGGTCTCGATACTTCCGAACTTGGCTTTGCAGTTCGGCCTCCCTCTGCTGCCAGATGGCATTGCGTACCGAGTCTCCAACCCATTCGATGGCTGTGGACAACGTCAGTCAAGCTATAATTGCTACAGTTGCGAAAGACGTACCCTTTTCCAAGCATTGCGCATTTGTATGCGGCGGGTTCTCACTCTCAGACCAGAGAAGAAGTTGGTCAAGCCGCTGTAT
The DNA here is from genome assembly GCA_003675405.1 of Hericium coralloides. Lineage (NCBI taxonomy): Eukaryota > Fungi > Basidiomycota > Agaricomycetes > Russulales > Hericiaceae > Hericium > Hericium coralloides. The sequence continues at coordinate 111,841 of QUOP01000212.1, read as the reverse complement.
AAGGCCTTTGATCTGATCCCGGTTTCTCCGAGACCTTTCAAGATCATATTCTTGCTTCTTTTGCTTTGCTAACAGTTCATCGTTAACCGTGTTGTCCTCGCCATACATGCCGTCGTCATCGTCATTATCGTTCCGGATTTCATATGTGTCTCTGTAGCCATCGTATCGAGGACCGTGAACGCTAGCCGGAGACTGCACAGGCGGTGCTGCGCCGCCCGACTTGGACTTCGAACGGCCCATCAAGCTAGGGAGCTTCATCTTATGCAAGTGCCAAGACGGTATGCTCATCTTCCCTGCAGATTTTCGAGGCTTGAGAGTCGCCTTCCCACGTAGGCTGCTCGTCGACGGGCCGGCATGTTGCAGAGAGCTCGAGCCCGAAGGACCCGCATGCGGCTGCTGAGGGTATGGAAGGGGAGGTACGGCGGGAGGTGGGGACGGAGCGTGGGGACGGGGGGTCGCGTGTCGCGATGGCAACGGCGGTCGTTCAGGAGATGGGCCTAGCGGCGGAAGATTCCACGATGAAGACGAGCTCGAAGCAGGTGGCCAATTAGCTGCATATTCGGATGATCGAGGAGCAGGCGCGCTGGTTTCAGGCATCCCGCTGCTATGAGTGCCTTGTGCTGACGGGTACCAGCTGTTGTCCGCGATGATGTTGGAAGGACTGTTCGAACTTGCTGCAGGCATGTGCCATGGTGCATGGGTTGGAGGTGCCGGCAGACCCGGACTTGAACCCGTGTCTCCGCCAGTATATCTCCCGACCATGTCGAATGCGTGCGGGTCCTCTACTGGATTGTACCGCGATGACGCTTGAGGCGTCCTTGAGCCCGACCTATTTGGGATGTCCGTCGAGCGGGATGAACTATATCAATCAGATATAGATGAGCAGGCACCTGAATAGCAATATTATACGAACTTACGAGGCACGGGCATTGGCACTGTCATGGTGATGTGAAGTATGCCTGTGTGTCGGCTGGTTTGGAGTACGTCGCGATGCCATGCTGAGTATCCGATGAGGCGTTTCTGATCGTCTAGATCGTTTCAGTCGTATAGGTGGAGAATTATAATATCAGTAGTGTAGTCGTAGAATAGAGGCGTGCCAGCGCCGGAGATACGTGGTAGGATAGACGGAAGACGAGTTGTGGGTGGAATGGAGCCCCAGGCTTGGACCTCGTCGTTTAATAGCCAGCATCCCGTTGCTAACGTTCTGTGCATACAATACTAAGTCGCACTGAATGCTATGCAATGGACAGACGGAAACGGGGAGACTCACAATTGTGGACATTGTATCGTGCAAGGACAAGACGATGGGTACGTTGCTCTTGATGGATCGCTTAACAAAACGAGAGCCTGTAACAACAACACAAGCATGCCATTTGAGGTATTATGCGTCGAAGCTTACCCTTGTTGTGATAAGTTGCGAATGAAAACCTGTCCTCACGTACCCTGACGTGCGGTCCGCGCCCGCTGTATGACCCACTACTTATAATCAGGTGTGTCGTACCTTGATGGAATGCCGCCGGGAGTCATGGCATCTTCAAGAATTGAAGAACTGGCACCGCTCGTTGTCGCGTTGCAGCAGTGGTGATAAACACAATACAACGGCGCTTAGAAGAGTGAGAGTGTGCAACAATAAGTGGACGGCTGGGAACGTTTGCCATTGGTTGGTCGACATCGATAAGGAGTCCTAGGGAGATTGGTCAGATTTGGGAGGCGGCAGGAGGTACATACGAGAACTGCCCATGAACAGCATTATGATTGTAAGAAATCTTGACTGTTTAGCTGACCCTCGATATTCTCACGTGCAACGATACATAGTCAAGTAAAACGAATATAACGCAACGTTTAAACGTGCCCACCGTGCCTTAGAGCAGACTCGTCGCCGCAGCTTGCCTGGCCCTGATACTGATATCTGAACCTGCGCCCAATCTCGGGACCATCTGCTTGACATAAGAGATGCGACAGGACGGGATATGGGCGTTGCACGGGCGATGGTGAGGTACTTACATTCTGAATACGCTCTCCGCTATGGCATTATTCCTTTGGACTAATAGGGCGTAGAATGTCAGCTGCTCCAGCGCTCCTGAGAAGAAGTTCGAGCTACGAACATAGGCGTTATTTGTTGTCTTTGAGGAGAACTCAACATGAGTACGACTAGACTCAAAAGTCCAAGAGTAGAGCAAGAACTGGGCACTGAGCATCCAATAGTCCCGATCGCACAAGCAGTCGTTTAGTTCTCGCCGAATGTGAACCATCACTCACCCTTGTCTTCATCGAATTTGATCCCGTTCTGCGCGCGCATGAGGACGTAGCAAATGAGTCCATATTTTCTGTTGAATACTGCGCGAGAACCGGGGAGCAGAAAAGAGAATAACACGGATTTATTGCGTTTGGCTGAGCTCTGCAAACGCATGAAGAAAAGAACAAGGATCCCGAACGGTAGAATAACTACGTGCTGACTAATCATATCTTGTACCTACACGGACTGCCCGATACCTTCCAACATTTTCAAGCCGGGGAAAGGAGCTGAACGGTATAGAACGTGTGGACACGGACGCCGTGGTAATTCCATGTGGCCTTCGACATCAGCGCACTGCTTACCGTCCGGCGGAGCCATCCCTGTGTCAGTAGTAGCCTCGCACCCGGATGTCTCTAGAGCCAAGGCCCGGGAGCGGTGTGAATGAAACTTGTCGGATCTCCAAGAGAACAAGCAAGCACAAGGCGAAAAGTGCCTGTACGACATATTGTGCGAGACGGCGCCAGGGTGAATAGGATACTGATCTTCAATCGACAGTGAGCCATCTCCGATGAGAACTTGAATACCAGAGGATCGAGATGCGTGATTCAAAGCAGCGCTTTTCAGCGCTTCACCGATGAGATAAGGATCTGTTAAGGGATGTAGAGTGGTCATTAATGTGGATATCAACGTTGATCGCGGTGTTCTGCGCCGAAAACGTCGACGCGACGGGGCAGCCCTTTCCGTGGCCGTTCAGGTTCTGCGACGTGATAAATGCGGCGGTGATCCGCGCAAGCTGCGGCGCTTTCGAGGTGTTGAGCAGGTACAAGATCTGCACGCTCGGGTTGCTGATCGCGTGCCCCGCGTTTGCGTTCGCGGTCATTTGCTAGAATACCAGGTCATAAGCGATGTTATACGTCAGTGGAATGTGGATACGCACCTAGATACACTCATTCTGGGAGAACGGGTGGGCGCAGGGAATCTTAATGGGCTTTTCGTCCGCTCCATTGAGGGGAGTTGACGGCGCCGTCGTCGTCGCCCGCGCCGGTGGGCTTCATGCAGACTTTTCACTGTACAGCAACAGCACCAACCAAGCATGAGTTCTAGAAGATGAAAAGGCCGCGCTTGATTGGTCTTTGGCGTGGCACTGATAGTCAATAACGATTAAAAAAAAAAGCGATGACGCCTACGGTCAGTGAGCAGAGAAGAGTCTTCAGGTGATAATGGTTGCCTTCCTCCGGGCAAGGCTGGAAAGGCTTGATGGCTCAAGATTTCTGAAAGTTATCAATCCATCAACTACCAGACAGAATAAGTGAACAGCGAAGAGCTCACGACCTATGCGAACGTCGTGGTCGACGTCGACGTCGACGTCGTTTGAAGTCTTTCACGGTGCCAGAGTGAAATTGAGTCTAGCAGACGCGACGGGCTGAGCGGCCCGGCCTTGACCGACCGTACGTTTACTGTGATTGGGCGCCTCAACTACTAAGACGAGTCGATCCTGAGGCACGATGGTTGAGTAAGCAGCTACTCTGCCTTTGGGAGACTAGCCTCAACAGCACCTTGTTCCCTTGCAAGATGCGACAGCGACAACGACTGCCAGTTTCGAGGCTCCATTGATCTCGAAGAATTTCTGTTGTTACGATGATCATGTGCCGCGCAACTTGAAGGCGAAAGAAGAATATATTCGACCAATATTTCCCAATATTTCGATCCTTACAACGAATCGAGGTTTTAGCACGCGCGCGGTCGATATCGTGTCCAATTCTTCTAAAGCAGCGCCCGGTCATACGTCGATGCTTTGTCCCCGAATCGGGAAGTCTATCTGAGTGTGCGTACCCACTTTGTACCCTTTCAAGTAAGATCAAAGCTCGCGTATGGAGGTAACAGTGATCAGATGCTCGTCACCGTCGTATAACGACTTTGCTGCTGCTTCGAAAGGGATGTCTCTGAAAGGCAAGTCCCTTCTGCTACATACTGCATGGCGATGTTCGCCACCCGTATAAAGCATCGACTCAAGCTTTGATCGAGACCACACGTGTCAGGCTCCTGGAGAGCAAGGTATTCTCGCTTTGGTCTATCTCATGCTTCCATTACTGACGCTATATCTCTAGAATCAAACCGCCCCCATCGTATCCTTGAATTACGCCATGCCGCAGCAACCGCCTCCCCCGCCCAGCCCGGGGCTTCCGCGGACGCTGTACTCCGGCATGTCCTCCCTTCAGATTCGCCAGCCTGGTGCTAGCCATAATGTAGGAGCGCCTTCGTCTACATCGCCTACATCGCCTGCATCGCCGCCTCCGAAAGCGGTGTTCAAATCGTCCAAGGCCGAGCATGCGCACCGTCCCAGCAGAAGAGACCACCGGTCCTCCATCGTTCTCGGGAGAGATCATCACCAGGCTGCCGCCACCGCGGGACGCAAACGCATCATGGGTGACGATGCCCAGTTCCTGGCCTCGCAATATTTCTGGAGGCCATTTCCTCGTGAGATGCGCCCCGAAACTCAGAAGGAGACTGTCCATCTCTTGGGAGCCTGTAAGTCATCATTCTTTCCTCGTTAGTCTTTATACGATCCGATTTTTTCTCAGTGGTCAACGCATTCGAAAAGCAGAAGAAGAACGAAGAGATCATGCACAACAGCATGGACGATTTGAAGAGGCGATGCGTTGAGATAGACGTGATCAATGCGGAAACTTCTCAAATTTGGCAGCAAGTCCACCAGAGCCAGCTACAGCAACGTGATCATCGAGAGAGCATGATACTCGATCTACTTCGGATGTCTCCAGATGAAGAATGTAGAAGGGCCTGCCAGAATCTTCTTGATACTCACTACGCGAATCGGAGAAGGCAGGATGAATTATGGGGGGAACTCGATGTACAATGAGTATGGAGCGGGAAGGGATCAAATGTTCGAATGATATACTCATTATAGGATCAGTTGTCCATGCTATAAATTGCTCCCATATAGACTCTCTACGGGTGATTCATGCTCCATTTCCCCTGCTGTTTTCCGCGAGACGTTGTTGCAATAAAAGAACGGTTTGATGTAACTCCATATTCTCCCGTCGGCCTGACGCCAACATATCAGTAGAACGCTTTGCATCCTCTTGGAAGTGTATGGCAAGGTCTCGATACTTCCGAACTTGGCTTTGCAGTTCGGCCTCCCTCTGCTGCCAGATGGCATTGCGTACCGAGTCTCCAACCCATTCGATGGCTGTGGACAACGTCAGTCAAGCTATAATTGCTACAGTTGCGAAAGACGTACCCTTTTCCAAGCATTGCGCATTTGTATGCGGCGGGTTCTCACTCTCAGACCAGAGAAGAAGTTGGTCAAGCCGCTGTATAAGGCCTTTGATCTGATCCCGGTTTCTCCGAGACCTTTCAAGATCATATTCTTGCTTCTTTTGCTTTGCTAACAGTTCATCGTTAACCGTGTTGTCCTCGCCATACATGCCGTCGTCATCGTCATTATCGTTCCGGATTTCATATGTGTCTCTGTAGCCATCGTATCGAGGACCGTGAACGCTAGCCGGAGGCTGCAAAGGCAGTGCTGCGCCGCCCGATTTAGGCTTCGAACGGCCCATCAAGCTGGGGAGCTTCATCTTATGCAAGTGCCAAGACGGTATGCCCATCTTCCCTGCAGACTTTCGAGGCTTGAGAGTCGCCTTCCCACGTAGGCTGCTCGTCGATGGGCCGGCATGTTGCAGAGAGCTGGAGCCTGAGGGACCCGCGTGCGGCTGTTGAGGGTATGGAAGGGGAGATACGGCGGGAGGTGGCGGTTGAGCATGGGGACGAGTGGTGGGATATCGTGATGGCGGCGGCGGTCGTAGAGGAGGCGGGCCTGGCGGCGGGAAATTCCATGACGAAGGCGAGCTCGAAGCGGGTGGCCATTGAGCTGCATATCCGAAGGACTGAGGAGCGGGCGCGCTGATCTCAGGCATCCCGCTGGAATGAGTGCTTTGTGCTGACGGGTACCAGCTGTTGTCCGCGATGATGTTGAAGGGATTGTTCGAACTTGTTGTAGGTATGTGCCATGGTGCATGGGTTGGAGGTGCCGGCAGGCGCGAACTTGAACCCGTGTCTCTGCCAGTATATCTGCCGACAGTGTCGAGTGCGTGCGGATCTTCCACTGGATTGTACCGCGATGACGCTTGAGGCGTCCTTGAGGCCGACCTATTTGGGATGTCCGTCGAGTGGGATGAACTATATTAATCAGATATAGATGAGCAGGCACCTGAATAGCAATATCATATGGACTTACGAGGCATGGACATTGGCACTGTCATGGCGATGTGAAGTATGCTTGTGTGTCGGCTGGTTTGGAGTACGTCGCGATGCCATGCTGAGTATCTGATGAGCGTTTCTGATCGTCTAGATCGTCTAGATCGTTGCAGTCGTATTAGTAGATGCAGAATTATAATGCCGATAGTGTAGTCGTAGAATACAAGCGTGCCAGCGCCGGAGATACTTGGTAGGATAGACGAGAGACGAGTTGCGGGTGGAATGGAGCCCCAGGCTTGGACCTCGTCGTTTAATAGCCAGCATCCCGTTGCTAACGTCCTGGGCATACAATACTAAGTCGCACTGGATGCCACGCAATGGACAGGCGGAAAGGGGAGGACTCACAATTATGGACATTGTATCGTTCAACGACAAGACGACGGGTACGTTGCTCTTGATGGATCGCTAAACAAAACGAGAGCCTGTAACAACAGCACAAGTATGCCATTTGAGGTATAATGTGTCGAAGCTTACTCTTATTGTAACATGACTGCAAATGAAAACCTGTGTCCACGTAGCCTGACGTGCGGTCTGCGACCGCTGTATGTCCGACTACTTATAATTAGGTGTGTCGTACCTTGATGGGATGCCGCCGGGAGTCATGGTATCTTCAAGAATTGAGAAACTGGCACCGCTCGTTGTCGCGTTGCAGCAGTGGTGATGAACACAATACAACGGCACTTAGAAGAGTGGGAGTGTGCAATAATAAGTGGACGGCTGGGAATGTTTGCCATTGGTTGGTCGACATCGATAAGGACAGTCCTAGGGAGATTGGTCACATTCGGGAGGCGGCAGGAGGTATGTACGAGAGCTGCCCATGAACAGCATTATAATTGTAAGAAATTTTGACTGTTTAGCTGACCCTCGATATTCTCACGTGCAACGATACATAGTCAGGTAAAACGAATATAACGCAACGTTAAAACGTGCCTCACCGTGCCTTGGAGCAGACTCGTCGCCGCAGCTTGCCTGGCCCTGATACTAATATCTGAACCTGCGCCCAATCTCGGGACCATCTGCTTGACATAAGAGATGCGACAGGACGGGATATGGGCGTTGCACGGGCGATGGTGAGGTACTTACATTCTGAATACGCTCTCCGCTATGGCATTATTCCTTTGGACTAATAGGGCGTAGAATGTCAGCTGCTCCAGCGCTCCTGAGAAGAAGTTCGAGCTACGAACATAGGCGTTATTTGTTGTCTTTGAGGAGAACTCAACATGAGTACGACTAGACTCAAAAGTCCAAGAGTAGAGCAAGAACTGGGCACTGAGCATCCAATAGTCCCGATCGCACAAGCAGTCGTTTAGTTCTCGCCGAATGTGAACCATCACTCACCCTTGTCTTCATCGAATTTGATCCCGTTCTGCGCGCGCATGAGGACGTAGCAAATGAGTCCATATTTTCTGTTGAATACTGCACGAGAACCGGGGAGCAGAAAAGAGAATAACACGGATTTATTGCGTTTGGCTGAGCTCTGCAAACACATGAAGAAAAGAACAAGGATCCCGAACGGTAGAATAACTACGTGCTGACTAATCATATCTTGTACCTACACGGACTGCCCGATACCTTCCAACATTTTCAAGCCGGGGAAAGGAGCTGAACGGTATAGAACGTGTGGACACGGACGCCGTGGTAATTCCATGTGGCCTTCGACATCAGGGCACTGTTTGCCGTCCGGCGGAGCCATCCCTGTGTCAGTAGTAGCCTCGCACCCGGACGTCCCTAGAGCCAAGGCCCGGGAGCGGTGTGAATGAAACTTGCCAAATATCCAAGAGAACAAGCAAGCACAAGGCGGAAAGTGCCTATACGACATGTTGTGCGAGATGGCGCCAGGATGAATAGGATACTGATCTTCAATCGACAGTGAGCCATCTCCGATGAGAACTTGAATACCAGAGGATCAAGATGCGTGATTCAAAGCAGCGCTTTTCAGCGCTTCACCGACGAGATAAGGATCTGTTAAGGGTTGTAGAGTGGTCACTGATCTGGATATCAACGTTGATCTCGGTGTTCTGCGCTGAAAACGTCGTCGACGCGACGGGGCAACCCTTTCCGTGGCCATTCAGATTCTGCGACGTGATGGACGTGGCGGTGATCCGCGCGAGCTGCGGTGCTTTCGAGGTGTTGAGCAGGTACAAGATCTGCACGCTCGGGTTGCTGATCGCGTGCCCCGCGTTTGCGTTCGCGGTCATTTGCTAGAATACCAGGTCATAAGCGATGTTATACGTCAGTGGAATGTGGATACGCACCTAGATACACTCATTCTGGGAGAACGGGTGGGCGCAGGGAATCTTAATGGGCTTTTCGTCCGCTCCATTGAGGGGAGTTGACGGCGCCGTCGTCGTCGCCCGCGCCGGTGGGCTTCATGCAGACTTTTCACTGTACAGCAACAGCACCAACCAAGCATGAGTTCTAGAAGATGAAAAGGCCGCGCTTGATTGGTCTTTGGCGTGGCACTGATAGTCAATAACGATTAAAAAAAAAAGCGATGACGCCTACGGTCAGTGAGCAGAGAAGAGTCTTCAGGTGATAATGGTTGCCTTCCTCCGGGCAAGGCTGGAAAGGCTTGATGGCTCAAGATTTCTGAAAGTTATCAATCCATCAACTACCAGACAGAATAAGTGAACAGCGAAGAGCTCACGACCTATGCGAACGTCGTGGTCGACGTCGACGTCGACGTCGTTTGAAGTCTTTCACGGTGCCAGAGTGAAATTGAGTCTAGCAGACGCGACGGGCTGAGCGGCCCGGCCTTGACCGACCGTACGTTTACTGTGATTGGGCGCCTCAACTACTAAGACGAGTCGATCCTGAGGCACGATGGTTGAGTAAGCAGCTACTCTGCCTTTGGGAGACTAGCCTCAACAGCACCTTGTTCCCTTGCAAGATGCGACAGCGACAACGACTGCCAGTTTCGAGGCTCCATTGATCTCGAAGAATTTCTGTTGTTACGATGATCATGTGCCGCGCAACTTGAAGGCGAAAGAAGAATATATTCGACCAATATTTCCCAATATTTCGATCCTTACAACGAATCGAGGTTTTAGCACGCGCGCGGTCGATATCGTGTCCAATTCTTCTAAAGCAGCGCCCGGTCATACGTCGATGCTTTGTCCCCGAATCGGGAAGTCTATCTGAGTGTGCGTACCCACTTTGTACCCTTTCAAGTAAGATCAAAGCTCGCGTATGGAGGTAACAGTGATCAGATGCTCGTCACCGTCGTATAACGACTTTGCTGCTGCTTCGAAAGGGATGTCTCTGAAAGGCAAGTCCCTTCTGCTACATACTGCATGGCGATGTTCGCCACCCGTATAAAGCATCGACTCAAGCTTTGATCGAGACCACACGTGTCAGGCTCCTGGAGAGCAAGGTATTCTCGCTTTGGTCTATCTCATGCTTCCATTACTGACGCTATATCTCTAGAATCAAACCGCCCCCATCGTATCCTTGAATTACGCCATGCCGCAGCAACCGCCTCCCCCGCCCAGCCCGGGGCTTCCGCGGACGCTGTACTCCGGCATGTCCTCCCTTCAGATTCGCCAGCCTGGTGCTAGCCATAATGTAGGAGCGCCTTCGTCTACATCGCCTACATCGCCTGCATCGCCGCCTCCGAAAGCGGTGTTCAAATCGTCCAAGGCCGAGCATGCGCACCGTCCCAGCAGAAGAGACCACCGGTCCTCCATCGTTCTCGGGAGAGATCATCACCAGGCTGCCGCCACCGCGGGACGCAAACGCATCATGGGTGACGATGCCCAGTTCCTGGCCTCGCAATATTTCTGGAGGCCATTTCCTCGTGAGATGCGCCCCGAAACTCAGAAGGAGACTGTCCATCTCTTGGGAGCCTGTAAGTCATCATTCTTTCCTCGTTAGTCTTTATACGATCCGATTTTTTCTCAGTGGTCAACGCATTCGAAAAGCAGAAGAAGAACGAAGAGATCATGCACAACAGCATGGACGATTTGAAGAGGCGATGCGTTGAGATAGACGTGATCAATGCGGAAACTTCTCAAATTTGGCAGCAAGTCCACCAGAGCCAGCTACAGCAACGTGATCATCGAGAGAGCATGATACTCGATCTACTTCGGATGTCTCCAGATGAAGAATGTAGAAGGGCCTGCCAGAATCTTCTTGATACTCACTACGCGAATCGGAGAAGGCAGGATGAATTATGGGGGGAACTCGATGTACAATGAGTATGGAGCGGGAAGGGATCAAATGTTCGAATGATATACTCATTATAGGATCAGTTGTCCATGCTATAAATTGCTCCCATATAGACTCTCTACGGGTGATTCATGCTCCATTTCCCCTGCTGTTTTCCGCGAGACGTTGTTGCAATAAAAGAACGGTTTGATGTAACTCCATATTCTCCCGTCGGCCTGACGCCAACATATCAGTAGAACGCTTTGCATCCTCTTGGAAGTGTATGGCAAGGTCTCGATACTTCCGAACTTGGCTTTGCAGTTCGGCCTCCCTCTGCTGCCAGATGGCATTGCGTACCGAGTCTCCAACCCATTCGATGGCTGTGGACAACGTCAGTCAAGCTATAATTGCTACAGTTGCGAAAGACGTACCCTTTTCCAAGCATTGCGCATTTGTATGCGGCGGGTTCTCACTCTCAGACCAGAGAAGAAGTTGGTCAAGCCGCTGTATAAGGCCTTTGATCTGATCCCGGTTTCTCCGAGACCTTTCAAGATCATATTCTTGCTTCTTTTGCTTTGCTAACAGTTCATCGTTAACCGTGTTGTCCTCGCCATACATGCCGTCGTCATCGTCATTATCGTTCCGGATTTCATATGTGTCTCTGTAGCCATCGTATCGAGGACCTTGAACGCTAGCCGGAGACTGCGCAGGCGGTGGTGCGCCGCCCGACTTGGACTTCGAACGGCCCATCAAGCTGGGGAGCTTCATCTTATGCAAGTGCCAAGACGGTATGCTCATCTTCCCTGCAGATTTTCGAGGCTTGAGAGTCGCCTTCCCACGTAGGCTGCTCGTCGACGGGCCGGCATGTTGCAGAGAGCTCGAGCCCGAAGGACCCGCGTGCGGCTGTTCTGCATATGGAAGGGGAGATACGGCGGGAGGTGGCGGTTGAGCATGGGGACGAGTGGTGGGATATCGTGATGGCGGCGGCGGTCGTTGAGGAGGCGGGCCTGGCGGCGGGAAATTCCACGACGAAGGCGAGCTCGAAGCGGGTGGCCATTGAGCTGCATATCCGAAGGACTGAGGAGCGGGCGCGCTGATCTCAGGCATCCCGCTGGAATGAGTGCTTTGTGCTGACGGGTACCAGCTGTTGTCCGCGATGATGTTGAAGGGATTGTTCGAACTTGTTGTAGGTATGTGCCATGGTGCATGGGTTGGAGGTGCCGGCAGGCGCGAACTTGAACCCGTGTCTCTGCCAGTATATCTGCCGACAGTGTCAAGTGCGTGTGGGTCCTCTACTGGATTGTAGCGCGATGACGCTTGAGGCGTCCTTGAAGCTGACCTGTTTGGGATGTCGGTCGAGTGGGATGACCTATATTCATCAGATATAGATGAGCAGGCACCTGAATAGCAATATTATATGGACTTACGAGGCATGGGCATTGGCACTGTCATGGTGATGTGAAGTATGCCTGTGTGTCGGCTGGTTTGGAGTACGTCGCGATGCCATGCTGAGTATCCGATAAGGTGTTTCTGATCGTCTAGATCGTTTCAGTCATATAGGTGGAGAATTATAATATCAGTAGTGTAGTCGTAGAATAGAGGCGTGCCAGCGCCGGAGAGACGTGGTAGGATAGACAGGAGACGAGTTGTGGGTGGAATGGAGCCCCAGGCTTGGACCTCGTCGTTTAATAGCCAGCATCCCGTTGCTAACGTTCTGTGCATACAATACTAAGTCGCACTGAATGCTATGCAATGGACAGACGGAAACGGGGAGACTCACAATTGTGGACATTGTATCGTGCAAGGACAAGACGATGGGTACGTTGCTCTTGATGGATCGCTAAACAAAACGAGAGCCTGTAACACCAACACAAGCATGCCATTTGAGGTATTATGCGTCGAAGCTTACCCTTATTGTAACATGGCTGCAAACGAAAACCTGTGTCTTCACGTAGCCTGACGTGCGGTCTGCGACCGCTGTATGTCCGACTACTTATAATCAGGTGTGTCGTACCTTGATGGAATGCCGCCGGGAGTCATGGCATCTTCAAGAATTGAAGAACTGGCACCGCTCGTTGTCGCGTTGCAGCAGTGGTGATGAACACAATACAACGGCACTTAGAAGAGTGGGAGTGTGCAATAATAAGTGGACGGCTGGGAATGTTTGCCATTGGTTGGTCGACATCGATAAGGACAGTCCTAGGGAGATTGGTCACATTCGGGAGGCGGCAGGAGGTATGTACGAGAGCTGCCCATGAACAGCATTATGATTGTAAGAAATCTTGACTGTTTAGCTGACCCTCGATATTCTCACGTGCAACGATACATAGTCAAGTAAAACGAATATAACGCAACGTTTAAACGTGCCCACCGTGCCTTAGAGCAGACTCGTCGCCGCAGCTTGCCTGGCCCTGATACTGATATCTGAACCTGCGCCCAATCTCGGGACCATCTGCTTTACATAAGAGATGCGACAAGATGGAATATGGACGTTGCACGGGCAATGTGAGGTACTTACATTCTGAATACGCTCTCCGCTATGACACCATCCTTTTTGACTGACATGACGTAGGATGTCAGCTGCTCCAGCGCTCCTGAGAAGAAGATCGAACTACGAACATAGGCGTTGGTTGTTGTCTTTGAGGAGAACTCAACATCAGTACGACTACACGCAAAAGTCCAAGAGTAGAGCAAGAACTGGAACCTGAACATCCAACGGTCCCGATCGCACAAGCAGCCGCCTAGTTCTCGCCGGCTGTGAAGCGTCACTCACCCTTGTCTTCATCGAATTTGATCCCGTTCTGCGCGCGCATGAGGACGTACATTAGCAAATGAGTCCATATTTCCGAGCCGGGGCAGGGAGCTGAACGGTATAGAACGTCTAGACACGAACGCCGTGGTAATTCCAGGTGGCCTTCGACATCGCCCTCGACATCAGCGCACTGCTTACCGTCCGGCGGAGCCATCCCTGTGTCAGTAGTAGCCTCGCACCCGGATGTCTCTAGAGCCAAGGCCCGGGAGCGGTGTGAATGAAACTTGTCGGATCTCCAAGAGAACAAGCAAGCACAAGGCGAAAAGTGCCTGTACGACATATTGTGCGAGACGGCGCCAGGGTGAATAGGATACTGATCTTCAATCGACAGTGAGCCATCTCCGATGAGAACTTGAATACCAGAGGATCGAGATGCGTGATTCAAAGCAGCGCTTTTCAGCGCTTCACCGATGAGATAAGGATCTGTTAAGGGATGTAGAGTGGTCATTAATGTGGATATCAACGTTGATCGCGGTGTTCTGCGCCGAAAACGTCGACGCGACGGGGCAGCCCTTTCCGTGGCCGTTCAGGTTCTGCGACGTGATAAATGCGGCGGTGATCCGCGCAAGCTGCGGCGCTTTCGAGGTGTTGAGCAGGTACGAGACCTGCACGCTCGGGTTGCTGATCGCGTGCCCCGCGTTCGCGTTCGCGGTCATTTGCTAGAATGCCACGTCATAAGCGATGTTATACGTCAGTGGAATGTGGATACGCACCTAGATACACTCGTTCTGGGAGGGCGGGTGGGCGCAGGGAATCTTAATGGGCTTTCCGTCCGCTCCGTTGAGTGGAGTTGACGGAGCCGGAGCCGGAGCCGGAGCCAGCGCCGGTGGGCCTCATGCAGACTTTTCACAGTACGGCAAGAACATCGACCAAGCATGATGCGGTTCTAGAAGATGAACAGGCGCTGGATTGGTCTGTTCTGTGGCACTGATAGTTAATAACGATAAAAAAGCGATGATCCCTACGGTCAGTGAGCAGAAAAGAGTCTTCAGACGAGAATGGTTGCCTTCCTCCGGGCGAGGCTGGAAAGGCTTGACAGCTCAAGATTTCTATAAGATATATCAACCCATGGACCACCAGACAAAATAAGAGAACAGTGAAGAGCTCACGACCTATGCGAACGTCGTGGTCGACGTCAACGTCGACGTCGTTTGAAGTCTTTGTGCCAGTGTGAGACTCGGATTGATTCCAGCAGACGCGACGGGCCGAGCGGCCCGGCCTTGACCGTCCGTACGTTTACTGTGATTAGGCGCCTCTGGCAATTGCAACAGCACCTTGTTCCCTTCCTGCAAGATGCGACAACGACCGCCAGTTTCGAGGCTCCATTCATCTCGTAGAATCCCTGTTGTCATGGTGATCATATCCCGCGCAACTTGAAGCCGAAACAAGAATGTATTCGACCAGTATTTCCCAATATTTCGATCCTTCCAACGAATCGAGGTTTCAGCACGCGCACGGTCGGATATCGCGCACGCAGGTAGGAACTGGCACCTTTGGCGCCGCTGGGCACAGATGCATAATCGTGGAAAGCAAAGAGATCGTGTCCAACTGTTCCGGAGCAGTGCCCGGCCACACGTCGATGCTTTGTCCCCGAATCGGGAAGTCTACCTGAGTGTGCGTACCCGCTTTGTACCCCTTCAAGTAAACCTGAAGCTCGCGTATGGAGGTCACAGTGATGGCATGTTCGTCACCTTCGTATAGCGACTTTGCTGCTGCTTCGAAAGGGATGTCTCTGAAAGGAAAGTCCCTTCTACTACTTACTGTATAGCGATGTTCGCCGCCCGTATAAAGCGTTGACTCAAGCTTTGATCGAGGCTACGCGTTCTAAGCTCCTGGAGAGCAAGGTATGCTCGCTTTGATCTGTCCCATGCTTCTCTTGACTGAAATTATATCTCTAGAATCAAACCGCCTCCATCCTATCCTTCATTTACGCCATGCCGCAGCAACCACCTTCCCCACCCAGCCCGGGGCTTCCGTGGACGCTGTACTCCGGCATGTCATCCCTTCAGATTCGTCAGCCTGGTGCTGGCCATAACGTAGGAGCGCTCCCGTCTGCGTCGCCTGCGTCGCCGCCTGCGAAAGCGATGTTCAAGTCGTCCAAGGCCGAGCATGCGCATCGTCCGAACAGGAGAGATCATCGTTCTTCAGTCGTTCTCGGGTGGGACCATCACCAAGCGGCGGCGGCGGCGGGGCGCAAACGCATCATGGGCGATGATGCCCAATTCCTGGCCTCGCAGTATTTCTGGAGACCATTTCCTCGTGAGATGCGCCCCGAAACTCAGAAGGAGACCGTCGATTTCTTGGGGGCCCGTAAGCTATCACCCTATCGTTCATCTTTAAGTGGACTGAATTTTCGTTCAGTGGTCAATGGATTTGAAAAGCAGAAGAAGAACGAGGATAGAATGCGCGACGAAATGAGCAGCCTAAGGGCGCAGTGGGCCGAGACCGATGCCTTGAATGCGGAAACTGGTCAAATAGTACAGCAAATCAACCAACGCTGTGCAAATGTCCAAGCCAACATAGAGAGCATTCTGCTAGATCTACTTCGCATGTCTCCCGACGAAGAATTCACACAGATCTGTCAGAAGCAACTCGACGATTATTATGCGGCTCGGAGGCTGGGAGGAATGCGGAGACAGACGGAGTTATCGACGCTGGAATAAGGTAGTAGTTATGTCAATGAAGTATAGTAGCCTGTATATCAGGTTCTGTTCAAGAAACTGGGAAATTCATTGCTCGAATCCAAGCCCTGGAGCCGGAACTTCTACCACGCGTCGGCAAGACGTTGGACATGACGATCCTGGGGCGTGAAGGTCGAGTCAGCAGCTAAGCATGGCGCTGTCGCAGCATGAAAACTGTTTGCTGCAAGTGGGCGACATTGCCCTCGAGCTCCGCCACCTTTTCATTTGCGCGGTTGACTTCTTCCTGGAGATTTCTGGAAAGATCCCGATACTTCCGACCTTCACTATCCAGTACGGCTTTCTCCTGCTGCCAGACAGCATTGCGTACGGAGTCTCCAACCCATTCTATAGCTGCATCGAGATTGTCAACCTGTTATCACCAAATTTTGTATTACAACCAACGCACCTCTCTCCAAACACTGCGCATTTGTACGCGGCTCGTCCTTAGGTAAGGGGCTCTCAGGCCAGAGAAGTCGGTCAAGCCGCTGCATAAGGCCTTTGATCTGATCCCGGTGTATCTTAGACCTTGTGCTCTGCCTTTTCTTCTTCTCTTCCTCTGGCGACTGCTCTGCGTTCACCAAGCCGTCGGCCTCCATGCCGTCGTCGTCGCTCATGATGTTATCTGCGTCTCTGTAACCGCCGTGCCGAGGATCTTGAACGCCAGCCGGAGGCTGCAAAGGCAGTGCTGCGCCGCCCGACTTGGACTTCGAACGGCCCATCAAGCTGGGGAGCTTCATCTTATGCAAGTGCCAAGACGGTATGCCCATCTTCCCTGCAGATTTTCGAGGCTTGAGAGCGGCCTTCCCACGTAGGCTGCTCGTCGACGGGCCAGCATGATGCAAGGAGCTGGAGCCCGAGGGACCCGCGTGCGGCTGTTGAGGGTATGGAAGGGGAGATACGGCGGGAGGTGGCGGTTGAGCATGGGGACGAGTGGTGGGATATCGTGATGGCAGCGGCGGTCGAGGAGGCGGGCCTGGCGGCGGGAAATTCCACGACGAAGGCGAGCTCGAAGCGGGTGGCCATTGAGCTGCATATCCGAAGGACTGAGGAGCGGGCGCGCTGATTTCAGGCATCCCGCTGGAATGAGTGCCTTGTGCTGGCGCGTACCAGCTGTTGTCCATAGCCATGCTTGGAGGATTGTTCGAACTGGTCGCGGGCATGTACGAGGGTGCATAGGTTTGAGGTGCCAGCAGACCCGAACTTGAACCCGTGTCTCCGCCAGTATATCTGCCGACCGTGTCGAGTGCGTGTGGGTCCTCCACTGGATTGTACTGCCATGGCGCTTGAGGCGTCCTTGAGGCCGACCTGTTTGGGATGTCCGCCGAGTGGGATGAACTATATCAATCAAGTATAGATGAGCAGGCATCTGAATAGATATATCATGTCGACTTACGAGGCATGGACATTGGCACTGTCACGGTGATGTGAAGTATGTTTGTGTGTCGGCTGGTTTGGAGTACGTCGCGATGCCATGCTGAGTATCCGATAAGGCGTTTCTGATCGTCTAGATCGTTACAGTCGTATAGGTGGAGAATTATAATATCAGTAGTATAGTCCTAGAATAAAGGCGTGCCAGCGCCGGAGATACGTGGTAAGATAGACGGGAGACGAGTAGCGGGTGGAATGGAGCCCCAGGCTTGGACCTCGTCGTTTAATAGCCAGCATCCCGTTGCTAACGTCCTGGGCACACAATACTAAGTCGTACTGAATGCCATGCAATGCACAGGCGGAAACGGGAAGACTCACAATTGTGGACATTGTATCGTGCAAGGACAAGACGACGGATACGTCGCTGCTGATGGATCGTTAAACAAAACGAAGAGCCTACGACGACAGCATAAACATACCATTTGAGGTATTATGCATCGAAGGTAACCCTTATTGTGATACAGTTGCGAACGAAAACCTGTGTCCTCACGTAGCCTGACGTGCGATCTGCGTCCGCTGTATATCCGACTACATATTATTAGGTGTGAAAAGTTGGTTTGTCGTACCTTATTGGAATGCCGCCGGGAGTCGTGGTATCGTCGAGCATTGAAGAGTTGGCACTGCTCCTTGTCGCATTGCAGAAGTGGTAAACACAATACAAGGGCGCTTAGAAGAGTGGGAATGCATAACAATAAGTGGGCGAGTGGGAAGGACTGGGAGTGCTTGTCATTGGTCAGCCAACATCGATAAGGACAATCCTAGGGAAATCGGTCGAATTCGGGAGGCGACAGGAGAACGTACATACGAGAGCTGTCCATGAGCGGCATTATAATCAAATCGTGACTGCATGCCTGGCGCTCAATATTCTCACGCGAGGCGATACACAGACGCGTAAAAGTGAAAGAATGTAATCCAACGTTAATTGAGACATGTCTTGGCTTGCCTTGGAACGGCCTCGTTCGTCTCTGTTGCTCATCTGGCTTCCGAGTCGAGCACCGATGAAAATATCTACGCTTTCGCCCAATCTACAGGACGGAATATACGCCTTACATAGGCAATGGCGAGCGTGTTTTGAGTACGCCTGCACGACGGCATCATCCTTAAGTCTGCCGGGGCTTAGAATATCAGCTGTTCGAGCGCTCGTGTAGAAGAACTTTGAACTACGAACAGTTTTCGCTTCTTGCCTTAAAGAACGCTGTGCACTCATAGGAGCGTACGCTAACAAGTGACGCCGTACCTCCGAAGTGTAGCGGGATACTGAGCTGCTGCTGAACGGTTTAAAATGTCTAAACACGATCCGCATGGCAATTCCAGGTATCCCTCATCGCTCCGCTTACCGTCCAGCGGAGTCGTTCCGGAGTCAGTGATAGCCTCGTGCCCGGACGTCCCTAGAGCCAAGGCCCGGGAGCGATTTGGAGGAAACCTGCCGCATATATAGGCAGGTAGCACAAGGGGGGGAAATACCTGTAGGCCAGTTGGTGCGAGATGATGCCAGGACGAAGAGAGCTACTGGCCTCTAGTCGAGAATGAGCCATCTTCAATGGGAATTCGAATGCCAGGGGATCAAGATATTGAAGGAGCGCTTTTCAGCGCTTCGCAGCGACGAAAGAGGATATGTTGGGCGACGGGCGACGCGGGTAGTCACTAACGTGGAAGTCAATGATCATGTCTCGACGGATAAAAGAAAATGGACACCTTGGAAGTAACGCACAATGTTCGTCACTGGATAAACTCCGCCGCAAGACAGCTGTCATCGATCGTCGTTGTCTGACAAATCGATAGCCTTGAGAGTAGAAAGCACGTCCTTCTGACTGTACGAAGGCTAAAACGTTATTTAAGGTGTACGGGCCGTTCATTAGTAGATCGAAACATACGCGTGGCGCCCAGAAGCCAACGCGAACCCCGCCGAGCACCAGATGTGCTGCATCTCTGCCTCATGCAACGCTACATATACCAGAGGTGACTCACCGAGGAACATTAATGGCACACTTCAACACTACGGGGGAACTTGCTCGCATCCCATTGTTTCCATCATCAAGCGAAATCTGTCTAGTAGGTCAAAAAGACTCGGCTTGAAAACCAGACTTACTACACTCTTGTCTCCGACGATCCATTCAACAGCAACGTTAGAATAGGTGAAGGATGTTTGAGAGACACCACGCTAGTGCCAGCAGCGCTCGAGTCCGACTCTCACTGCTCAAGCCGCTTCGGCGCTTCTGAGGTTGTTTGCGCCTGTTAGGATCGGCGTTTTTTGGCGGTCCACCAAGACTGAGCGCTGAGCGTTCGCCGTAGTACGCTGATCAGCGCCAACCACATCGTATTTGAAGCCTTTGAGATGAGCGAAATGCTCACTCGCACTACTGTATGAGATATTTCGATTTTGATTGCGCCCTTGCTACCGAAAAGACAGCAGAAACAAAAAGAACTAACAAAAGAGTGCAGTACGATCAACGACTGGACAGCATCGCCCTCAGACGAAGCTTCAAAGTGGACTAGGAAAACTAACTAACTCATAAAGATAACTCCTCACTGCGCGTTGATCGCGGCGTTCTGCGCCGAGAACGTCGTCGACGCGACGGGGCAGCCCTTCCCGGGGCCGTTCAGGTTCTGCAGCGTGATGGATGCGGCGGTGAGCCGCGCGAGCTGCGACGCCTTCGAGTTGTCGAGCGGATACGAGACCTTCACGCTCGGGTTGTTGATCGCGTGCCCCGCGTTCGCGTTCGCGGTCATTTGCTATAGCACCAAGTAAGCAGCCATGCTATGCGTTAGTCGTGCGTGGATGCGCACCTGGATGTACTCGTCCTCAGAGGGCGGGCAGGCGCAGGGGACCTTGATGGGCTTGCCGTCTGCGCCGTTGACGGCGCCGTCGCAGTCGCCGGTGCCGGTGGGGTTCACGCCGGACTGGAAGCCCAGGGACGGCGCGACGGCAGAGACCTGCGCCTCGCTCAAGGCGCCGGTGCTCGGTGGGGCGGGAGCAGCAGGACTCGATGCAGGAGGCGCGGGGGCAGCGGGGGTCGACGCCGGGGGCGCGGGTGCGGCGCTTGGCGGGAGTGGCTGGCCGTTCGAGATGGCCTGGTTCTGCGCGGAGAAGGTGGTGGAGGCGACGGGGCAGCCTTTGCCGGGGCCGTTCAGGTTCTGAAGCGTGATCGAGGCGGCGGTGAGACGCGTCAACTGCGACTGCTTCGAGTTGTCGAGTGGGTAGGACACCTTTACGGAGGGGTTGTTGATCGCCTGGCCGGCGTTGACGTTCGCGGTGAGTTGCTACAGGAGAGAGCGTCAGGTGTGCTTCTTTCGTCGAGAAGGCATGGTGTTTACCTTGATGTACTCATCCTGCGAAGGAGGGCATGCGCAGGGAATCTTGATGGCCTTACCGTCAGATCCCTTGACAGCACCGTCACAGTCGCCGGTACCTGCACAACTGTCAGCATCGTGTTCGAAGGGAGTTTTGTATACGACACCCACCAGTGGGGTTGACACCGGACTGGAAGCCAAGCGGAGGAGCAACGGCGGAGACCTGAGCCTCCGACAGCGCACCAGAGCCGCCAGTAGCAACGGCGTTGTTCGTGCCAGCCGGGGCGGACGGGGCGGGGGCGGGGGCAGCGGGGGTCGATGCCGGGGGTGCAGGTGCGGCGCTTGGCGGGAGCGGCTTGCCGTTCGAGATGGCCTGGTTCTGGGCAGAGAACGTCGTGGACACAACAGGGCAACCTTTGCCAGGCTCGTTCAAATTCTGGAGCGTGATCGACGCGGCCGTGAGACGCGTCAACTGCGACTGCTTGGAGTTGTCGAGCGGGTAGTCGACTTTGACCGTCGGGTTGTTGATGGCGTGGCCCGCGTTCGCGTTCGCGGTGAGTTGCTACGGACGAGCATATCAGACATTTTCATTTCGTTGAGGACAGGCGTGATGGCTCACCTGGATGTACTCATCCTGAGACGGAGGACACGCGCAGGGAATCTTGATGGGCTTGCCATCAGATCCCTTGACAGCACCGTCGCAGTCACCCGTGCCTAGCACGTTGAAAATCAGTACGCGTTGGGCAGACCACGAAATATGGCTCACCTGTGGGGTTCACACCAGACTGGAAACCGAGAGGAGGCGCGACGGCGGAGACCTGTGCCTCACTAAGTGCGCCAGGAGCAGGCGCGGAAGGCGCAGGTGCGGGAGCAGGAGCTGCGCTGGGAGGCGCCGGGGCTGCAGGGGGCGGGCTGCATGCCGGAGCCGAGACCGGGGGAGGGAGAGGTTGGCCAGCCTGGATGGCCTTCTGCTGGGCAGAGAAGGTCGTAGATACGACGGGGCAGCCTTTGCCAGGGCCGTTCAGGTTCTGAAGCGTCACAGCAGCGGTGTTAAGGCGCGCGAGCTGGGATGCCTGGGAGTTGTCCGTGGGGAAAGACACCTTGACGGTCGGGTTGTTCACAGCGTGCCCGGCAGCCACGTTCGCGTTCAAGTCCTACATGGCGCGAGCTTAGCTTCACATAATGAAGAGAAACATAGACCAACATACGTTGATGAAGGTCTGGCGGTCTGGAGGGCATGCGCAGGGAATCTTGATGGGCTTGCCATCGGCGCCGTTTACTGCGCCATCGCAATCACCGGTGCCTACAGATGGTGTGAGAATTTGCTTGAATCAATGCGCACGCATGGCTCACCAGTCGGGTTGATGCCTGATTGGAAGCCGAACCCGGGGATGAGGCTGGGGTCGACATCGCGCCTGATAGGGCGGGCAGAAGTGGTTCCAGCAAGGAACAACGCGATGGAAATTGTAGCGGTGGAGAGCTTCATTTTTGTTCAGCAGAGTCAAGGTCCAGCAATGAGAAAGAAAGTGTTCAAAAGATTGTAAGAAAGTGAGTGTACGCCAGGCAGACTTGAACTTGAGTAGAAAAAAGTCAGCCGAGCTAGCCGGACCTGACGAAGAGAACAGGGAAAGAAAGAGCGCAAGGATGCCAGCAAAGGACCTGTCATCGTTGTTTTTATATGGCCTGAGTACAAGGACATGGGGTTCTTGACTTCCGTGAAGATCAGTAAGGCACACACCATTATCGGAACCCTTGCACGCGGCTCTGCCTTGGCAACATAGCGATCCGGTACCTCGTCGAGGTGATCGTGCCTCGCCGAGTGCTGGCCAAAGACTGATCAGTGATCGAGACGGCAAGAAAAAGACAAGGAAAATGGTTGGGAGTTCTCTTGGATCGCGCGCAGGTGCTGGTGCAGTTCTGGAGTAAGCTTCTACTCTTGAAGATATTGTCTTGGACGTCGAGTCGGAGCTTGTCAAGACTACCGCATGAATATGTCTACCCGAACGACTTCTTCAAGTTCTTGATTCGACGACTGGATGGTAACTATCCATTTACCGCACGTTCTCAAGACGCCACGAGGAACGCGGCGGATCTCCAGATTTGTGCATCATGCTCGGTACCTGCTCCGCCGCATCTCGGCATCGAGAGACCGGTTCAACTATCTTGCACTTAGATACCATATCCCACCAGCCGCAAGCGTCGTGCCCGGCAAACCTCATATACAAGCAATCATCTGTCTGCTGCATTCTAAGGCTACACCGAAGATTGACTACGCGACCAGTTTGATACGCATCACCACTCGTCCTTGCGTGATGATGCCTGCATGAGGGGCTATCAAGCTGACATACCGGATTCGGGCCCTATTTCATTATTGGTATCCGCGCCCTCGCGACGCTGCTGCCACGACCGAGACGTGTGAAATTCGGGCGCACTAGACATACCAGGAACGACGTTGGTGGACGAGCGGCGACGGAAGCGGACGCGCGTAGGCCCTAGAAACGAGTCCATCAGATGACCTCGACATGCTGACCGACATCGATCCACCATAGACGTGTATGTTTATTGCATGACCGAGTTCTACATCCTCATGGCTGGGTGTGGCAGATCTCGAACCCGACATTGTACTCTGAAAACAACTCGAGGTAAGAAGGAACAATGGCGATGTCAACTTACCATTGTCGTCGACAAGAGGCGGACCGTGGAACTCGCTGGAACTCGTAGATTGCAGAAGTGTCAAGTCGAGACAAGACAAGACAGGTTCCATGCAATCTGTGGAGGTTGTGAGGCAATAGTGGATGACTTTCCCCAAGGATAGATCGATGTTATGGAGGCCTCTTTTCTGCCTGACAGCGCTCCCTTAAGGCCTCGTCAACCAATCCGGTTGCCCCGATGAGCCCTATTTTGACGTTGATCTGCTCAGAAACATATCATAAGATAAATCAATTGCTGGGGAAAGTCATCCAGTGAACCGGAAGGCCTAAATCTGCACGACAGAAAGAATGGAGCCTGTCGCGGGGGCGAATTCCGAAAACATTATCTTTTGACCCTTATCTTTTGACCTGCAAAGGCAGTAGGATGTTCGCAATAGAAAATGGTTGGAAAGCGGGCAGAAGACGCAGAGCAAAGCAGGGAATCAACTTTCAACGTTTCAACGATCAGGAGCACTTCAGCGATGCTCGTTCTTGCGAGCAGACGCGGAACGGTAGGACGATGCGCCTGATGTATTGCAAGAATTGATCAGTATAGTATTCAGCACCGAGATGGAAAGACAAACCGTGGTTGTCCATACCATGATACGATTGAAAGTAATCCACAGACAGAAGACTGCTGCTCGGTGGTTCGTCCGACGTCGACGATGGCATCGAGCCTGAAGAGGTCGTCCTCAAGTGTGCTGTCCGTGGACGGTCCGTAGCCCCCTGGACTTAGACTTCCGACCACTCGGACCTCCGACTTCCCAGTCATCCTAGCAACGTTAACGATTCGCAAGTACCACCACCACCTGCCGAGCTTTTTGTCTATGTTCTCATTTTGTATGTCGATGTGTCGCTTCATTTTATACAATCTTCCAGGTACATCAAGACAGGAAACCTTCTTAGAAAGCAGACAACGTACATAGGTCTGCCAGATCTGCACGCGCGGATTAGCGCTTTGGACGCCTGGGTCCATCTTGTCTTCACCACTCGTCGCTCGTAATCCGGTATTCGCATGTTCGAGTCATCTTCTCCATAGGACCTTGCGTACGACTCGTCATGCGCACCATTATTAACTCCTTTTGTCGACTTGTGCATGCATGTGGCTGGAGACGACCTAACCTCTAATCAGACCGCATGCGAAAACGCTTCGAAACACAGGCCCACCTTGGTCGTATATGACTCCGAGATGAACGCCTTCGAAGCATACGATCTGACGTTCGTTCGCTTCTTCTAATCTCAGGCGATCTCAAGCCTCGTAGCCGTCCATTTCTAGGACCTTATTGTCGACACGCTAATTCTGGCGCCCAAGCTGTGACCAATTCTGGTCAAAACGACGCGAACGTACCCATGCTTCCCCAGCGCCGATCGAAGTCATTGTCGGCGTCCAGGCCAGCTTCCCTTCTGGGCGTGCGGTACAAAGCCGCCCATCACAACCGCAATTGTTTAGGTATGGCAATGTCGCAACGGCTACGCGACGGAGCGGTGCACGGCGTGCGTACGGATTCGGTACGTACTCACCAGGTTACGATAGCCATAGTTAGAAGTCTCCCATCGCAGCTTGATGATGCCCGGACCTACAGGCCATTGTCAGTCAGTACGTTCGCATCGAAATGCTGGCTATTAAAGACGACGGCCCCAAACTCGATGTTCCACAATCCTTCACGGCTTTTACCCCCCTGTTCATTCCACAATACCCGTCATGAGATCGTCAGCCAGCCCGGCTAGTCCGCATACCACGATCCAGACTTCTCCCGCTTCGTATACTACAGCGTACCCGCCCTCATCGTGGTCAACGCCAGCGACGAGTCCCTCCCGACACCAAACAAGCTCCAGAGACGCGACGCCATCCGGAATTCCTCCCTCTATCGCAAGCCCTCCCAGCCCGCTCGTGAAGCGCGAATGGAGCGAACCGTCATTGCGAGCTGGGTCGCTCGCGCCGAGCTCTCCTTCACAGCCTACAAGCTCCAGGCACGCGACCCCGTACGGAACACGTCCCTCTGTTGTGAGCCCTCCCAGGCTGCCTACCCACCAGGAATGGCGCGAACCGCGAGGCGAATCGACTCCGCCAAGTTCCCCTTCGCAGTACGCAAGCTCCAGGCACACAACTCCATCCAGAATGTACACCCCCGCTCCCATCCCGTCCTATCCGCCGCTTCGGGACGAACAACGCCATCCCTCGTTGCGCTCTGGGTCATTCTCCCACCCAACGGATCCACTGCAACATGCCAACCCCAGGCGTGCAACACATGGGCCACCTAGTGCCTATCCTTCTCTTCCGCCCACTCTTCCTAGCCATAACGAATACCGCCAGATATCCTCGCAAGCGGGATATCCCTCCCCATCGCGTGAGGCAGCGCGCTTGGAGCCGCCGTCATACGAGCCGCATGGCCCCGAGCAGCAGAAAGCGCGAAAGCCCGCGAAGACGTCGAAGCTGGGTGGGATCCCCAAGGATCAGCTGCAGCGCATCCGAGTCGCAGACCTCGGGACGGGGCCGAGCGCCTCGGGGACGAAGAGGACACGGTCGCCGGACGACGAGCTGCAGCCTGGTGCGAAGTTCGTAGTGACCTCCGGCGAGGCAGGTAGTGCGAAGAAGGGGAAGGGGAAGGCCAAGTTAACGCTTGCGGAGGAGGTGAAGCAGGCGGAGGAGAGGAGAGGGAGGGAAGCAGCCCGACTGCGGTCTTATCGGAGTGACATTGAGAGCGGCTACGACGAACTTCTGATGGCGATATATGGTGATGAGGAGAAGGTCAAGCTCGCGCGGGCGGCGCACGGAAAGAGGGGATGTTTGAAGAAAGGTGTGTTTTGCATCACGGAATACGAGATTCGTGAACTGATCGACGCACTTTGCAGCTATGGAGATAATCACGACACAGAATGCGGAAAAGATCTTCTATGACCGGAGGGTTGATCAATTGCGAGAGCGAGTTGCTCAATTGGAACGGCAATTGGGGAGGGATGTAGTGGAGGAGGCTCTTGGCACGGATGCCAGCGTTTTGCTTTCTCGTAGAGTGTAGGTATTTCTTTGGGTGATGGTCGTGAAGCATACGCATGGCCAGAGTGGCCGATGTGACCGATTTTGCGAGCAGCATTCCTATGTCTTTAGCCAATGCAGGAGCAACAAGGGATGCTCCTTTCTAGTAAGTATAAAGCAACTATGTAAACGACAGACGAGACGAAATGAATTACCTTTTTATTTGGGAGGTGAATTGGACGATGTCCTCCATCAAAGTTGATATCAGTTAGTGTCATGGATGTCTACATCTGCATGCCGGCCCTGTTGATATCAAGTGGAATTGCCGTAGCACTCACTGGTACGTAGGAGGCGAGCATTTGATCGTATGGAGACAGCTTATAGGTCGACTTACGATTACAAGGAGCGGATAAGAGCCAAGGGCTCCGACACGAATTTTCCAGATTTCTGTATAGAGGCTCGAAACTTGGAGTGTCAAGGCTATGGCATTCTGATAAAATATGGAATCAAAGGCCTCACATGTTGAAGTTAGAAAACAAGAGAGACAAGCGTGCAGCGACTGAACTTCTCCGAGTCGAATGAGGTCGAATGAGAGATGGCCCGGCGCCGGTCCGGGGACGGCATTCCCACCTCGGAGTCGCCCGATTCTCGGAGTCGCTCAACTCAACGTTCTGCATGCTCATCGACGTGCCACACGAAATTGACAAGGCCCATTGTTTCCTTCATGCCATTCTCACCAATATGAATGTCTTTCACGATATCTCGGAGCCCCGCGGAGAGCGTATTAGGGTCGAGCGGAAGGCATTACGGATAGGTTCGGAGTCGAATGTACAAATACAACTTCAATTCTTCAGTTTGGCGGACTGGACTCGCTCACTCTTTCATTATGCTCAGAGCTCTTGCTAGGGTGTTTCAGAAGAATTCTCTGGTCTCGTCTGTTTCTATAGGTATGTTTTGGAGGTCCTTGAATCGTACATAGACCGCAGAATTCGACATCCTCGTATGCATCCTCGCCTACAGAACTGTAGCTGAACACATCCAGGTATGTTATATGGTCCAACTATTTGTTCTGTTTCCATTCTTTCTCAATGGCTCGTTTTAGATGCCACATTGCTATGCCCAAGCTACGCCCAACCCACCTCGACTATCCAGTCCACCGCGTTGCTTCCGGCCGTGACGTGGATCTAGTGGCATTTCGTCGCAATCGCAATGCAAATGTGCTCTGTGTTGGTGCGGTCGTCAGTCTCCTGACTTCACCCGATTTGCCACCTGTCGTGAATTTGAGGCACGAAGGCAACTTCGATTACCATCACGATTCGTCAGACATGCTGTCGTGCAGGGCTCCAAGCTGAGGCATTCTTGCTTTGGCTCTCCCTGAGTACATGCTTTTTGCCTGGTCGTGCCACGTCAATAATTTGCCATGATGGTCAGTATAGCCCTCTGGCCGGAAGACCAAAGCGAATTGCTGTCTCAAGCTAGGGTTATGTCCACGGGTCTTAAATACCAAGGTCGAACTTCGTGATTCCATCGTACTCCTACACCCATTTACGCCCTTCCCGTATATTCCAGTGCACCTCTCACGACAATGCAGGCAACTCCGACCACCGGCATGCATTCTACGAGCCGGGGAATACCAGTTCCCTACGTTCATCCCTCCGGACCACCGTCAAGGTCAACTCTGCCAGTGAGGCCGCAGGATGGATGGGGACCGCAACTCATGTCTTCGGCGCCCCCGTTACACGCCGCGATGCAAGCAGCGCCAGCTGAAGCCCATGGCAGGAGCCAGGACAAACCCCATGCGAGCGGATCCAGAAGCGAAGAAAGACACCCGCTATCCCAGATGGAGAAGTCACAGATCCGCTCGAAGGGCCATCGTGACGATCTCGATACCGCGATACCGCATTTTCTGAACTTTTTACAGAGACGTACGGGCCCGAAGACGAATCTCCGCGAGAAAACCATACCAAATCAGAGTGTGTGCGGGATGGTGAGTCGCCTATTTTGTAGAGCTCTCCGCACAACTCAACGCGTAACATACAGCTGCTCGGCTACTAAGGACTTTGAAGAGGGAGAATGCTGCTCTCCAGGAGACGGTGAGGCGTCTCGAACAAAGGAAAGACAGGCGCCCATGGGAGATCTAGTCGCCGTTCTGCAGGCGCCCTCAAGGTGCTCGCCCTATGCGTAGAGGTATCTTGCTCTTCTGAGGGTGAAGGCATGCATTTTGATACGAATTTTGATCTTCAGAGTTACAATTGCAGAAGTCACGTGAAACATCTTCTCACTTCGATGGCATTGGCAGTGCACCTGTTGTCTTCCACCTCGCATCCCTACGCTTCGGTTATTGTATCGACAAATCTAATTGTGCAAGTTTCCTGATATTTGACTGATGAGCTGGACAAGAGCCAGCTGTCGTCAGCTACGTACCCGTTGTCCGGCGAACACAAGCCTTGACTGTAATTGTGAGTGCACCATGGCTGGTCCCTCTGTCGTTTCTACTGGCCCGTCAAGATAATAGCAGGTATTGTGTCGCTCGGCCATGGAAAGGTACCGTCCTGGTACCATGTCTACTTAACGCCAAGTTCCACGCTGAAGGCTCCTTCACACGATCACCCTCACCATTTCCTGATTCCTACGAGCCTCTGGCGCTGGTACGCCTACGACTAATACGACTTTGACATCTCAATCTAGACGGTTCTAACGACTAATATCTAACGATTCTGACATGTCATATCCTCAAGCTTCGTCTGCATATAATAATGGTCATTATTCGTAAGCTTCCCCAGTACATTGGATAGCTAATGATGTTGACAAATATTTTCCGATTAGCTATATACCATCTAATGCACCTACGCAGAACAAATATATTACCCAGCAAGGAACTACGTTGATCCCTAAGACTCAGCGAAGACCATCTCCCTATGACCCGCTCAACGATTCGGACCCCTTCGCGAGCATCGGTCTATATGTCGTACCTCCAACACAGCAAAGCCCGGACCATTCGAGGGCTGGCCTTCCTGTCCATCAGCTTCCCTATAGAGATGCACACACGAGTCAGCACAATGTGTCTTCTGCGCCATTCTACCCTCTTCCTCCTGGCCCCAGTTCTCTGACGCAGCAGGATCCAAGAACTTCCACCACCCAGTCGCGCTATTCGCTGGCGCGCGAAGCCCTCAGCCTGACGGTTGAGGACTATGGCGGAGATGCTCAGAGGCCGCAGTCTACTGCCCGGTATGGGTTACCTTCCACGAGTACGGACGGCAAGGGACACCGCGGACATCAAAAGCCCGCTAGGAGTTCAAGACTGGACGGAATCCCCAAAGATCGGATGCAAAGATTTCGGCTTCAGGACATCGGGACAGACCCGACTGCGAGGTCAAGAACACGACTCCCGGGAAGCGACGCCCAGCCTGATGCGAATGGCGGGCGGAAAGGGAAGGGAAGGACTGAGCATTCGCTTGAGGAGAACCAAGTAGCCGCGAAGAGGAAGAGGGAGGCAGATCGGCAGCAAGCGTATCGCGACGGCATGGGGAGTGCCTTTGATGAACTCCATGCAGAGACATATCCAGACGAAGAGAAGTCCGCGCTGGCACGATCTGATCATGCAAAGCAGCAATGCATGCGGGATGGTGAGTTGCTCATGGTTGACACGTACATGTGGTTTTGTGTGCTTACTAGCTGCTGTCTAGCCGCTCGTCAACTTCGGACCTTGAGGACGGAGAATTTCATACTCCAAGAAAAGACGACAGATAGCTCCAACAGAAACAAGGAGAGGATAGATTCCTTGATCGCGGAAAATCAGGCGCAATCACAGACTATTTGCCAGCTACGCCAGTTGGTGGGTCACCTGAAGGCGCAGATAGACAACAACCGCTTGTAAGAAAGTTCGATCGATCAGCCTACGAGGGTTCGAAGGAGCACGGAAGTGATAGTCATACGGCATGATACTAAACTGGGCTTTGTACATGTTAATATCAATGATGTCGGGCGGGATAAGCCAGATCTGTTGCCCGCAACATATTATCGACTTGCTTGCAATTGTCGCGATGAGTATCGAGAGCCTCCTGGCATTTCTTGCGAAAACTGTCATCTGGCGCCATCTCAAGCAGTTGCAGCATGAGGTCTTCCCTCTCCCGGCGTTGATCTCCAAACGTCTGGATCGTACGGTCTAGTTTCCGCTCATTGTCTAATTCCTGTTCGTAGGCGGCGAGGAGCTGTTGATTTGCGCCTTTTTCTTCTCTAAGGCAATCTTTGACTAGAGTATAGACGAATGAGAACGCACTCTAATCATGGTATGAACTCAGCGACTTACAGGTGTAGAGCATCTCCTCGGTATCCCTGCGAGAAGTCGAGCGAGCATCGGGAGGGAAAGCACTCCAATAAGGACTCATTTGCCGGGCTACCATCTCTTCCTTGACGATGCGCCTCGTCACTATCTCGTCCTGGATGACGTGCCTGTGTCCCGCAGAGGCTGCCGCCGCCTGGCGAGGATCCTTCCAAGGGGCAGGCAAGCCCGGACGCTCGCTCTTTCTCGAGCGCTGCGCGTGCTCGGCCTTGGGCGCTTTCAGAAGGGATTTCTGAGGTTGAGACAGAGTTGGGTGTAATGATCGTTGTGAACCGCCATATTGAGTACCGGGCTGGCTTATCTGGAGAGACGCCATGCCCGAGTAGAGGGTCGGAGGCAACCCGGGGTTTCCGGGCGGAGGTGGACGATACGACATGCTGAAAATGAATCGGCAATAAAGTAACCTAATTTCTGAGTAGAACTCATCAGTGACGCAACTACTCGTGAGATGTAACAGAGCTAACTTACCTTCCTCTCCAGGAGGAACGTGAATAGTCTCTACCAAATGGATATCAAAGATTTAAGTAGCGGCGGCGACAAACATCACCGAACGATAAATGGAACAAGGTCCACAAGGACGCAGCGACCACCTTGCTTTGCATATGGAGTCCTGTTCACTGAGGAGCGTTACCGAGCTTTCGGCGCAGGGTGCTGGTGTTCCGTCAGAGACAAAGTACGTGCCTTATCGAGTACAAGGAATCAGAGCGAACAGGCGCCGCGGAGTCTAGCTGTAGGATTGACGCACAGAGAACAAACATTCATTGAGCCTGCACTGGCGAGAGGTGAAGGCACTTGCACTCAAGTTGCACTTGTTCCTCGAAAGTTCGCCTTGTAACAACGCAAGTACTGCGCACCGCCGTCTCCGCACCGATGGTCTCAGACCCGACACCGAGCACATACCATCGTAGATATTTGCATAACACAATTAACGCTCAAACATCTAGAACCGTGCGCGTGAAAATTCGTAAGTAAATGAAAAACATGCAGAAGGCAAAAAGGAGTGGTGTCACTAGCAATGCAGAATCGATCAGAAGCTTGAAGACAGAAAGTAGGCACCTATCAAGGGCACGACAGGGTCAACCCTACGAACCATTCTGCAACCGATCAGCAGACGCGTCAAAGTAAAAGGCATGCACACGAAAGCGAAGAGGAACCACATATTCCAGAACCTAACGACTGCTTGCTTTTCCATCCCGTCTACGCCGACTCGGCGAGCCCCGCCACCGCGCGCACGACCCCCGTGCGCTCCACAACGCCGCGGAACCACTCCGCCGCCCTGCCCGCCTTGCGCTCCATCTCCTCCGCGCCGCGCACCTCGCGCCCACGCTCCTCCATAGCGCCCCGGAAGCGCTCCTTCAGGTCCCAGCTCGCAAGCCGCAGCACCTTCCGCGTCTCACGCGACACGCGCGCCCCGTGCGCGTTCACGAACAGCGCCTCGGGGTTCGCCTCCTGACCTTCCGCAGGCTTCGCGAGCGACCGCTTGATCCGCCGCCCGACCGTGCGCGGAATCGTGCTCGGCAGCTCCAGGATGAAATATCCCGTGAGACCCATTACGACCGCGCCAAGGACCGGCGCCGCCCACTTGCGCGACGTCTCGTTGGAGAGCAGATCCGCGACGCGCACGATGCCCTCGATGAGGCCCCGCGCGCCGACAGCCTGCCCGCCGACCATGGTCAGCGCGCCGAGGCCCACGGACACCACGCCCAGCGCGCTCGGCGCCTTCTCGTCCTCCTCCGCGCTGTCCGCCTGGTGGTCACCAAAGTGCAGCCAGAAGTAATGCTGCACGTCGAACACGTCGAAGAACGACGACTCGAGCATGTCCGCGCGCTGCGCGAGGCCGATGCCGAGGCCGTATGTGCCGCCCGCGACGACGGCGCCGTTCGAGAAGCGGCGGCTCCGGCGGCGCGCGTCCTTTGCGCCTGCGCGGACGGAGAACATCGCCTCGGGCATGAACACGCGGCGGGAGCGCTCGACGCCCTCGGGCAGGTGTTCCTCGCCGAGCTGCGATACACGCACAACACCGGCGGAGGTTATCAACCGGGCCTCGTCTTCCGCGAGCTTCACGGCCATGTCGAGGCTGGAGAGCAGGGCGCGGCGGACGTCGCGCGCGTAGTCCCAAATGCCGAGAAGGCCGGGGTAGGTGGGCATTTGGATAAGCGGTTTGTCGACACCGGGCTGGCCTTGGCCGACCTTCTCGAGGGCGTCTGTCAGGATCTGCTTGGTGCGGGTGCTTGACCTTGTCGCGCCCTCTTCCTCAACGCTCTCGAGACTGTCCTCCAACACCTCCCGATTGTCCTTCATTTTCTCCAGCACGGGACGGGCGCGGTCAAGGTCCTCCTTGGCACGTTCGAGTTCGGTCTGAGCAACAATAGCGTTAGCGCCGACGAGAAGGTCGATGTCTGAGAGAAGGTGCGAGAGGTACGTCGAGGCCGGGTGAAGCTTCGACTTGGACCGCTTGACGAGCACGAACGACCGCAAGGAAGACTCGAGGTTGTCGAACGACGGGCTGGCCGATGCCGATGCAGCCGGGCCGAACACCGATGCGGAATCGACGAAATGAACGAGGTCCTCTGCGTCATCGTACGTACGAGGGCTGAGTTGCTTGATCTGCTCTAGCACAAGACGGCGACACTTGTTCTTGTCCCTGATCTGCTCGTACTTGTTGACCACGATGAAAATGTATGCCTTCTCGTTGCTCGCGTTCCACAGGAAGTCCTTGGCCGAAAGCGTAAAGTGGTTCTCGGCGGATACGACGAAGACGACCACATCAATTTCCTCCTGGCGCGCAAACAAGGCCGTGGTCTTGAGGCTGTCTCGGTTCAGACCGGGGGCGTCGATCAGCGAGATATCAGCGATGCCATTATGCAACAATGACTCGTTGGGAGACCGCGAGTCACTGAGGTAAAGCTTCAGGATTTGCTCCGGGTTCTCGTTCTCCGAGACGATGTCCTCGAGGTCGGAAAGCTTGGCACGGGTGTATGTGTTCTCATCAGTGATGTCATAGGTCGCACCCAGCTTCACCACATGCACCTCCTCCTTTCCATCGTTGTCCGCCGCATCATGCACCTCGCAGAAGGCAGTGGTGCACGGCTGCTGGTCGATAGGCATGACATCCCTGCGAAGAAGTGCGTTGACAAAAGTCGACTTGCCGGCGTTGAGATCGCCAGTGACAAGGACCTTGGAGGACGTATCCTCAACACGCACGCGCAGCTTGTCGATGTGGTTCAGGGAGGAACCAATGCGCTCGTCCAGCAAGTTCGCGATCGAGGACTTCTCCAGCTGCGAGACGAGGGATGCGGGGGAGGCCGACGAGCCATGGGCACCGAGCTTGAGATCCAAGCGGAAGACATGGAAGTCGGCGGCGTCGGTCGGGGTGACCAGCCGTTCTCCTTCTTCCTCTGCAGTCTCCTGTGATTCCTCCAGCGCATCGGCAATCGAGGCGAGAGTCAGAGATCGCGTAAGGCCCTTGGCGCTCGGAGTGACGAAGACGTCGGTTTCGTGATTGGGGTCATCCGCGAAGGAGAGTGATCGACGGAGCGACTTTCGACGTGAGCCCGATGTGGGTCCTGCCTCGACTGCCTCCGTCTTCTCGCGGAGCTGGGGATATCTGACGACCCAGGACTCCTTGTTGAAAATTCGGAGATCGCCCAGAATAGACTTTGCGGAGTCAATCGCGTGCAGCAATCTGAACGTGTTGGAAGAAATCAGAAAGGCCAGACAGATGAAAGCCTGGATTCACGCACCTATCCTTATGCTCGACGTATGCCTCCTGGACATCCTTGAGCTGCAACTCGGAGCTAGCCCCTGTGGAGACCTCCTCCACAGGATTATGCTTCCTGGCAGCAAAATATGACTGCGACATTTCGGGTTATCACCGTAGTCGTCGTCGCTGTCGCTGTCGCTGAAGTCGTATGTCGTTGGAAGTCTAAACTGAGGGCGGGTCCCACCGGTCTGCGCCACTCCGGTTGCTCATCCAAATATTGCCAAATAAGCCCGGACCGTGCTGGATTTGGCCAGATCCGCCCAGTCAACGTTCTTCGGTTCTCGTTGTCTCGACGACGAGCTGAATGTCAAGTCGAACAACGAGCATCGGTTGTTGGAATGATGGGAGAGAGAAACAAGGCAAGTCCCGATAAGTTCTCATTTTACGCGTTGCAGAAATCGGACGTCTTGTCTACAGGTGTTGACAAGCCTCTTAACTTCTTGAAGTACGTATGGCAACATGGTGCAATGTGCATGGCCAATTTAAAGCTTATCGCACAGTTGACGCGCTCGAGGAACAAGTGCAGTTGTCTTATACTTGTCGTCAGTACAGTTCAAAGCTCGCTTGTTCTCTGCGTCAAACCCACAGCCGGATTCTAGCCGGACGAGAGGTCTAGGTACTTGTCTGCTCCGACTCCTTGTTCTCGATGGAGGACGTGCTTTGTCTATGGAGGAACATTAGCATCCCGCGCCAAAGGCTCAATAATGCTCCCCATCGTCGAATAGGATCCCGGATGCACAGCAAGGCAGTCACTCCGTCCTTGTAGACCTTGTTCCATTTATTGCCCCACAACGTTCGCCACCACCGCTACTTAAAGCTTTGATATCCGTTTTCGTAGAGACTATTCACGTCCCTCCTGGAGAGGAAGGTAAGCTAGCTCTATTTCACCCTCGCGAGCAACCGCGTCATTGATACGCTTTCGTCAGAAATTAGATCACCTTACTGCCAGCCCATTTCCGCCATGTCGTATCGTCCGCCTCCTCCCGGAAGCCCCGGGTTGCCTCCGACCCTCTACTCAGGCATGTCGTCTCTCCAGATTGGCCAGTCCGCGGCTAGAAACGGCAGTCAACAACGATCATCACACCCAACTGCATCTCAACCTCACAAAGCTCTTCTGAAACCACCAAAGGCCGAGCACGCGCAGCGTCAGAGGAAGAATGAGCATCTAGGCTCCTCTGCCCCATGGAGAGATCCCCGTCAAGCGGCGGCCACCTCCGCGGGACACAGGCACGTCGTCAAGGATGAGATCGTGACGAGACGCATCGCCAAGGACGAGGCAGTAGCCCGGCAAATGAGTCCTTATTGGAGTGTTTTCCCTCCCGATGCTCGCTCGTCTTCTCGCAAGGATACCGAGGAGATGCTCCGCACTTGTACGTCTCCAGTCTCATATAGAGTCAGGGTGTTGATGTGATTCGTTTGCTCTCTAGTTAAAGACTGCTTGAGAGAACAAAAGGCCGAGAATCAGGTGCTCCGCACTGCGTATGAAGATGTGCTTGACACTGAACAAGAATTGGACCGCATGATTCGGGCTATCCCTGAACGCAATCGTGCACTGGAAGACCTTATGCTTCGAGTGCGTCGCATGGCACCAGATGAGGAATTTCGCAGGAGAGCCCAGAGTTCCCTCGATTCTATGTGCAAGAATCATGAGGAGATCAATGAAATGATGAGGAAGGTAGATCCCAATTATCCCATGTAGGAAACTTTATTTAGGACTGTGGTGAATGCTATACGACTTCTTACAGTGCCAATTTTCTCATGGGAAGTTCGTTTCTTCCCGAAGGCGTCTCTCTGAGTCAACCACCATCTCGCGCAGCTGGCCGATCTCTCTCCGATATCTATGTTCTGTAGCAGCCAAAGCATGCGACTTCCCCTTTACTTCGTTGACAAGGTCCGCCACTCGATCTTCGAGCGCGGCCTTCTCCATTCTTAAGACCGTCAGTTGGCGAGCGGCTAGACAGTGACAAGTAAGCACATAAAGCCACTAAGTACGTGATGAGCAACCCACCATCCCGCATGCATTGCTGCTTTGCATGGTCAGATCGTGCCAGCGCGGACTTCTCTTCGTCTGGATATGTCTCTGCATGGAGTTCATCAAAGGCACTCCCCATGCCGTCGCGATATGCTTGCTGCCGATCTGCCTCCCTCTTCCTTTTCGCCGCTACTTGGTTCTCCTCGAGCGAAGACTCAGCCCTTCCTTTGCCCTTCCGCCCGCCATTCGCATCAGGCTGGGCGTCGCTTCCCGAGAGTCGTGTTCTTGACCTCGCAATCGGGTCTGTCCCGATGTTTTGAAGCCGAAACCTTCGCATCTGATCTTTAGGAATGCAGTCCAGTCTTGAACTCCTAGCGGGCTTTTGATGTCCGCGGTGTCCCTTGCCGTCCGTACTCGTGGAAGATAACCCATACCGGGCAGTAGACTGCGGCCTCTGAGCATCTCCACCGTAGTCCTCAACCGTCAAGTTGGCGGCTTCGCGCATCGGCGAATGGGGTGGCCGAGAAACGAAAGGCATTGATTCCTGCTGCAGCGGAGTGCTAGAGCCGGAAGAAAAAGGATGGTATGGCGTAGAAGACATATTGTGCTGACT
This sequence comes from Hericium coralloides, assembly GCA_003675405.1. Taxonomy (NCBI): domain Eukaryota; kingdom Fungi; phylum Basidiomycota; class Agaricomycetes; order Russulales; family Hericiaceae; genus Hericium; species Hericium coralloides. The sequence goes on along the minus strand of QUOP01000212.1, from coordinate 74,618 downwards.
CGTGTGTGCATCTCTATAGGGAAGCTGATGAATAGGAAGGCCAGCCCTCGAATGGTCTGGGCTTTGCTGTGTTGGAGGTACGACATATAGACCGATGCACGCGAAGGGGTCCGAATCGTTGAGCGGGTCATAGGGAGACGATTTTCGCTGAGTCTTTGGGATCAACGCAGTTCCTTGCTGGGTAATATATTTGGTCTGCGTAAGTGCATTAGATGGTGTATAGCTAATCGAAAAAAATTGTCAACATTTTTAGCTATCCAATGTACTGGGGAAGCTTACGAATAATGACCATTATTATATGCAGACGAAGCTTGAGGATATGACATGTCGAAATCGTTAGATATTATGCGCAATGAAATTAATCGTTAGAACCGTCTAGATTGAGATGTCAAAGTCGTATTAGTCGTAGGCGTACCAGCGCCAGAGGCTCGTAGAAATCAGGAAATGGTGAGGGTGATCGTGTCGCGATGAAGGAGCCTTCGGCGTGGAACTTGGCGTTAAGTAGACATGGTACCAGGACCAGCCATAGTTCACTCACAATTGCAGTCAAGACTTGTGTTCGCCGGACAACGGGTACGTAGCTGATGACAGCTGGCTCTTGTCCAGCTCATCAGTCAAACATCAGGAATCTTGCACAATTAGATTTGTCGATACAATAGTCGAAGCGTAGGGATGCGAGGTGGAAGACAACAAGGTGCACTGCCGTCGAAGGGAGAAGACGGTTTCACGTGACTTCTGCAATTGTAACTCTGAAGATCCAAAATCGTATCAAAACGCATAGATCAGTTCGCCTTCAGAAGAGTAAGATAGCTCCACACATGACAGAGGGCGAGCCGTGAGCTTGAGGGCGCCTGCAGAACCGCAACTAGAGGTCCCATGGGCGCCTGTCTTTCCTTTGTTCAAGACGCCTCACCGTCTCCTGGAGAGCAGCATTCTCCCTCTTCAAAATCCTTATGAGCTGAGCAGCTGTGCGTTACGCGTTGAGTTGTGTGGAGAGCTCTACAAAATAGGCGACTCACCATCCCGCATACACTCTGATTTGGTGTGTTTAGCTAGCCGAGATTCGTCTTCGTGCCCGTACGTCTCTGCAAAAAGTTCAGAAAATGCGGTGTCATCACGATAGTCCTTCGAGCGGACCCGTGACTTCTCGTTCTTAGATAGTGTTTCTTTGCCTCTGGATCTCCTCGCGCCATTGGCCTCATTGGGAGCTGAGGACCCGGATGCTGATCGGACTTCTTGCGCGTGTTCTCTACGGATCCGACCTATCAGAACGGGAGGAGCGTCTTTTAACATGTCCATTTGGTCTTTGTGGATTCCATCCAGTACCGAGCTTCTGTGGATTTTTTCCTGGCTCTGGCCATGGGCCTCAGCTGGCGCTGCTTGCATCGCGACGTGTAACGGGGGCGCCAAAGACATGAGTTGCAGTCCCCATCCATCCTGTGGCCTCGCTGATAGAGTCGACCTTGACGGTGGTCCGGAGGGGTGAACATAGGGAACTGGTATTCCCTAGCTCGTAGAATGTATGCCAGTGGTCGGAGTTGCCTGCATTGTCGTGAGAGATGCACTGGAATATACGGGAAGGGCGTAAATGGGTGTAGGAGTACGATGGAATCACGAAGTTCGACCTTGGTATTTAAGACCCGCGGAGATAACCCTAGCTTGAGACAGCAATTCGCTTTGGTCTTCCGGCCAGAGGGCTCTACTGACCATCATGGCAAATTATTGATGTGGCACGACCAGGCAAAAAGCATGTACTCAGGGAGAACCAAAGCAAGAATGCCTCAGCTTGGAGCCCTGCACGACAGCATGTCTGACGAATCGTGATGGTTATCGAAGTTGCCTTCGTGCAGCAAATTCACCACAGGTGGCAAATTGGGTAAAACTAGGCAACTGCACGACCGCAACAACACAGGACATGTCTGCAATGCGATTGCGACAAGATGCCACTAGATCGACGTCATGGCCGCAGGCAACGTGGTAGGCTGGACAGTCGAAGTAGGTTGGGCGTAGGTTGGGCATAACAATGAGGCATCTAAAACAAGGCATTGAGAAAGAACGAAAGCAGACAAAGTAGTTGGATCATAAAACGCACCTGGATGTGCTCAGCTACAGTTCAGCTACGGAGGATGTGGGCGAGGATGCATGCGAGGGTGCCGAACTCTGCGGTCTATTTACGATTTAAGGACCTCCAAAACATACCGATAGAAACAGACGAGACCAGAGATATTCTGAAACTCCCTAGCAAGAGCTCTGACTCTGGCACGTCGACTCGGATGAGCGTGAACGTTGAGTTGAGCGAGACAGGCAGTCCGTTAGTGGGTGTGGGCCACCTAGGACCTAACTGAGTTTGAAACCTAACGGAGTTCGAAACTCGGCGGCACCTCGCGAGACTCTTGTATGTACAGTCAATGGTATCTCGCTCAAATATTGTTCATTCCAGTCCAATTAAGCTCGAAAATTCTATGAATGTATGACACTTTATATCTGCGTAATATCGCGTGATGCGCAGCCATCTCAGCGACAAACGGCCAGACGAAAGTTTGCCTTCGGAGGCGAAGACCTAGCGGGGTCCGAAATTGTTCCCACGATTTAATTGCAGGACTCCATACGAGAAGATGCACGAGTGCCGTCGAAAGGGTGCATCTCAAGCAGCCCAAGGTACTTCAAGAAATGAAGCATGATTCATATTGTTGTATGGCATGCTTACAGCTACTTTAGAATTTGAGATTAGGTCATGTTTTGGCTGAGAACATAATACAAAATGTTGAGAATACTAAGCACACATCACCGCGCGTTGAGCCCTGATTTCCTGCCCGGTCATTGCCGGGAAATCACCGATGACAGGCGAAATGACACTTTGGATCATTCAGAGAACATTGGTAGGAAATCCGCCTGTCTGTCCGTGTGCCCTGTCGATTTCAGGCGAATGTTCAGTTCTAGTGTCCTAGGTGCATCCGTATCATTGCTCATAGCTTGGATGATTTTATTCAATTTAAATTCACTTGTTCCCTGATCACAGAAATCTCATATGCATGCGACAAGAGTATTATTACACCATATTGAGCACACAAGGCTACAAGACGGACTCCAAAAAAGGAACGTACTATTTCCGAGCGGGTAAGTCAAGAAAGCATTAAGACCTACTCGCCAACGTGGGCTCGCATAAAGGCGATCCATCGCCTCTCTGTCACCCCTGCGACACCGCAGCATGAATAGCATACAATCACATACCTCCAGGTCAACGAGATGACGTACTGCGGGCAGGGCAAATCACAGTACTGTTAGCTGTGGAGCACTTGAGCGCACCATACAACTCAACGTGCGAACAATCATAGACAAGCATACCGACTGTAGCGTTATCAACCGAGTAGTAGCATGGCATAGTATGTACTCACAAAAAACATGTCGGGCGTGGGACTCACCGTTATTTGTCGTTCTCGTCTCAGTCTCCTCGCTTACAGTCCATTTCGTTATGCCGAGTGTATGCGCCTGTATGCGGACATCCTGCTCCATATACTTACCGCAAGGACGTACCTTGTCATTTCCAATACGAGCTCTCGCGAATAGATAGCTCACCTAAATGCTGCCAATAGAGTCCTACCACCGAAAGCGAAGCCTACTATTCTGATAGTTCGCAAGTCTCCAAATGTCGCCCAAACACGATACTGAAGACTAGAGTGCTCACCGTGATTGGCATGCAAGCCAGCGACGGGAGACCGTGGGCGACGGGCAACAGAAGATGGCGGCAGAAGAGCGACGGCGAATGTATGTGGTGGTCAAGAGGAAAGCTGGGGACAAGTGTACCGAGTTCGAAGGGGAACATAACCCCAAACCCCAGTGTGCGCCTTGGAGAAAATCGACGCGTGAGGCGAAGTTTGTATTCTGTTGGGACATTCGCCGATCTCTCAGCCTGACCGGACATTCACTTGTCACTTCAGGAAATCCTGATATCCTGGCGTTATCCTGCTCCGGCATTTGGGGTCAACGCGCGGTGCATGGTACCTACACTGAAATTGGCCCCGAAGGGGCCAGAAAAAATCAGTAGTCTTCGGGACTAAGTAAGCTTCAGAATGTATCAGATCATCTCCTCACATTATAGCTTCATAGTTGCTGGATAGCTAGTGTACAGTGCATGATGCATGTGTGACAAACCACTGCTGTAGTACATTAATTACATTGCCGCGCGAAGCGCGGCGCACTCCACGCCGCGAGCGACATTTCGACAGTCTTTTTCATGTTCTCAAGTTGTGTGAAACTCGATGCGTCGATGCATGTTGACGCGACGAGACCGAGACGCGGCTGGCACTGCCGCCATCAGCGAAAACGTGAGGAGTAGGTACTCCCTTGCGGAGATTGTATTCCGCCGCCCGGCACGGCGAGCCATTGCAAAGGAATACAGACGAATGTAACGAGATTAGATAACACTTACAAGGAAATTGTAATCTACCACCGGAAGGTGACTGTTAGATAAAGCATTTACACAGTGCACGCACCTGATGCACGCATCTATATTGGCTTTGGAAATCGTGAACGGGCTCGTTATTCCTCGCCGATCCCCTCGTACCGATCCTCTCATTCAGCAACGAGGCTGTTTTCGCCGGCCCTAAACTTTGCCATTCAAATACCTCCCGGTGCGCCAGATTTGAGTCGTCAAAATTTCTCTCTCTTTTCCCTCTTACTGACTACTTACACTATGCGATCTCGTTCTGCCCGCTAGTGCGACTTTCTTCTCTGCGGACAACTTACAGGATTCTATGCTAGTAGATCTCGGCCTCCGGTGTCGCGGTCACCGTCTGGATATCTGGGCTATCTGCTTAGTGCTCGGCCTGCTTCAAGCATGCAAGTCCATTCCCGATTCCCCGGTGTCGCTGAGCGCTGCACGCTGCGTAACGACGCGCGGCAATGCGATCTAAGCTCGGTGACCATGCTTGATGGGATCGCCGACCGCCGCGCATCAGCGACGCTCGCATTGCCACAAGTACAGTACTAGTAGTCAGCATGATGTTCACTCGTGCGCATCACCTGAATTTCGCTCAGTAAAAGCATGGATCTCCATGGGCATAGATGTATGATGTAATTTAGTATTTACTAGCTGAGACAATTAACTTCAATATACTTTCAACAAAATTCGGAATTTTATTGAATTCATGTCAAGAAAGAAACAATTGATTGAACAATTGAATAATTTAAATTCTCAAAAGCGACCAAAATAATCACGCCGGGCCCGGAGATAGGATAAGATCGCCAGGCATACCAACTTTGGGAGGTTTTTTGATGAGTTGTGAGCCGATGCCGTTACTATAGGATCGTTATATACATGGGTGACGAACGCTACAGAGCTCGGCGCTATGTGAGCTTTGCGCACTATGCATTGGTCTGCAGTGCGTTCCATTCTGGGCACTTTTTGGCTGATGGCGCTTCGCGCGGCGGAAATTCGAATATTATATTCGAATAAATATATTCGAATAATTCTCCTGGCTGTCCACACCTATGATCGGACTGCCGCGAGACTCGGGCGACTCGCCGTCCCCGGTCCGGCGCCGGGCCATCTCTCATATCATCGACGCGTAGTGCCAGATCCGCCCAGTCAACGTTCTTCGGTTCTCGTTGTCTCGACGACGAGCTGAATGTCAGGTCGCATCGGTTGTTGGAATGATGGGAAAGAGAAACAAGGTAAGTCTGGATAAGTTCTCATTTTATGAGTTTGTAGAAAGTGGACATCTTGTTGACCCGTGCGTTGTGCCCGCGCGCGCTCCAACACTTCCGAATTTTTAAGGTCAAACTTTCGTGATCACCGATGCGCATACTTGATGCAGTATGACTGTCTCAGCGAAACGATACTCTCTGTGGGAAAGCGATTTTGTGGGCTTCGTTACCGGATCTTGCAGGTGAGTGGCTGTTGTTCGGGAGCCCCAAGGGAGCCCTACTTCAGCGGAGAACGGAGAACGACCGATGCATGGATGGCCTTTGATCAAGCCAACGATCGAGCTGTGGACAATATTTTGGGAACAAGGGGCTCAGTTCAGATTCAAGCCATCCTAGCGACTTCGGCATGCGTGAAGTATATCGCTGCCATAGCGACCTTGTACCTTTCTCGTTGTGGGCGCCCACTCCTACACTTTATTCCAGATCTGGCCCTCATATTTAGCATTTGCTTCTGTATAAAGGTTAACTCTAGGTGTCGCTCAAGATAGTCACCGGTTTTCCCGAAGAGCAGGGTGAGCTTTCCTACATGAAGCCAAAGCATCTAACCGTAAACTTCTTTTCTCAGGACTATTCTTGCGGATAACCATGAATCGCCATATATCACATCACTCCGACATGAGGAAGGCGCTGCTGAGGACACAAATGGAGCAGGCCCGGCGCCATGCTACAACAGTGATCGGTGACCCCCTTCGGCCCATGCTCGACGAGGTCCATGGAATGCTCGATAATCTCAAAGCCAGTATGCATGACTACTTGCAAGAGAAGAACTGCGATGATGTCCAGGCTCTCGAGAAAGAAGAGGAATACAGGAACTGTTGCGCTCATTACTCCAGACCCCCGGGACAACCCCCGAGATGCGCCAAGGCATTGAAGACGATATTGTGCGTAGTGTCGCAGTGACCAAGGGGCTAGAGAGGGTGATACAGGAAAGACGACAGTCAATACAACGCTACGCCGCAGGTCCCTCGACGGGCAGCATGCAGGGAAACAAGAGGTCATAGCATTACTAGCTACCCGAGCGTGTACGACATCGTTACTGCCTTATACCCATCATCCTCTCTCTGGCCACGATGATCCCTTGGTAGTGTTTCACCCTCATCTCCAACGCGTTAATCTTCTGCTGATATTGCAGACCTTGGTTTGCGGCCTGGTATCGCTCCTGCTCTAATGTCTGCTGCAGCTCGGCTATAGTAGCTTTCAGACTCGCAGATTCATTTGCATGTGCCTCCTGCATCTTCAACGTGCCGTCCAGTCGGACAATGACTGGTCACAGAGTCCATGAGCCCGGAGAACGACAACGCGAGATCATAACACGTACCTTCCTCCAAGCATTGCAGCTTCGTGTGGTCAGAGCGCACAAAGCTCCTATCCTCCTCGGGCCAAATCCTTGTACGGATATGATCCAACAGCTCAGCCTCCGTCTTGCGGTGCTTCTTCGCCCGTCTCTGGTTCTTCTCCCGGTCCGCCCCAGTTGGATACGGCGTCGCAGAGCCTCCGCTGCTCCCAGCGAGCGGGCGCGAGCGGTGATGCTCATCCGGGCTTGACGAGCTGTCCGACCGGCTGTGGTTGCTTGGGTGGGAGTAGTCGGACTCCGGCGAGCTTGAGAGTACTCTGGGCTTGGCTGACTTGCGGCCTGCCTGTTTAGCTGCCAAGTCTGATTGCTGCGAATAGGCATTCGGGAGCTCGTAGCCGAAAGCCTGATGTTGGCCTGGATAAGAGCCCGTATAATTGTAGTTCGAAGTAGGCTGCGCGTTGAGTGAGAGGTCGGGGTAGGCGAACTGACCGTCGTTCAACGGCGGCGCGGCATAATTGTGGGTCCTGTGATGACAGATATGAACGCTTTTTTCGCGACGAAGGGCAGACTACACACTCACGGATGATGACCTCCTGTGGACTGCTGATAGTAAGGGTAAGGCTGGCCCCAGGATGCGGGGCTGGCGTTGTGCGTAGACGACATTAGAATCGCGGACGTGAGGCACGTGTGATAACTCGTTGATATCAAGTACAGGGCAATAGATTGCGATATGTCCGATTGATGTTGCGCGAGGTCAGACGTGCCAGCGTCTGGGATCTGCAGTAAGGATACGTGCGCGGGGTGATGCAGAAGTCTCCGCCCTTGGACCGAGCATTATATAGACCTGAAATTCGGGCATGGAAACGAGCCTCACCAACGCCCGGGAAAGACAATAGGTCACGGAGAGGAACTCACAATAGCATAATTGTGTCTACGAGGACGACATGCCCGCTCTCTTTGATGTGTCGTCGCGAAGGCACGTACCAAAACAATTACCTCCGAATCGAGGTATCAAACATGATTTAGCGCCTGTAGGGGAAAACTGACATATAAGTATAGCCACTATTTAGAGCACTGTTGGTGGAACGCTCCGTTCCGTCAGTTCACAATAAGAAAGCGTGAAGGCCGTCCTCTGGCAGTACTTTCGCTGAGGCTCGGGCTGCGCGGCAAGCACCGGGGCGCTGGGTCTTCTGAGTGCACGTGTCCGGTATTAAGAACACGGGTGTACACAGACAATAAGAGACCATATGGAAACCTCGGTATCTGGCGCATGCCAGGCTCAAGGACTCGTACAAAAGAATGTCATCAGGGTGCGAGGACTGTGCGAACAGTAGCTGCGCGATGCGGTGATCAGGCGTCCAATGCTGCCTTCGCCCACCGATTGTGTGCTCTGATCTGTGCTTTCAGGTCTTCGATCTCAAAGTCCTTGGAACGGAGCAACTGCTTCCAGCTTGCGATCGTTCCCTCGAGGCGTTCTTCGCGGACTTGACTGGCGTCCAAAGGTAATAACTCCTCGAGGCTCTTGACCACTATGTCGGAAGATGAATGGATATCGTGTCAGCTGCTTCGACAAGATACAATGTTCATTGTATAGTACGTACCTGCTTCGAGGTACTCTAACCTCGAGGTTTTAGGATCTGAGCCTTGGAGAGCACTCGCGCCCTCTGGGAATAGTTCTCCCAGAATGTAATCGACGAGATCAGAGTCGGGATGTCTGACACGCGGACGGTTGACCTTGTCCAGGGTAAGCTTGGACTCGCTCCGACACTAGTGATTTCAACTTACCGGTGCAGCCGAAGGTGCAGGCTCGCTACGTTGTTCAATGTCGGTGGAGGTAGACTGTCGGTTGCTTTCCATGTCTGAATAGTCAACAGATCTCGAGAAATGGCAAATAGCGAGAGCGGAGAACACAACGTTTATCTGTTGGTTGTGAGTGTCGGTGCGAACGTTGAGAGTAGCCTTGAAAGAGGATGATGAGTTATATAGGCGAAATACAAGGACCCACTGCTTGGGCCATCTTCAGCATGATGTTCGCAAGGCACAGGGATAAGATCAGAAGGTCAACTGGGCGTCAACAGCAACCGAATCTCGGCCGTCGCCGAAGTATACTGACCCGAAGCATGAAAGGCACAAAAGGCTTGAGGAAACAATCTATTGCATCGTGATGCACCCAGAGCACAAGAAATCATACCAAACGGAACGACTCGACGGCGTGCCAGTGGTACGTACCCATAACAAAGTACAGCGTATGATTACGGCTATTACCTCGTTGACGAATTATATATTGAACGAAGAATAATCCAGCACCGGAAGGGCGATCAGCATCACAGAATATCATTGAAAGGTCAAGAATTCTATGGGAAAAAAAATGAGATTACGACGGACGGACTAACAAGGTCAATTCTCACCTGAACGTGGCCCGTCAAACTGTAATCATACAAGTGGTTCGCTGATCTCAGCATTGTCCCCTTCTTCCATCATATCCTCTTCCTCTTCCTCCTCCTCCTCCTCCTCCTCCTCCTCGTCTCCTTCTTCCGACGACTTTTTCAGCTCCTGCTTGACAACATCAGACCTCGACCCCGGTTTACCCACCCGCACCACTATGCATATGTCTCCATACGCATACTCAAGCTCCGACTGGTTCCCATACGCCATGTATTCCGCCTTGACACGAGACAGCTTCGTGAGTTTCATCACATAGTTCACCTGCTCGTCCAGTTTAACCGGATACGACGCGCCCATGATCACGATTCCCCCATATCGCTTTTGCAGCTCACGGGCAAAACCTCCGTCGTCCTCGTCGACTTCCTTGATGTCAGGCACTTTTGACACTAGTACACGGGTGGCCCCACCGTACATTGCTGTATAAACGTAGTGCAAGTAGAGCTTCGTATCAAGGGAAAGCTCGTTCGACATGCGCCAGACAATGGCGTCACTGCCTTTGAGGAGCTGCGGGACGTGGTCGATCGTATCCTTGATTGGATAGACATGACACAGACCAAACACAAGGGTACCGCCGTTCGGCAGGAACTCGGGGTTCTGCAAGAGGGCCTTAAAGGCGTCTCTGAATGTCGTCTCGTTAGGCGGAACTATCGACGAGACGCTAGATGGGAGCGGCAGAGCCGATGCCGATCCCTCAACGTTGATGTCGGTGTAATAGAGATTGAAGGTCAGGGTGACGCGGTGGCCTTTGCGGACAGGCGTCACCTCGTGGTCGACGTCGCTGTAGAAGGTAATGAATCCGATGGACGGAGTCGGCTGTTCCGAGATGGCCCTCGCGGAGTCGAATGACCATTCATCGTCATCGTTGCGAAGGATGAGCGCACCGCCTTCATGAGAAGTCGGAAATACAAGGACGAGAGAGCCGAACATGCTCTCGCTACGAGGCGTGTCTTTGTGGGCCTTGAAGAACGAGCCCTCACCTAGACGTATGTTGTAATGAATGAAGCAAAGACAGAAAAATGGAAAAGACATACTGTACACGTTCAACTTGTACAGCTCGACTTGAATAGGACGTGTCGAGTCGACGCCTTCCAGCAGATTTGCACGAACGATGTCCAGGAGCCCATTACGTTCGGGGACAATTGACGTAGAGAAGCACGACGTGTCCATCTTGCCTGCCTTGCGATAGGTCTCGTCCAGCACATCTTCACGCTTCAAACCAAATGTAGCACGATCGCAGGCATCAGAAAGATGCTGCAGCTCATCGGGATTGGCGTGCGCGAGATCAATACGGCTGGCAACAGCAACACATGTCAGAAAGTTGGTGTTTTAGAAGCCGAAAGTATGATGAACGTACCATGACTCTCTGCTAGCGCCATAGTAGAGCACAAAGCTCTCGGGGGAGAGGGGCAGAGTCCCGCTAGCATAGGGGGGCCGGTCAATGATAGCATCGCGAAGAGGCTGCAGAAATTCGGAGGATGTGAGGTACGACATGTTAATGTCTGTAAGGGGTCTCGAAGATTGCGGGGACCTATATAGCGCTAAGACACGGATGCAAACCATTCACGTTGTTCATGACGTCCTGATAGGAGCGCTACCATGCCGTGGCCAAAAGAGAAGCCAAAATCATAGCTCCCAGTCGAGTCATTCGGAAATGTGGAGATCTGGTAATGTGAAGAAATAATGCGGGCCCCCAACACCTATGGAATCATTGAAAACGTGGCTGCCTACCCTGTCGGCGTGATTAACCGTGATCAGAAGAGATCATTGAACCGAACAATGTACAGACGAGCTTGATGATGACGTTATTCCTAGGTGGAAAAGCAGGTTCTACAACCCGCTCCAAGTCCTCTAGATAATTAGTTATCCGTGAAAGAAGAAAGTAGGAAGGATAGCTGACTCAGTCAGTGATGGGACTGACCGGTCAAAAGGCAATTGACCCGACCCGGTCAATTGGGGTCGGTCGGTCAGTCAATTGGGACAGGCGTGTTCGGGGGGGTCAGAGGGTCAGTCCCGAGGATGGGTCTGGCCATTGCTGGTGGAATCTGTCGGCAACCAACATCGCCCTACCCGCCGCCAATGAGGCATAGACACATCAGATACAACGAATGAACGTGAGGGCCATCGCTTTCCCTCTTGTCTCAGTCCCTTGTCAACGTCAGAGTTGCCCTAACCCCAAGCCATCCTGCCATATGGCTTTGGCTATCGATGTTAGACTGGTGACCGAGTCTCTAATCACAACGAGGGGGGGAGGGGTTGTGTATAGAGACTGGTGGAATTCGTTGTGGCGCAATAGGTGGGGAGGGGCAACGCCGCTTGGGAATTTGTGAGCATTACATAATGCAATTCGCGCGTCGAACGCGGGCACATTTTCGTTCTGAAGCTCGTTCTGCATATACTTCTGTTATACACACAAAATGAGATTCGGAGCAGGTCCATAGTGTGTTAAACAGTCTATACATGTTATTGCAAAGCACAATGGGATGATGGGGCCAATGCCATGTTGAATTTTGCACAGGTGACTCTCGTCTCAGGATGGTCTGCAGCCCATCTCCCCGATTAAAGGTATAATATAACACTAGAAACATATCTTATTTTCAACTTTCCTGCCGTAGATGGCTCCGGCATATTAAGGGATTATCTCTATGCGAGAAAAGTGGCATCGGGGGCCAAGTCGGGGTGCCTGTAGTGTAGATGCTTTCTTCCCCGCTTTTTGCCTGTTTTGAGGTACTATACACTCTTGTTCGGGCTTGTTCCATGAAGGATTATCTTCAGGCCATCCTGTATAGTTGTTTTCCGCCATCAGAGGGGTATTTTGCGGGGGCAGCGCCGTCGAGACGCGTCAATGTCTGCAAACCGACGCGTTGATTAGATCACGTGCACCGTGTTCCCCCCCAATCTCATATCTACGGAACCGCAACAGATTTGGAGGGAATCAGCTCTCAGAAAGGGATTTTGGGCCTCCCTGAGTAAGGTCTCCGTCGGCTTTTTCCCGGATTCAACCCACAATTGCCAGATCTGCCCTGATCTTGCGGCAGATACAAGCCTGTACAGGAGCCTGTGCAGGCCATATGAGAGTTTACTTGAAATATCTCACGGAGACATTATTTAGTTTGCATATATCTATGGATTCACACTTCGATTGAAAGGTAGGGTGTAGCTGAACGGGAGTTATGGAAAGTGTCCCGCCTTCTGAGCCCGGACGCGCTCACAAAAAATGAGCCAAATTAGGAAGGCGTTGCCCCTCCCCACAATAGGAGCGAGCCATGCTGATTCAGTACGCACGTGAAACGTACTCACCTGACCGCGACGCATCTCTGATCGCTGTACTACGAGTTCGCCGCGGCGCGTCCTTGTCTCCTTCCTCCCAACCTTCAGTCCCTATTTATGTAGTATACCTGTTTTATTATATTGCTATGGACCCTGAATCAAGCCGAAGCAATTCCTTGACTGTAATCGACAATAATTTGCCTATACCACCTGTTTCTCTGGGATTTCTTCGAGCTCTCGGGACAATATCTAACACGGCTGTCGACCATGCTTTACTCTCTTATGCGCTCGTCTACTCGTCAACTCAAGGCAAGATAATTCTTCGCGAAGATCAACTCCTTGCTGCTGTACACTTTCACGAAGGCCGAGATGTTGTCAAAGTCGCAAGGACAGGCTCCGGAAAGACCATGCAGATTGTTATCGCAGCTCTGATGAATCCGCGCCATATCATACTCGTTCTGTCTCCCCTTACGAAGCTACAAGACTCAATGGTGACCTTTCTCTTTTGGCCTTGCGCTGCTGTCCTTTATTGACTTGATCTTAGGTCGCCGAGCTCAATAGCGACTTCGCCGGCATCAACGCGATTGCGATCAACCATGAACTACGCCATGATACCGCAACATGGAAGGTAAGTATCAATAGTTCATAATCTTTACTTATCTAAATTGGCCCGCAGGCCATAGAACAAGGCGCATATAACATCATTATAACGTCTCCGGAACAGTGTAAGACAATCGAAGGTCACTCGACGCCGCTGCACGATTTGCTTCTCAAGAATAAACCGTGGTCTCATAGCATCGCAGGGACGGTATGCGATGAGGCTCATATGATAACGCTATGGGGACTTGCTCTTGGCAACCAGGAGGCTTTTTGACCTGCCTATGGTCAGCTTTGGGATCTGCATGTCGCACTTCGAGACGGAACTCCGATGCTTTGTCTGTCGGTGACCGCGCCATCTCATGTCTTGGACTCACTACGTGACTCTCTTGGTCTGGATAATCCTGTCGTCTTGAAGTCTTCGATCAATCGTGCGAACCAAGTCTATGCGGTGTACCCTATCTTTGACGGCCTCAAAGATTTCCGAAACCTTCGCATGCTCATCGACAAAGGGACAACTGTGACTTTGGATGGCCAGACTAGGACTCTCTCTACTAAAGAATATATCTCGCAGACTCCGAAAAATTAGGCGGGCCGCCGATAGCAGGATCGCGAAAATCCGACATCGGCACATCCTGAGCGGGGGAAAACGCGGGTGGATGAGGCGAGACATCGCCGCTACATTGGAGGTTTGTGTCGATGTGGGTTTCGTCAACTAGCATGTGGTCTGTCCAGGTAGCTATGCTATGATAATCTGTGCTGCGTCCTGATTTGTCTCGGGCGGAGGGAGGGGTGTGCTCGGCAGAATTCATACTGAATGAGGGATCCGACCTGCTGCCACTGCTGGATGAGAGTTGAGAGAGGGAGGATGGGGACTGAAAACTTTGTCCTGCTCCATACTTAGTTCGCCGAGATGAATGATACGGGGTCGGCGAGAATGGCAAACTGGCCGAAATGAAACCACCGGGCGGCGGCATTTGGGCTCTAGCAAGTGTTGCCAATGATATCTCCGGAGCCTCAACGGGTTCGGTAGTTACATCGGACAAAGGAATCTTGCTGCGCCATGGTGTCGAATGCGCTATTCGAACGCGACGAGGTGGCTCGGTAGGGCAGAATGTTTCATCTGCAGGTACATATCGTGAGAAGGGGGATGCTTTGGGGACAGTCTCACTCTTGTTTTTCTCTTCAAGATTCATTTTGTCATTAGGAGATACAAAGGTACGAAGTGGGATAGGAAGACAGGACGACGAAGGACAAAAGACCGACACGGCGCGGCGGACCATTCCCATTCTCTCGAATGGGTTGTGTCCGTTTTTTTGAGGCCCAACTCACGTGCTGATCGTCACGGCAGGTCACAGCGACTCGACTCTTCACGCAGATCGATGACACCATTAACTGCAAGATTTCATCGCCCATAGGAAGCGTTTGATGATGTACCAGAGCGGGACGGACGTGAGGTATTACTAGGTAAGTATGGCCTTGAATAAAGTGTTCTGGTGCATAGACTAACAACTGCTGAAGGCACGGTCCTCGATGAAATGTTATTGGTATATTTGCAAGCTCGAGATCGTCAACATCAAGTGCTATTACTGTGATTGAAGCCACCTCGTCCAACGGGGACAACATCTTCGCTTCCTCGTAGCGATATTCCCTTAGTGTGCAGTCCGCCAGCTCAAGGTCAGTGAGCCTTTGATGTAGATCATGCTTGCGGCGTGCCCTCCCCTTTGCAGTGTCCTATGGTTCTCGAAGTTGCTCATCATGCATATGGCCTTCATCTAGATGTCACGGTATGCATGCTGTAGCGTAGCGCATGAAGGTCTTCTGAGTGGCGCGCTCGTGCAGTACTCAACTGCTCTTCGCTTGTATGCATGCGCGTTTGAGGCGCTATCTGCTGAAGCGGGGACCGACGCACGCGCTCGTCCGGCGGCAGCAGTTCGCCTCGCACGCGCTTCACTTCTTTCTGCTATGGACCTGCAAGCTGCGTTGGTGCACCGCTACAGCTCTGCACGCGCGCCCACGGCGGCTCTCGTAGGCTGTCACTTTTTATGCAGAGAAAGTGCACGCTTCTCGAATCTCACAGATGAGACCCCGTGCGTCAGTATCGATTTCTCGACTTCTGGATAATGTTCACTGGTCCGCCACTCAAATGCTGACTCTGAGCAGCCTACT
Organism: Hericium coralloides; assembly: GCA_003675405.1. Taxonomy (NCBI): domain Eukaryota; kingdom Fungi; phylum Basidiomycota; class Agaricomycetes; order Russulales; family Hericiaceae; genus Hericium; species Hericium coralloides. Next base: position 59,140 of record QUOP01000212.1, on the reverse strand, counting down.
TCATCCTTTCCCCTCTAGAGCATGGAAAGCTTGTACGACGTGTATGTCTGTGATTTCATTTTAGATGGCATCATTCTCTGTGTGCTTGATTTGCTTGTCGTGCGTTGGATGATGTCAGCTACTGTCATTTACCTTGTCAAGTCTCACCATAGACTGATGGCCTGGCATGCAGGTGATGTTGTCTGTAGGTTGTCTGAAGGTCGGACTGTTAGTGAATACATATGTTGAATAACACGCAATTAGGCATGAGTGCTGGATACATATTGATTAGCTGGTAGTTTAGTCCTATTCGCAGACAATACTTTTCTGTTCAGAGGACCAGGCTATGCCCGTAGGGCCGTGATATGCCGAGAGAGAATGGGGATTGGTGCTCGCACCGCTACGATAATGATAGTATGAGTCGCAGTCAGGTGAGTACGTTTCACGTGCGGGCTGAGTCAACATGGCGCGGTCCTGCTGCGCCACTCCGAATCCTACCAGCCTATATCGATGTTACTCAACGACGGCAAGGATGGAGCAGCATCGAGACATGCAAGTAATTGTCTCTTGGTGTATGAATTGTGTTTAGGCTTCGTTTACACGAAGCTAATCGGCCGCAATCTCTCTTTGCGACGCTTCGCAACTTACAGGTCGTGCCTCGGTCCCGACCACTCTGACTATCATACGCTCGCTGCACGAGTTTAGTCTTACTGATGACGCGGAACTCTTGTCGGGAGAGCTTGACGCGCTGAATGTGGTTGTCCAGCGTCGTGGTTGGTCTGTCGCCAATCCTAGTCCCGTTGGCCGCCCCTTAGTGTCACAGGGTTCGTGCTCGCTGCCCTTCAGGCCACTGAGCGTCGTTCTCGCCGCTATTGGAGCCGCCGCGTCCGTTCTCCAGCCCATCGTGGCTCTTCCCATGCCGCCCCTTAGTGTCGCAGGGTTCGCGCTCGCCGCCCCTGAGGCCGCTGAGCGTCGTTCTCGCCACTATGGGAGCCGCCGTGTTCGCTCTCCAGCCCATCGTGGCCATGCCGCCTCCTAGCGCCGCAGAGTTCGCGCTCGCCGCCCTCACGGGCACAGAGCGTTGTCCTCGCCGCTACGGGAGCCGCCGTGTTTGTTCTCGAGCCCACCATGGCTCCTCTCATGCCGCCCCCTAGTGCCGCAGAGTTCGCGCTCGCCGCCCTCGCGGGTACAGAGCGTCGTCCTCGCTGCTATGGGAGCCGCCGCGTTCGTTCTCGAGCCCATCGCGCTCTTTCCCATGCCGCCCCCTAGCGTCGCAGAGTTCGTGCTCGCCGCCGTTGGTGCCGCAGAGCGTCGTTCTCGCCGCCATGGGAGCCACCATGTCCGCCCCCCTCCCCCCCATCTCAGCCTGTCCCCTGTCCCTTGTTCCGCGGGACGGGGTGGTCAGCAATGCTGCGCATTGCCACGTGCGATTCCGTCGTCATCGCAGTTCTCCCTGCGCGACGCGCCTGCGTGCCTATATGCACTAATCCCCACCTGGCTTCTGCTGCCTCACTTTCCGGCAGTACTCTGCTAAGGCACAGACAGTAGTGTTTACTCCGTCTTCTTCCGGCCATACCTCCACATCTCCACACCTGCTTACCATGTTGCTTTAATGTTGCTCAGGCTCTGTTACTGTAGCCTCAGTGCATCTGCCATTGCAGGTTATCCAAGTTCTCTTGGAGGGTTGGTCCTTGTCTTGTCGTGAGCCAACAGGCTGTTGGCTCACAAGCGTGTCTCTATGGACATTGCTTAGGGTTGACACATTGCCTTCACCTGGTTTTCCCATTGCAGTGGTTTTCTCCTCACCTGAGGTTTTCCTTGTATGGGTTTTTCATCGGGTTGGCCCTGTTTTCCCATAGTCACGGTTTTTCCTTATTGAAGGTTTTCCGTACATGGGTTTTTCATCGGGCCATTGTTTTCTGTATGATGCTTACTGACTTTGGGTTATGTTGTCTCCCTGGGCAGTGATCGGAGTAGATACACGATACGCATGTGAGTATGTAGTTTGTGCCGTCTACTTGGCATGCGGGCCGCTCTGTTCCTAATTGGGACCGCCGCGGTTAATACACTTCCTTCCTTCCTTCCGGGCGCATCCTTCGGGGGGGATTGCTTTGTCCTATTCTTCCCATTGGAGCATCGTAAGAGTGACGTGCTCAAGTCATTAGAAGGCTACTAGAGCTCCATTGTGCCACAGTAAGAAATGTGTGAGTGGCTACGACTCGGAATATGAATTGACCCCAAATAACCCTATGACCCCGGGTCCTTTGAGGTCAATTCAATATCAATTGACTCTCAAATGACTGTATCTGTTATAACCCGGGTCAGTCACAACACTGGACTCAGTTACCTGACGTTTGGGCCAATAGCTTTCGATCCTATCGACAAGCGCAAACGTGACAGAGGTCACACTGACAACGTCTTCGTAGCAACTCCGAGTCATTCGCCAATATTCACTGTTCGTATCATTAAATCAGGTGAAATGCTATTTCGCATGGGAGTCATCCACGCCATGCGAATGATGACGGCGGAATTATTGCTACCAAATTGCGCAAGGATGCAATAAGGAAAGGACGACCAGGGAGATTAATTCTACAATTCTACATACGAACATACATTCAGCCCCATCTATGTAGACGCACTACGACATACCCAGAGCTCCTAGTATTCCGGCTGCTTCAGCTCCTGCGTGACAACATCCGACCTCGACCCCGGTTTTCCCACCCGCACCACCATGCATACATCCCCATACGAACACTCCAGCTCCGACTCGTTCCCATACGCCATATACTCCGTCGTCACACGCGACAGCTTCGTAAGCTTCGTCACATAATTGACCTGCTCGTCCAGCTTCACCCTGTACGACGCGCCCAGGATCACGATGCCCCCGTAGTTCTTCTGCAGCTCGTGCGCGAGCCCGCCGAAGTCGTCATTCACCTCCTTCACGTCCGGCACCTTGGGCACGAGGATCCGCGCGGTCCCGTGCCACCGCCGTTTGTTGGTGTAATGCAGGTAGAGCTTCGCGTCCAGGGACAGCTCGTGCGCCACGCGCCAGACGATGGCGTCGCTGCCCTTGAGAAGCTTCGAGACGTGGCGGAGCGTGTTCTTGATCGGGTAGACGTGGTGGAGACCAAAGACGAGGGTGCCGCCGGTCGGTAGGAAGTCAGGGTTCTCCAAGAGGGCTTTGAAGGTGTCACGGAACGCCGTCTCGTGAGGCGGGACGATCGACGAGATGCTAGGCGCAAGCGGGGCCGACGCTGATCCCTCGACCTTGATGTCGGCGTAGTAGAGGTTGAAGGTCAGGGTGACGCGGTGGCCTTTGACGACAGGAAGCACCTCGTGCTCGACGTCGCTGAAGAAAGTAATAAAGCCGATGGAGGGAGAGGCCTGTTCCGAGACGGCCTTCGCGGAATCGAATGACCATTCTTCGTCGTCGTCGCGAAGGATGAGCGCACCGCCTTCGTGGGGAGTAGGGAAGACGAGGACGAGAGAGCCGAACATGCTCTCGCTGCGAGGCGTGTCTTTGTGGGCCTTGAAGAACGAGCCCTCGCCTAGACACACTAAGATAAACAAAGATGCGACGAGGACGCGACGTACTGTATACGTTCAACTTGTACAACTCGACTTGGATGGGACGCGTCGAGTCGATGCCGTCCAGCAGGTTCGCGCGAACAATGTCCAAGAGACCGTTACGCTCCGGGACAGTTGACGTGGAGAAGCACGACGTGTCCATCTTACCGGCCTTGCGATAGGTCTCGTCTAAGACGTCTTCATGGTTCAAGCCAAACGTCGCGCGATCGCATGCGTCGGACAGATGTTGCAGCTCCTCAGGATCGGCATGCGCTAGATCGATACGACTGGAGACCGCGATGTATGTCAGAAAAATGGCCTTTCAGGGACTGACTGTATGATAAACGGACCGCGACTCCTTGCTGGCGCCATAGTAAATCACGAAACTTTCAGGGGCGAGGGGTAGGGTTCCGCTAGCATAGGGTGGTTGGTGAATGATAGCGTCGCGAAGAGGCTGCAGAGATTCAGGGGTTGTGAGGTACGACATCTCGACGTCTGTGTAAGGGTCTCCAAGACTTACAAGGACCTTTATAGTGCTGAGATGCAGGACACGAACAAAGCACATTGTTCATGACGTCGTGATATGGCCGCTATTGTGGCAGAAAGAGGAGCCACAGTCGTAGGTCCCAGCCGAGTCATTCAAGATATGGATCTATGTCTGAACTTGGAGACAATGCGGGCCTCGATGTCCAAGACAGAAGCGATCGAGAAACGTGGCTACCTGCTACCCTGTCAATATGGTTAGTGGAAGGGTGTTAGATGGAATTACGGACGAAGTTAGTGACGACTTTCCGAGATGGCAGGGTACCTCTAGAGCTTCGAGGCAATAAGTTGACTATGATGGGAGGGAGAAGGAAGTGTGATAAGTTACCTAACGAATGACTTGGAATAGCATTCGATCCTATCAAATACAAGACGTCATATCTTCGCCGCATGTTCACCATGACTTGTGTCTTTGAACCAGCAGAAAACCAAGATTAATCGCATGGGAGTCATTCCTATGGGCGAATGATGGCAACCATGCCCATTTTTGCAAAGCATAATGAGAGGGAGTCGCTGTTCTGTTCATTGCGGACCTTAAAACATGACTCGCCACGAACACGGAAACTGACCAGGGTTATTGGCAACAAATTAACTCTACAATTTCCACAAACAAAAGTACATTCAGCTCCATCTGTCTAGGCGTGATACGCACGTACCAAGAGGAAAGCGATACGTATACACATTTGAGCCCGCCAAAGGGCTCACAGAAGCACCCGTGGTCATCACAGGCCTTCATCATACAGCTTCCTGCATAGCGCGACATAGAACCGCTCCAGATCCTTGCTCGTCTCCAGATCGCTCTTCCTCTCCTTCTCCTGCTTCTTAGGCTTATCCCCACCGACCCGGATCCTCAATGCGTCCGTCGGGACCTGCTCCACAAGCCAATCAAACACAGCCGACAGCCTCTCCGTCGACGCCTTCAACACATCCTCCCGCGTCCGCTCCCGCTCCTCCGCCTTCTTCTCCTCCACCTCCACTTTCTCCACCTCCGTTTGACTGCCCCGCCGCATCCCGCGCTCGATCTCCCGCTCCTGCTGCCGCTCCGCCCTTCCCATAGCCCTCACAAACCGGCCCCAGTCGCCCAGCCCCCAGCGGTCCTCCACGCGCGCCCCCGCGTCCTTCCTGACCCTGCGCGCCCCTACGTCCCCGCCAAACTCGATCCCGCTCGCCCCGCGCAGGTCCCAGTGGTCGCACCCCTCCATGACGCCCAGAAACTCGCCCCACCGCGCGCTCTCGACCGTCACGAGCCCGTCGTTCCCGCCGGGCGCGCCCGCGCCGTCGAGCACGAGCTTCGGCAGCCACAGCGGGTGCCACACGTTGATCCCGCGCGCGCCGACGCGCCCCGCGACGCTGAAGTAGCGCACGCGCGGGTCGTCCGGCGTGCACGGGTTGAACACGTGCGTGAGGTAGCGCGTCGTGAGGTTCGCGTAGGCGGGGGAGTCGAACATCGAGAGCAGGAGCGTCGTGAAGGAGGACGGGAGCGCGGAGAGCGAGAGCGAGAGCGGGGAGGGTTTGGAGGGGCTGTGCGCGGTGGAGGTGTGCGCGGCGCTCGCGGAGGCGGCGACGATTTCGGCTGCTGCTGCCGCGCGCTCGGGTTCTGATCTGTGCCGCCCGAGTCCGAGGTATTCCTGCAGCCCAATGCTGTCAGCTCGGGCCCATTACGGAGTGAACCGACATACTGTGCACCAATCCATGAACGGACTACCCCTGTGAGGCGTCGCAATAGTAGTCAGCGAGAGCGGGGTATACTCTGTCGGTTTGATGTGCGAGATGAGATGGCGACAGTCAAGCCCGCCCATGGAATGCGCCATGAGGTTTATTCCGCGGCCGTTGGCTTTGCGCTCTAAGAAACGGTCAAGCTCAGAGGCGCGTGAGGCGATGGAGCCAGTCCTGCCTGGACTGTAAACAGCGTGCGCTTCGCCTAGGGGCCGAATATGACGTACCCGGGGACAGCTGTGACGATGACGTCCGCACCGACGACCTTCCGCAGGATACCGAGGACACCCGACCAGTAGTGCATTCTCAGACTTGGGAACGTAGACGGGCCGCGCACGTCGAAGCCATAGAGTCCTGAGTCCTTTCAGCCGGCGAAACAGAAGGCGAAGGGGGCACCGCACCATGGCACAAAACAATAGGGAACCTCGGCGTTCTTATGGGATCGTAGAGGACAGGACTTTGCAAAAGCTGGTGGAGAGCGTCTGGCGGCGAAGCCGGTTCCCGCTCCGACTCGCGGTCTCTGGTCGGGCGGCGCTCAGGATCAGAGATTGGAGTGGGGTTGGTGGGCATAGGGTGGAAAGGCTCGAAATCATGCTGATCATTCTCGCTTTCGACTTCACGGGCGGAGAGCGAGAGGCGGGCAGGCCAGCGCCACTGGGGCCAAGAAATACTGATGCCCGTGGCTGCGTGAAGCGACATGGATATTGAGCATCTCAAAAGAGGGGCGCATCTTCGCACCTTTCACTACAAAAGGATCTGCAGATTCAAAACGTTCCGGAATTGCTGGTTGGATCGCTTGGTATCCTGCGAGCTGGGGCACCCAGTTACTTTCATCGCGAAAGACCGCTGACCAGTCGATGGAACGAAGTTCCCTCAGCACCTTCCACCGCTGACCATCCTCTCCATCACTTTGGTTACGCCTGGGTAGGAGATAGTGATGCGTTATCGAAAGCGTCGAGATCACATTGACGACGCGGCGTAAAAATACGGGAATGGGGAACCAGACGGTATGCATCTTCCATTAGTCGGGTATTGTGTGATGTATGGGCAATAAACAACTGAAAGCGTGGTTCATTCAGCTTTCGACGGCGTGTAAGCACGTTAGAAACCGTCTTCACCGACCTTTGAAGATGTCAAGCACGATTTAGCTGACGGTGTATAGCGAACGATGGAACCAAGTCTCCTCACCGCTGTCGTTCTATTGGGGTATGCTTTGTCAGCTTCTCGGTCCGTCGCGGTCCGCCGACCAATTCACTGCAACCAACATCCGGTCAATTACGACGGACATCCAGTTGACACTCAAAGGTTCGTCAAAGGTATAAGTATTCGGTCACATAGCGCGCGAGGCATCATCTAGTCGCACGTCTAGATCACCACCCTTGCCATAACTAGCACCTGCAGGACCGCTTTGTCGCGAGCACCGGCGGTAACGGGATGCTCGCCATTCTAACCTCGCGGAATTCGAGAGCACCGGTGCGTATTGAAGACGAAAAGGTTCATGTATCAGCCGCCCAGAGACCAGTATTATATGTCGAGATCAATCACGGAGTCAGCTATGCGTATGAAAAAGGAGCATAGGTACGTTTCTGCATGCTGCATGACGCTGAGGCTGCATGACGCTGAATGTCGCGATGGTCTGACGAGACTGGTAGGACTGATTGCTTTCTAGAACACGTCATTTCACCACTTGATCGTTGTCATGAGCGCTGCGCTGAAAAAGCAAAAGCGGCATGCCTCAATCGCATACGTGCTGGTATTCAGTCGACATCGATGCATCACAGACCATGACATGCCGCTGGCTGTCAACCCGGTGGCTTAATTACCTGAGCTGTCAAACATCGCTATGTCGGTATGTGTACAGTTCAACATGGCACGGCAACTCAGCAAGATGCCAGAGTAGATAATCCTAGTGGGTTGTCCATCGGTGCCGTTCTCTTCTTGCCACCGACTCCGACCATTCGTTACTAGCTCTGGCACTAGCGCCAAGATGCTTTATTTCTCGCTTCTGAATGGGGCTCTGGCAGCCGCTTTTACTTTGTTGTTCTTTTCAGTTTCTGTTCGGGCTCAACAGACCTTTTTCCCCGCGGCGGTGCCGCTCGCAATGCGCTCACCGTATCTGAACTGCTGGGAAAGCACGACGAACGCCTCACATTCCCCCATCGACTGGCCTGAGACATGGCAGGTCGACAAGGTATGTCCATTACATATTTCCTCCTTGCCATGCTAATGTGTTCTTTGCTACTCAGACACACGGATTCGGATGGAAAGGCTTCATGAACGTCGACGGCGTGACGTACTCTTGGCTTGGGGTCGCAACAAGGCGCGGGCACGAGTGGCAAATAGAATACTGGGCTTCAGTTCAATTCGTGGGCGGGAAAGCAAAGGGAAGGAAGACAATATCTGAGAATCCTTGAGCGGTTAATGGTAAATGTACCATTGTTCATCAAGCCGAGCAACTGGGAAGCCTTAGTCTCCATGATTGTTGCACACCTTCCCTGTCTTCGAAGGGCAGAAAGCATCATACAGAGGAACTGAAAGGGCCCGTTAAGGTTTTCGAGAGTGTTTAAGAATTAGAAGGAATGAAAAACACTCACTGGCAAATACACCAAAGCAGCGTTATATCACATGAGACCTCAGCGTACAATTAAAAAATGCACAGCTCTTTACCGGTGGATCTTGCTGACTTGTTGTTCAGAAACAAATGCCTTCCACCGCTTCCAAAAGGCTTTGTTTTTCTCTGAAGGATGTTACTTACCTTGTCGTCGTCATAGCCCTGCAAGTCTGATAATGGCTTCCGAGAGCATCCATCCCCAAGCCGACGATACGAGTCGAGCGCACGACTTCTCGCCGGTTGAAGCGCCTATATAAATTGACATTCAGTTTTTGCCAAGTACCATCAAAGGTTAAGATCAGACGCAAAAGATATATGTAGCCGTTCATTCAACGAAACGATGAACGGGTCCAAGCGTTTAGATGCGCAAAGCGCCACGTAACGTCTGCCTCAATCTTCCTCGCAGGCACCAGGAATGAAGACATCCATATGTGGGGGCGCAGAGGAAGGCAGATTTCCATCGGCCCATCACTTCGTGGCCGAAGAGCGAGACGCCAGAACACACAATGCAGGCAACACTCACCGGCATCCGTTGACGGCATGCCGTCATATCTATCATTCATCGAGCACCAAGAGGCAGTCAATTCCTATCAGGCTGCCGGATAGAGCAAGTAGGATGCGCACAGAGTGGTTCCACACAGGCCGCGGCAACGCTGACGGCTCTTGCGTGTACATCAATACACACATGTTGATGCATTCAATGACGTCCAATCCGAACTGCATGAGAAATCAGATAAGTCAGTATAACAACGGACACACAGCGCACCGACCCTGCACGATGTCCAGAGCGGCCCTGCAATGCTGGCCGTCGCGCAGGCTAGGATCAACCCCATGGGGAAGCAAAGTCAATCCACAATCGGTCGCCGGCGCTGTGCCTTGCCAAACAGGTGGCGCACAGAGACGTGATTCTGCGGCATCAGTCACGTTAGACGTGGGCAACCGTGTATTGGGAGAAGGAAAGCAAGGCTTATGGGGTGCTTGGCATGACTCTGGCCTTGTCTGCCATCAGAAAGCTGCGTGCCGTCGTTGTGGTGCTTGAATTGCCCTGGAGCGAGGGTATGAGAGGAGATAGATAGGTTATTGAGCATATGTGGGTGCATAAGCGTCAGAAATAGTTCATCCTTGATAATGATCAGTCAATACGCACCGACTCCGAAGTCTAACGCTCGCGTCCTGCGAAAAATGCAGCACACCGATGCTCGTGGAAATAAATCGTACCGCGCCAATGAATACGGCTCCTCGCACCCTTTCGTGCTAGGGGGAAAGGCATCAGTGCGCTATAGCCGATGCTTCGCAGGCGTACCAAATATGTGGCCAATTTTAGAAGTCGGAAGCAGGAAAGCCCCCGCCTTCTCGCAGAAGGACAAGAAGTCGGCGAAGAACTACGTATACAGTTATTCTGACCGCTGGACAAGGCCCCCAACATCGAAGGAGACCCGGCATGCCTTGGGGCGATAAGACGGCCTAGCCTAGGTGATGAAACAGCACCCGGCGCGCCTTGTCATCTAAATCAAGTTGATATGACCGCCCCGTGTCGGGCGTTGCGCAGGCGATAGAAAGGTCTGAGTGGAAACACAACATACTGACACGTTCTCTCTACCCTGCTGTCACGTTGGCATGGAACACATTGTGTCTGTCGTGCGCGCCATAGTGCAATGAGGTGGAAGACTGAATTTAGTGCTAGAGGCTAGATCAAGCAAGGACCGCGGAGGAGACGTCATAATTCTCTAGCTGACACGCGGGCCCGGTGGGTGCGATGATCATTTACCAAAATTCTTGTGCCTACACCGACTTGCGACTCACTACTTCTAACGAGCCGTGGTGCCTTATCCACAGTCAATTAATTTGCTGCAGGATGTCAATAAACTCATAGCCTCGCTGGCGTGAGTTATGGTGACTTTCGAGCGCTTGTGTCCCCGAGGCAGCCAGAACGGCGTAAAGCAATATTCGGGAGTGCCCGCAGCGTCAAACAGACGGGGATAAGGCTCCACCGGGGTCGACCGCCCACAAGGACTTGGAGAATGCCAACGAACGGCGCCGTCTTCGTACTGATTGCCTTACCAAATAGAGATAATGAAGCTACATAGAAATGTCAGAGCAGGTTTGAGTTGCTACATAACGACGGGAATGAACCTTTCATGACGCCCGAGGCATGCCGCCATCAGAAACGCTATGAATGTTGGAGTGCGAGTTTCATGAAGCAGAGCGAGCTACATGATTGCTGAGAATATCTGGGCGCTGTGGGAGATGGAAATAATATTCCTTCAATGATGGAAGCGAACGCAGCTCACGGTGGAACAGGATGAGCAAATGTTGCAAGCTGCCAGATCGCAAGTATCCATGTACGTAGCCCAGCAACTCCTCTAAGTTAGACCGAAACGAAAACACCCGGGAGTGCGTTTTCGCCGATGCTTCACAGGTTTGAAGTTGCCCCAGGTTTAGGCTTCGAAATTGGCCACTTCAGGCCGTATCTTCGCGCAAGGAGTAGAAGCAAGGAAGCATAGTCGTACGAAACGAAGGCCAGTCGCAGTATGGGTCTGAGGACAATCGACTAGTAGCCGCCTGTCTGTACCGACCAAAGATCAAAAAAATGCCGGTGACCATAGTCAGTGGCGGTAGTGTGGTCCCATGCGCAGAAGAGCCTCTTGCAAGGAAGAAAGGAGACTGGCAGATCCCATGGCAAGCCAGGATGGAGAACCCTGTTTGACGCATGAGTGTTTCATGATGCGATCCACGGGCGGCTCGCTGCGTGCTTCGTGAGAGCGAAGTGAGCTAGAACTGGACGAAGAATCTTGTCTGACGGTTCGCGAGCTTCACGATGCGACACGGCGACGCTTGTTTCGTGGGAACGAGATTGAAGGGGTACAGCAGCGACGCCCCGCCACACCACGAAACAGATCGCAAGAACATGATGCATGATGCGTCAGGCAGAGACACGAATTGATGTCTTGTCATAGTGCCCAAGCCTCAGAACCGCTGACAGCATGCACGCGAGAGACGCAAATAGAGAAGCATAATATCGGTTGACGCACCACGACCACTGCAACAAACAGGAAGCCTGGATATAGTGTCAAGGATGTAGACATGCAGGAGGACAAGGCATACGGAGATAGAATCAGCATGAGATCATAGATGTGTGTGGGCGCCCGAAGGCGTAATTTCCTGCAAGAAAAAGCATTCAGTCTCACTTACATACTTATATCTTGAGCGAATTACCGACTATCGACACGAAGCTGGTGGTCTGGGAAGCTTACACACATGAAATCGAGTGCGAAAGTGAAGCTGAAGACGTTCTTGAGTAGACGAAAGACCTCGGACACTGAAAACACGTGATAACCGGGGTCCTCCATTTCCCTGCTTCGGTTTTTTTGCAGACTGCAGTTCGCGAGCTCGCAGTCTCCGCCCATCTCTCCCATCCCCGCACCATGTCCAAAACCCAGCTCATCGACGAGCACGTCTCGGTGCAGCAATGCAAACGCGCCGTCGACGCCCTGCTCGAGCACGCGGCCAAGCACCAGCAGAAGCAGCAGGAGACCGAGCTGCTCCCGGGCAAAGAGCAGCACGTCTGGCTGCAGGTCGCCGTGAAGCGCATGCAGCCCGAGAAGAAGCTGAAGCCGTTTAAAATGTGCGTGTTATCGTATGTGCTGCGCGATGTGCGAGCTAAATGGTCTGCGGTTGGACAGCCCCATCAAGTACCCGCTCGTGGACCCGCGTACGACGCCGGTGTGCCTCATCACGAAGGATCCGCAGCGCGAGTACAAGGACCTGCTCGAGTCGCACGGCATCAAGTTTATCAACCGCGTCGTTGGCATTACGAAGCTGAAGGGCAAGTTCAAGCCGTTTGAGGCGCGGAGATTGTTGCTGCAGGAGAACGGGCTCTTCCTCGCGGACGAGCGCGTCGTGCCTTTACTCCCCGGGCTCCTGGGCAAGGCCTTCTTCAAGGCGAAGAAGTGCGTGCATCTATTATGTTCTGGATCGCTAATGTAAACGGGCACGCGAAGGCAACCTATCCCCGTATGCCTGACGCGTAAAGACCTCAAGGGCGAGCTCGAGCGCGCCATCTCTTCCACTTACATGCATCAGAACCAAGGGACCTGCACGTACGTACCATCCCATAACAGCCCTTATCTACATTTTCTGATGCTTCTATCAATTTACAGGTCCGTCAAGATTGGCACGATCTCCCAAACCCCCGCCCAGGTCCTCGCCAACCTCAAGGCCGCACTCCCCGCTATCGTAAAAACTCTCAAGGGCGAATGGGACAACGTGCAGAGCCTCGGGATCAAGACGAACTCGAGCGTGAACCTGCCGATCTGGTCGTGCGAGCTTGGCGGGGAGGAGGGCGGGCGGTGGGACGGGCTCGTAGCGGAAGACAGCGGCGAAAGCGACGACGATGCGGAGGAGGGATCCAGCGAGGATCATGCCGCAATGGAGGTAGCGGAAGCAAAGGTTGCCACCAAAGCCGTACCAAAATCCTCCGAGACGGCGAAGGGCAACAAACGGTCCGCCGAGGAGCCAGAGCCTCCAAAACCCAAGAAAAAGGTGAAGGCGGCCAAATCTACCGATGCTGACGAGTCGGCGTCCTCAAAAAAGATCCTCGCCCCCGCGGCTGCGCCTCCATCTTCTAAAAAGGTCCGCTTTATTTTTGCTATCTTTGGCGATAAACCCGCTGATTTATTTCATTTTCGCCGCCAGGCCCCCGCTGTATCATCACCATCTGAAGAGGCCGACGCATCACAAAAGAAGCGCCGAAAGTCAAAGGCGGAGGCTAGCACCGCGCCCGCGCCCGCCGCGGTCGCGTCGACATCCGTCGCGCCCTCTGACGCGCCGAAGAAGAAATCGAAGAAGCGTGCGGCCGCGCCTGAGACACCGACGCAGACGTCCGCCGCGTCCGGCAGTGAGGCGGACGTCGAGTCTACCGATCCCACTCTGTCCGCGCCCGCGCTCCGCAAGAAGGAAAAGCGGAAGAAGGCGAAGGCGGGCGAGGAGCCTGTCGTGGACGAGGCTCAGCCGGCGAAGAAGAAAAAGGCGAAGGACGCCCCGGAGCGGACTGCGCCCATCGAAAGCCTGAGCAAGGACGAGATGAAGCAGAAGCGCGCTGCGAATGGAGGGGAGAAGAAGAAGGATAAGGTGGTGAAGGGGAAGAAGGGGGCGGCGAAGGAGGGCGTCGTCGGTAAGAAGCTATGATCTCAGGGATCTGGTTTCACATTCGTGGTCTACTATTGCGATGGCGCGTTGCTTTGCGCTGTCTACGCCTATGCCTAGACTAGAATACTGTCACCATACACTCGACTTTCATCGGAGGTATTTCTACGCAATACTTTTCCGCGCCATGATATCGATGCGCCCATGCATGTGTGTGGCGGACACTTTAAATACCGGTCTACACCCTCGATCAAATGCATCAAATTAAGAATTTGAAACTCAAATTTGTGGACTCAAATTGAGGATAGAGGACTCGGAACAACGCTGGAACGACGAGGTATACCAGACTCGGCCTTCGCGGCCTTACGTACCACCATCGGCCCGCCGGCCCTGCTACCGCTCGCCTACAACTTCGTGACAACCAGACTTCGCACAAGAAGCGAGGCAAGTACAACAGCCAGAGCGAAGTTGACTCGTTGCTTTAGCCGTGTAGCATGCTCACGATATGGCCGCTCCGCGCAGGGACTGCATAGACTGACCTGACGTCCAGTCTCGACCTCTTCCAGTACACAACGTAACAAGGCGGCCGCCCGCGGCAGCGCCTATCCAGCTGCCCAACAATCATGCACTGACACGTTTCTCCCACCGCCCCCCATGTCGACTCCCGCGCGAATTTCAACAAAGATATCCATCGCGCACCCGCTGGAGGCTGGTGCGGTTCTTGTGGGCGTTCTGGAACGGCTCGAGCCAGACCAGCCGACGCAAGGCCGTAAGATCGCCCTGGTGCGTACTCTAAATCCATCCGGCGCACTCTAGAGATCCTGATCGCGGGCCTGCAGATCCTGCACGGAAACTACGGGTGCGCGCACGCATTCAGCCTACGCCTCCGCGCGCGCGTGCTGATGCGCCACGATCAGACACAAAGACTACGTCTTCCAGAAAGACCTCGCGCGGCGCCTGCCGCTCGATTCGTTCCGCTTTGACTTCAGGTACGCACAGCGCCGTCCGCGACCTTGTCGATCGCTCTGACGCGCGCAATCTCGCGTGCGGGCCAGGGGGAACTTCGAGTCATCAGGCAAATACGTGTCCGGCGGCTTCGCGGAGGACGTGCAGGACATCGAGCTCGTCGCGGCGCACCTCGCGAGCGCGTTTGGGTACGAGCTCGCGCTCGTCGTCGGGCACTCGCGCGGCGCCGTCGCGGCGTTCACCTGGCTCTGCACGTCCGCGCGCGGGCGGCGCGTCCCGGCGTTCGTCAACGCGTCGGCGCGCTACCGGATGGACGTAAGCGGCGCCCTCTCGCAGCCTATAATGGACCCAGCGCTGACGACCGCGTCCACCGTCTATTTCACAGAGGCTATCTGGTGCGTGTGTTTTCCTCACGGCATGCTCGATCACCACTCGATGTGCTATTGTCATGGGCGGTTCCTGAACGCGCCGCAGCGCTGGAAGCCAAGTACGCGCCCTCGTTCGCGGAGAAGGGCTACTACGACGATGACGTTGTGATCGCGCGGCAGCGCGTCACGAAGCGCATCTTCCCCGCCGACTTTGCGAAGGGCCCCGCGTGGGACACGGGCGTCGTGCGCACGCGCTTCCCCGCGCACACCGACGTGCTCACCGTGCACGGCCTGCAGGACGCCGTGGTCCCGCCGTGAGTCGCGCTCCGGCCCTCGTTATGTTTTTTCTCCGCGGAGTTGCTCACTGGAGCGCGCGTGGGCAGGTACGACGCGTTCATCTACGCGCAGATTCTCGGCGCGCGCGCGCCGGGCACGCACAATCTGTACTTCATTGAAGAAGCTGATCACAACTTCAAGGGGGTAAGTCGCGGTGCTTTTCTGTCGACCCATGCGGAGGGGATTCTAAATCTTCTGGTGGCGCAGCACCGCGCCGAGGTCGTCGATGCCATTCTGCAATGGTGGGACCTGCACACGCAGCGGCGCCTGCGGACGGGAGTTTGGCAGACGGAGCCTGTGAAGGGCAAATTGTAGATCCTCGATTGGTGTGAGTGGCAACGGCGAGTATCAATTATCAGACCATGTGAGCGAGCTTTGTGAGCGGCTTGTCATTCATATTAATACATGCTGACTTGTGCAGATATTTTTTGATGAATGAGTCGGTGTCCAGGTGCAATGGACGAGCAACACCGTTGTAAGCAGTCACCATGGCGAGACTGTATCACCCCCCGGTGCTCCGCGCACCCGACGGTTCCAACGGCTCTACATCACGACGATGCATAATGCAAGCACTAGTATCGCACGCAATTCGCCAGCACGATAGATGAGGAATAAGGACATGCCGCAGCGCATCTCGATCACTGATGGACGATGGCTGTCCGCGCGACACGCCACGACGGCGCCATCACCGCCGAGATGGCGATCGCGTCGGGCTGGAACCGCCGCGCCTCGTCAATGTGAAGACATGAACATGGGCGGCGCGCGCGACGTACGCGAGCGCGATCGCGCTTTTTGCCTACAGCGCGCTGCACAGCTCCTCTTCGCGCACGACCAATACCGCGACCCGCGTCCTGGTGCGCGCACAAGTGCAGTCACCCGCTGATGCGGCAGGGGGGACTAGCTGTCGGTAAGCGGCGCGGTGTGTCGTAGCCCCCCGTGTCTGCGAAGCGAGGCCGCGTCCTCCCAATACGGCGGCGATATGTCTGATTGCGGTGCTGCCCATCGACGATAGATATTAGACATGCTAGCGCGCGCGCGCCCTGATGTCGACAGCACCGCGGCTGTAGCTGATGTCATGCTGGGCTGTACAGGTGCATCTATCAGTGTTATAAGGACGCTTACTTCACGTCTTCACGGCGGGCGATACAGTGTCGATGATTGGCGGTGATGTGATATGGCTGCGTTTAGGTGGATGCGGATAGATACGCAGTGGGTATTGAATTTGATGCGGCGGGGTAATGTAGTTACAGTAGTAGATTCAGACACGTTAACGGAGACACAAATGGAAACGGAACAGCCAATCGCATTGTGGCGAGAGCACGAATCGAGTACTGCGATGGTAAGTACAATAGCATGCCGTGTGTAGTGTAACAAGTACTATTCGAACAGAGTCCCAAGATCTGATGATGTCTATCGATGCGATGCAACCAACGGCCCCGGCGCCTGCCCGCCCTCCCTCCCTCCCCCGCTCGACGATCCCGCGCGGGCGGTCCTCTGCGGGCGCCATTATCGTGGGTGTATATGGCCAGCGGGCCCGGCGGTGCGAGTCTGCGATTAACCGCTGCTCAGCAGGGTGCGCGCGCCGTAGGGTATGCTCCCGCGCGCGTGTGCATTAGGCGTGTGTAGCGGGCGCGGGGGGCCTAGAAGAAGACGACGGGGACGCTGCTCGCGCTGGCGCGGATCGCGGCCTGGGACTGCGCAGACTGGGTGGGGCGGCTGCGCACGCCCATGGAGGAGAGGAGGCCGCTGGAGGACACGGAGGACTGCGCGGAATGGGAGGTGTCCTTCGAGGAGGAGGCGGCCTTGACGGCGGGGGTCTGCGAGGAGCCGAACATGGTGTGTAGATGGGTTGGGTGGGGGTGGGTGAGAGATGAGATGTGAGGATGGGTGAGAAGTGAGATTGGGTTGGATGGGCGGTTGACAGGTGCTCTGGGAGATGCGGATGCTGGAATGGCAACGGCAGGAGGGTTTATATACATGGTGGAGAGCAGGGAGGCAGCAAATTAAGATACAACGAGCCGAGAAGCAGGCGGAGGCAAAGGAAATTCCCAGCGCTTGGAGCGCCGAAAGAGCGTGGGCGGTTGGGCCTTGGGCGGCTGGAGGCCAGGCACCTCAACGTTGACCTCGTCGGTGGGAACGGCCGGCCTCTGCGGATCTAGATGCAGCGGATCCATGACCTCAAAATGAAAGTCGCCCGATGCATCCCCGATCGAGGAGGCGCAGGCGTCGCCCTCGGCGATTCTCCGCCCGGCGCCTCTGCACCCCATCATCGCATCATCCATCATCGCGCCCTGCCCACCGACATTGGTGAGAACGTCTGTGCACACAATCACGGCGGCGCCCGCCGATCAAATGTGTATATGCATGCATCAGTGACACAATCCCAGTCATGCCCACTGACGGACAAGCCAAGGATAGGAATTCCATGTCCTCAGCCCATCGCCTGCTCGTCCGCGCGTCCAGATTCGGGAGAACACCATTCAACGTCATGGCGTGCGCATGGACAGGCGTACCCGGAGAAGAAGCGCACCTGACGCACGAGCTCAAAGTCCGACAACGCCTGTCTCCCGATGGAGGCTGCAATCCCTGTAGAAGCACCGCCGCGCGACGCTGCGCGTCTGATCCAGCGCGTCCGCCCTCCGGCTGCAACCCCCGCCGACCCCACCGGCGTGTAGCGCTTCTAGCCAGCGAACTCCTTTGCTGGGGAGCATTCGCATGTCCTCCCTCCCGCTGGTACGTTCGCGTGTCCAATCACGGGGCTGTACAGCTGTGCACATCACGCCATGCGGCGGCCAGCTCGCCGCTTCTTGGAAGGCTCGCGCGGCGCTTGGGCGGCGCCTGCCCGCCCCCTCTTGCGCCGGGCGCCTGCACACTGCACCAAGACACCGCGGGTGTGCGAAACCTGCCCCCGTCAGCAGGCAAGCACCCACAGCTTCCATGGCTGCAGAGCTCGCCGCGTATGGAAGCGAACTCGCAGCGGCGTGCTATCGGCCCGGATCGGGATCAAGAAGCACGTCTTTGGCTCCTGACGCCAGCGAAGGGCGAAGACGAAGAGAGGGCTCTCAGCCTGGCGCGGGACGTGGCTTCCGTGCAGCAGAACGCGCGTGCGCGGAGCGCGGATTCCACGGCTATCGCAGGAGCCTATCTGGTCCCTCAATTAAATTTTGCGGGAGAAGTACAGAACACGCGACACGCACCGAGACAGCTGCTACAATTTATCGGTGGATACAAAGCGTCATACAAACTCTGCTACACACGGGACTGTACTTCTCTGACGGCAGCACCTACACATGCACAGCTACTGCTCGTGGACCACCTCCATGATAATCTTCCCGCTGCCGACAGCATCAGCCAGAAAAACGTCCGGGGCTGTCGAACTGGCGCACCTGTTCTTGTTCTCTTCCATCTCACGCGTGGCGTCCTGAATGGCCGTCCACGGATAAACCTATGCGCACCCAATCGTGAGTGCCAGTACTCTAGCGCAGTTCTGGGCAGGAACGCAACTCTCGCACCTTGTGGATGTATGTCCGAATCTTCCCCTCGCCCTCGGCACCTGTGATGTGGCCCAACACCTCATCCCTGAACCTATGTAACGCGCACGCAAATCCGTCAGCCACCGCCCCTGCCAAAAAGGAAGACACCACCGACCGGCCAATGAGCTGTGTCTGGTACTCGAGCGTGCGCGAGCGCAGCGTCGACCCCTGGATGCGCAGGCGCTTGAACAGTATCGGGCCCAGATCGAACGCAGGCGCCTCGCGACCTGCGGCGCAACGCCCACGAAGTGAGAACCGGCCTTGTTATCTTAAATCCTATCTGGCACCGCGCAGATCGCGGTGCCGGACGGAAAGATGGACAGACGCACCGCTGAGGAGCGCGAGCATCGTCATGCGCCCGTCGAGCGCGAGCGACTCGATGTTCTTGGTCCAGTGGCTGCGGCCCACAAAGTCGACGAGCACGTCGACGCCCTTCCCGCCCGTCGCGTCCTTCACGCCCGCGGCGAAGTCGTGCGTCTTGTAGTTCACGGCGTGCGTCGCGCCGGCCGGGAGCGACAGCAGCCAGTCGAGCTTCTCGCTCGTAGACGCGGTCGCGGTGACGGTGTGCCTGCACGCCAAGACAGACCATCAAGATACGGCGCGTCATTGCGCCTGAGAAGCGGCGTTTCGTGCGGGTGAGGTGGATGAAGAGCTTACGCCTCGTAGAACCGCGCGAGCTGGATCGCAGCAACGCCGACGCCGGAGGCGCCCGCGTGCACGAGCACATCATCGTGCGGCTTGATTTGCGAGCATAGAACGACAGCCTGAAACGCTGGGCGGCGTAGAAACGGCAGCCACGCGCGGTAGGTGAGTGCGCGCGGGGCCGCGGGGAGAGCGAATTAGACTATACCGGTCAGGAAGTTCTCCGGGATGCTGGCCGCCTCCGTCCACGACAGATGCGCGGGCTTCGCCATCAGGTGGCTCTGCGGCACCGCGATGAATTCCGCGTATGCGCCCTGTGCGAGCACACGCAGTCAGAACCGGACGCGATAGGGGAGCAACGCGATGACGGATCTGCATCGTCGGGGCCTGCTCCTGACAGGAGCGGCCCCGCGATGGTCGTGTCGTGGGGAGAGACGCACCCCACCCACAAGCCCGAGCACCGCGTCGCCGATGCTCCACCCCGCCGCGTCGCGCCCGAGTTCAGCGACGACGCCGGAGAACTCGACGCCGAGGATCTCGGACGCGCCCGGCGGCGGCGGGTACGCGCCCTGCCGCTGGGACACGTCCATGCGGTTGAGGCCGAACGCGATGATCTATGGTGTGAGAAGATAAATCCGTCGTGTATGCGCGCATGTGAGGTGCGCCGCAGTACCTGCACCAGCACCTGCGTGGGGCCCGGGACGGGCTTGGGTGCGTCGCCGATGTAGAGGTTTTCGATGGGGCCTTTGCCGTCTTTGATGAGGACGGCGCGCATCTGGCTTTGGGACATGATGGGAGATCAAGCTGGTGAGAGTTGGGTTTGGAGGGGAGATGGATGTGTGGTCGACGCGGTGAGAAAGACGACGATGGCGTCACGGCGTGCGCACGCTCGAGTCGGAGATGCACGGATGCAATTTGGGTCTGGTCGTTGCGGACGGAGACGGGATGATGACTACGACAGCTCACGGGAATTTTGAAACATGGCGAGCAAGACGTTGAGCAAAACATACGGAAATTTCGCCGATGTCTGTTCAGTGCACTGACGGAGAAGGTGGAGGCTCCAGTTGGAGCTTGAAGGCACAAGCGACGTACAGTAGCCGGCCCGCACGTTGCGCGACCTTACGCGACGGTCTCTTGCTTCCTACACCAATGTAACTTCTGTTCAGCTAGATCCTCACTCTGTCAAGGCCTCCATAGATGCATCAGGTGAGAGGGAAAAAAGTCTTGATGACTGTGCCTGCCAGAGCATCATGATCTTGCGTCTCATGAACTCCCAGAATCTGTCAACGGCGGACATGGTAGATTAATTGACCGTCGATTGTGGACGTTACAGATTTGCAGACTACGGACCCTTCTGTTCCTTCATCATGCTGTCGTGGCTTCTTTTCTCAGCTTAGAACACCCTGCTCTCTAGGACTTGTGGTCGGGTTAGACTATTCATCCATCCACGACGGCAAAGGCGCAAACATCCCAAGCTGACCACCACACTTTCCGAGCCCGACTTGTCAGCCTGGCGATTATGACAGCTACTCCGCGGTCCTTGCTTTATCTGGTCTTCCGCACCGAACCAAGTCTTCCATCCTATTGCACCGTGGCGCGCACGAACGTCAGACGCAACACGTTCCATACCATCTTGACAGCAGAGCGGACTTGCTACTCTGTCGTCTTGTCATCCAGCCCTGTCTATCGCCTGCGCAACGTCCGACACGGGGCGGCCATATCAACTTAGTTCATATGGTAAGGCTTTCCGGGTGCTTTCTTACTCTCGACCATTCTATCTCCCCATAGCATGAACGCCGGGCCTCCTGTGATATCGAGGTGGGACCTCGCGGCAAGCGATTCCAGCGGCCAAAATTACTGTGGTTCTGCTTCGCCGACTTCTGTCCCTCGTGCGAGAAGGCGGGAGCTTTCCTGCTTCCGACTTCTATACTTGGAGACACATCCGGTACGCCTGCGAAGCATCGGCCATAGCGCACTGTTATCTTTCACTAAGCACACAAGGATGCAGGATGCCGTATCCCGGCGCGGCACGATTCAAGCTCGCGAGCATCAGTGCCTCGCATTTTCCAAGGATGCGAGCGTTAGATTTCCGAGTCGGTGTGTGTTGATCATTATCAAAATATGTTATCTCTGATGCTCGCGCGCCCAGATACGCGCAGCAGCCTATCTATCTCCTCTCGTACCCTTACTCCAGGGCGATTCAACCTCTGCACACTTAGTCCAAGATTGTGCGCAGCTTTCTGATCGCAGGCCAGCCCAGGACCACATTCAAGCCTCAACAAGGCTTTCCATCTCCTAATACGCTGTCGCCCGAAGCTAATGACTGATACCGGAGACTCACCTCTCTCAATCTAAGTATGTACCGGTTGCTTATCCCAAAAGGCAGGCGCGGCGAACATGGCTATCTTGATTGGCAGGGCATAGCGCTTTGCGGGAGTCGAGTGCGGATTGGCTTTGCTTCCCCATGGAGTTGACCTGCGCGGTGGTAGGCATGGCAGGGCCGCTGTGGGCATCGTGCAGGGTCGTCGCACGTCGCGGACGCATCGTTATCCTGCCTTATCAGATTATTCATGCAGTTCAAATTGGACGCTATCGAATGCGTCAAAATACGCGCATTGATGTACACGCAATTACGCGTGGCCGTGGTGATGCGGCGAGCACGAACCAGCCTGTGCGCATCTTGGCAGCGCCATCCGGCGGTCTTGCAGGACATGAATTTGTCCCGGTGTTCGACGAGTGACGGACATGACGGCATGTCAAGAACGGTCGGATGCCGGTAAGTGTTGTCTGCCGTGAGGATTTTGTGGTTTCGCTCATGATGGAACCACAGGGCGATGCGCTGGTCAGAATTCCGTGCCTGCGTTTCACCTCTACACATCGACCCGTACCTTCATCTCTGGTTGTAGCGGGCGATCTACAAGTGTACTGCAAGTCTTTCGATACCCTGGTCACGTAGCGCCGAAAGGATCCGAAGCTTTCGCCCCTTCATCGTTCCGTTGAACAAATGAACATACCCTGTGCGTCGCCTATCGTTAAATGACACTTTTTTGCTAGTGGATGACGATCTCTGGAGGTTCCTCGGTCAGCGCGAAACCTCGCTCTCGGTTCCTGTCGCCAGCTTTGACGCGCGCGCTCGGATGTCATTATATCTGACGCAATCGCCGGCTGTTGGTCCATCCACTGCGTGAGTCCAATCGAAAGTCTCAACCCAACTCACGAGATCGAAAGCATATGCCTTCTAAAGTTAGTCTGCTCCTGCTTCATGCGCCCAAATGCTCTGATTTTGACCAAATAGTTCTGGTTATTAATCTCTCCACCAGCGCGACGCGGTCTCAACATGTAGACCAAGACACCAATCTGTCGCCTCGGTCTGACGCGTCGGGGATAGATGTCCTTGCGATCTGCTTCGTGGAGCAAGTGTTGCTACTGTGGCTCCATAACATTGTTCTCATGAAACGAGCGTCCGTGCCGCAATTGGGCTGAGGATCCGGAGTACGCTCAATGTATCATGAAGCTCACCAACCGCCAGACAAGATACTTCACGGAATTCTTCTCACGAAACGAGCGGTCCGTGGGTCGCATCATGAAACGCATACCCGTCAAACAGGGTTCTCCGCCCTGGTTTTCCGTGGCATTTTCCAGGCACCCTATTTTCGAATGGTGCCCTTCTGCACCCGTGTCATCGAACGTGGTTAAGTACCAGTATTCCTCTACCTTTCGCCAGGACGCAACCGTGGCTACCAGTCAAGCGCACGCCAACATGGCCCCTCTGCGTGCACCCTTGTTTCCTGGCTTCTGACTGACTTCTGCGCAAAGGTGCGGCCTTTGGAACTGTCGATGACCGAAAGCCAAGCTTGGGGCCACTTCAGAATGCGATGCATCGGCGAGAGCGCACTCCTGGGTATTTTCGTCTTCCGATCTAATCTAGAGGGGTTGTTCGGCCGCATCCGTTAGTACTCGCATTTTGGCGGCTTGCGATATTAGCTCGTGCGGTTGTCTTGTGAGCTATATGCGCTTCGATCATTGCTGCTGTGCTGTTTCCATCTCCCAGAGCGCCTATACATTCTCAGCAATCATGTGGCTCACTCTGTCTATGAAACTCACACTCCAACAACCTCATATCGTTTCTGATGGCGGCGAGCCCCGAGCATGGCGAAAGGTTCATTCTTTTTGTAATGTTGAAAGCGAAACCCGTTCTGACATTCCTCTATGTAGCTTCACAGGCCCTATTTGGGAAGGCGATCATGACGAAGACGGCGCCCTTCATTGATATTCTCCAAATCCTTCGACCCCGGTGGACCTGATGGCCGGTTTTTGACGCTGCGGGCGCTCCCGAAATACTTTCTCAAGCCGCTCTGGCGGTCTCGAGGAACAAGAGCGCTCGAAAGTCATCGTAGCTCACGTTAGCGGCTATGAGTTCATTGACGTGCAGAATCTGCTGCGGATTGATTGGTTGCGGAAAGAGTTGCCATGACGCACTAGAAGTTGGTTAGAAGTAGTGAGTCTTCTGTCCCACCGTTGTCCAACCGTTGTCTCATCATGTTTACTTCCGTTTTGAGCAGAGAACATCGAGTCGAAGATTCTTAGCCAGCTTTTCACCCATGCCACGCTATCCCACGACAGCGAAGGCACAAGAATTCCAGTGATTGATCATCGCACCCAGCGGCTCCGGCGTGCTTTCCAGATCATCGTGACATCCTCCCCGCGGTCATTGCTTAACCTGATTCTCAGCACCAAATTGAGGTTCCGTTACTGTACATCGCACTATGGCGCACACGAACGTCATGCGCAACGTGTTCCGTGCCAACGTGACAGCAGAGAGGATTTGTCGCTCTGCTGTCTTTCCATCCAGACCTTTCTACCCCCCTTTGCGCAACGTTCGACAAGGGTCTGTCATTCCAAACTTGACCGTAGGACTTTACGGCTATCGTCTTGTCCAGACGTCTTGACTAATCTATCCCCGAATGGCATGAACGCCAGTCCTCCTTCGATGCCGGCGTGGGATCTCGTGCGAACAGGCAGCCGCCGCCAATATTAATTTGGTTCTGCTGTCTTTCAAAGATTCGCCTCTCGCGCGAGAAGACTGGAGCTTTCCTACTCCCGGGAGCTATACTTAGAGGCACGTGCGTTAGGTCCACGAAGGATCGGCCATAGCGGGTTCTTGCCTTTCTATCTATCACGCAAGGGCATAGGAAGCTACGTCTTCCGGCGCGGTACGAAGACTCGCGAGCATTGGTGGGTCTCACTTCCCTAGGACGCGAGCGTTAGACTTCGGAGCGTGTTGATCATGATTAAAATTATGCTATTTCCGATGCCTCAGCACCCAGATACGCTCAGCATGCTATCTATCTATCTCCTCTCGTATCCCCTTCAGCGTGGTCCGCCCATGCATTCTTAGAGCAAAATCGCACCACCTTTCTGATGGCAGACCAGTCCAGAGTTGTACAAAGCCTCAGCAGGGCTTCCATCTTCCAACACACTGTCGTCCGAAGCTGAAGTGACTGACGCTGCAGTATCATTTCTTCTGTCAGATCCCTACGCCGAAAGGCAATCGCGACGAACAAGGCCGTCTCGATTGGGAGCGCACAGCGCCTGCGCTGCTTTGCGGGAGCCGAAGTGCGGATTGGCTTTGCTTCCCCATGGGGCTGTGCTGCGCGGCGGAAGGTATACGCAGGGCTGCTCGAGCACTGTAACCTTCCATCCATCTTGCTCACGCACGGTCGTTGCCCGTTCGAATTCTCAGTCAGGGCTGGGGCGCAATCCAGGATATCGAAACGTGCATGATGGTGTACCCGCACATACGCATGGCCGTCAGTGGTGCCCAGCGCGCATCAACTAGCTGTGCAACGCCCCGTTAGCGCCATATTCAACTGCCTTCTAGAATGGCTTTGACCCGCCGTATACCAGCGACAAGACAGGCTTGGTGACGTGCATCAGACGGCTTGGGTCTACGCTATGGTTTCTCTCGTTTCACTTGGGAGTCCAAGGCCGTGCGCTGATCAGAGTCAGAGTTGCCCCCGCTCTTTGTCGGTGCACCTGCATCGATATCTCCATCTCGATGACGAGGAGCAATCTAAAGCCGCGCGCCTAGCAGGGATTCGGCCGCCCAAGCATTTGGCTCCTTATCGTTCCGCCGAACAGGACTGTACCAAAGCAATTTTGTGCGTCCGTTTTCACCGTCTTGTATTTTCTATACTGACGGTGTTTGCCCGGGGGATGACGGCATCGTGAGACCGACGCAAAGTATCAGCCTCTTCCCCATTGGAGGGTCTCTAGATAATCGTCCTGATGCCTTGCTGCCAGTGAATGGCGATCGTGCGTTGGCTCGGATACTCTAGGCAAGTATCTCCCTTTAGCCATGAAACCTAACTATGCTACAACGACAAGGTTGTAGCATTTCTAATTACGGCCATCCCCGAGCGCGCGCTATGAAAGGTTAATTTTCGCCGTGCTTAGCGTCTAAGCCCGAAATATATCTGATTATAATCGTTCTACGTAGATCAAAAAGGTTTACTCCGGAAGACTATCGTGAACAGGGCGGCGCTCTTTTTTTGTGTTTCGAAATCTCGTCGCAGACCCGCGTCTGGCGTAGGTGACGGTCAGCGAGGTTCACCTTCAGCAAGCGTCAGGTTCAAGCCCGAAGTCCAAGATCTCTGCCGCTTCGTACGTGCATGTTGAAGAAAGTTCAAGTCTTTTACGCGACAAGCTTCTGCTCTTGCTGCAACGTCAGGACATTTTCACCGAGCAAGTGAATCTGACTTCCAATGACCTAGTTAAGTATATTTTTTGAAACCTACGTCGTTGCGCTTTCATCAACGGGTTGCTGTTAGCATGTTCTCTGTTGGTGATACGAATCAGAGGGGAACATAGATTCCGTCGGCTTCTGGAAAGGCGGAATACGTCTTCGGCAAATACGCTTTCACACCAGACGAGACGACGCATTTGCTGCCGCAAATATCGATTCATCGACCAGAAATGGAATGGGATGCGTGATGGGCGATCCCACTAGTATAATCCCGACGTCTTTCAGTCAGTCGGTACGGTCTCTGTCATTTTCAGGTTCTAGCGGATGCGATGGTTATGCGGTAGGTATCAAAGTCCAGGGAAACTGGGGAGACGGGTCAGATGGCTTCTGGCTCACTCCCTATGATAATCAGTTCGGAACGAATGCATTCAAGATCGAAGTCAAAGGAGAAGGCAGCAAAAGCATCGATGTAAGCCATAATTTATCCCTCTTCATATCCTCACTCTCTGATAACTCCGTGGCCTATATACCAAGCTCGGTGTACGATGAACAAGTCTAAGTATTGGATTCAAAGCAGTATTGTCCAGGGAGGTGTTGAGGCGTGCCAGTTGTTTCGAAGACAATTCGTTTGAACGTGACTGGGGATTTTTTTTCGCATGTACCTTTAAAAACTCATGCTTTTCTCAGTCGGATCTATGATGTTTGATGCTTTACTCGCGTCGATATAACTCGAATTTGTGAGTTGTGTCTTCGTACGCATGCGTTGGATACCTGTCAAATCCCGGCCAGCTCATAGAATGGGGACCGAATTCAATCTTGGCCCCAGGTACCATTTCTTCTCAAAATAACCTAGGAAAGTTATGGCCTTCAAACGCTATCTAAATCCCCCCTTCTTCTCCCTCCCCCCTCCATTGTACCGCTCAGAACAGCATGAGATTCTTTCGTATCTCGATAAGGCAACTGTAGTATTGATGAAAGGCTTTGTGACCGGCGCTAATTTGTGCGCTTAAAATGTTCACCCTTGAGTCAACATGGCTGCATAACCACGTTCTTCCCAACTCTCACTGTGCCACTCCCACCAAGCGACATGCGTGGACTGCTTGTGACGACCATTTTGTTGGTCTCAAGCGTCTCGTACGCTTTTGAACGTCGAGATGCGGAGCCTTACGAGCTTACAGTCCACCGCTATGCTAACTCTCGGTCGTGTTTCATTGTCCACCTAGGTCGAGCGCATCGATACCGACGCTTGGGATCAAGGCGCGACAACTACGTCACAGAGTCGACTACAGAGACATCCCATGATGGAAAACGGATGGTAGAGAGGCTACGGCTCTACTCATACGATGACCAGCTGCTACGGGATAAGTTGAGCACTCTTTGCGACGATGCCAAGCTCCATAAAGATGCTTTCCGTGGCCCGACTAAGCCAGTCCTGGATCCTTCTTCTCGTGCGCAAAATCCGTTCTTAGCAAGCCCGCACACACAAGAGATGCGGCATCCTGTACCGGAAGGACTTGAAAGAAAGCCAATCAAGACCTCTGAATGTACGCGTGCGAATTTTACCAGCTTTGAGCCAAGTCGACCATCCGAGGATCGAATAGACATCTCTGCCCTACCGTCAGAAGTTCTACCGTTAACCGTGCAGAAAATTGCGGGGTCAGGAGACTCATCCAACCGAGTCGATCTCACCTTTTTCGCGGATGGCTGTAGGTATTCCATTCGTGCTGTCCTGCTATCGGAAACTCATTCATCCATTGAAGACCTGTCATCGGAACATGACAAGTTCATCAAGGATGTCACACGCCTGGTCGAAGAAATATCTGGGAACCAGACTTTCCACACTGTCGCCCCCCTGCTCAATTTCTGGGCTGCATTCGTGCCAAGCAAGGAGGTGAATTCCATTATTTCATCAGGTCTCAAAGAGATTCTCATCATCTCCATGGTAGAGCGGCGTCGGGACAGGCGGGAAGCCGAAGGAGTAAGCCGGATTCACGTTTAATGACAGATGTCTAACATTCCCACAAGCACTCCGTTTGGTCTCTACCGTGACGGGACTGAGCTGAGAGGGCTGTACTACGCAAGGCCTGATGTCGCTCGGACTGCATGTCGAACGCTTCACGATCGTTTCGGTCGCTGTGATTACCCCATTCTCATCGGTAGTGTGGCTTTCCATCAGAACCTAGCACGTTCTAACACATCCGCTTTATAGGAAATGACCCGTACTACGGAGGTACGCCCTTATCCATATCTGAATTTGGCCCATGTGCTACCATTCACATATTCAGGTTTGGGCGGCGAGTTTGTGTAAGTGCTCACGAGGCAACAGTTGGAGGATCAAGTGGCTAACTGTCGCCAACAGGACCATCACGCCGTCAGAAGTCAATGGCGCTCTCGTTCTTAGGTTCGTGAGCCTGGTCTGACATATTATGCCCATGCTTGACTGTTGCGTAGGCACGAGCTCGGCCACTCCGTCATCGAGGTGGGCGAGGAGTACGATGGAGGCTTTGCATATTTTGGTCCCAACTCCGCCGGCGATGCTAGCAGCCCAGTGCCTTGGGCACACTGGCTCACCGATCCCTACGCTGCATCGCAAGAGTCAACCTTGGAAGAGTCAGCCTTGGGATCCCCTCGCGTCGAGCGCTCGGTCATGCCTATGCAGGCCTATCCCTGGACACTGCTCAATACGACCACACCGTGGACAGTATCTTTCAATTCTTCGGGAACGTACAGCAGGCACCTCGTCCGCTTCTCGCTCTCCGGGATGCCCGAAGAACGCGATCTTCAGGTCCTCTTCGACGGCGCAGATCTCGGGTGGACCCCCAAACCCGGTCTGGGCCTGGACCGATGGCACTACGACATCTACAGAGACGGCGCACTGAGCGGGGGCGAGCACAAGATCCAGTTCGTGCTCAAGGAAGGAAAGCGAGAGGGCGTCGCGCAGCTGTGCAGCGTCGAGGTCCTGGAGTTCGGCAGCGCCGAAGAGTGCGTGCGCGTCCCTGCCTTGCCGACTTCTGAGCATGCTGACGATCGCGATGCTGTCAGGTTCAACGCCACACCCGGCTTCTACGGCGTCTTCCCTACGTACGCCTCGCCGCCTTCCATGCGCGATGCTGATGCTGACGCCGCGGCGCAGGTTCTCAGAGACGAACGCGACGTCGTACCGCCCGACGAACGAGGACTGCCTCATGCGCCTCACGACGACGCCGCACTTCTGCAAGGCGTGCGTCGAGGGCCTCTGGCTCTCGCTCCTCGGGCGCGTCGACCCCATCGACGACCTCGCGGCGACGTGCGTGCGGGACGCGGACTCGAAAGCGTGGGAGCGCGCCGTGAACGCGACGCTCCTCCCGCTGGGGCAGTTCCGCGCGGAGACGCCGCGCGTGCAGGAGAGCTACGTGATCTCGTGGAAGAAGGACGGGCGCGTGCTGGGGGACTTTGCGAACAAAACGGTGGTGCTTGTGGAGGATGGAGATGAGGCACTGGGTGAATATGAGGTGAAGGTCGAGTTTGTGACTGAGGAGGTGAGGTCAGATCCCGATGGCCTGCTGAAGACGGGAGCGAAGATCCATATCACGGAGAAGTGCAGCTAGCAATGTCGCATATCTTGTTTTGTATGTGTGTAAGTTGTCAAAGGATGGCGTGCGGTCTGGCGAGCGGATCGGCGTGCGGAATGTACTATACCAGGATTATATCCAGGCGTTGATTCTTGCCTTGTCCTGCCTACCTTTCCGAGCCAGCCTCTTCACCTTCTAATCGACTCAGACGACACCCGAATTTAGAATGCTGGCGCCGCGTTGCATACTCTAATCGACAGGAACGACCTGCACAGAACAAGAGAGCGAGAAACAGCTAGTAAGAATTAATTCGACCAACTTGAACAGGTGTATCGCTGGATCTTTCGTATGCGTATAGTGGGGCTAATAGGGTATGCGGATATGCGTCGGAATCGAGTGGGTGAATCTGAGAATGCAAACACAGTGAGTAGAAGGCGAAGCGCAGGACACCAATGTGAAGCGTGAGGGAGGGTCGGATGGGCGCTACCAGGACAGCAGAAAACGGTCGCTGCCGGCTGGAGGTCGGAATGGCGCGAACAAAGGGTGGGTATGAACGGGAAGGCGGAGGGTATGAGGGTCCACGGAGAATAGCGGGGTAGGGATGGGAAATGAGCGACGTAGCCTAGCCAGACGAAGACGTGATAGTACACTGAAAACTAAAGGAAGCGAGATCCAGGAGAACGGAGGCGCAGCGGGAAAGAAAAAGACACATGAGAACAACCATCAACGGACTGAAAATCCCATAGAGATCACATAATGATGCATTTACAGCACCCGGCACTCGTCTCCTCTTCTTGTTGCTGGGCGAGCTTGCGCTCCATCGAATCACTCAGTATCATACCGCCCCCGCTGCTCGTGGTATCCGACGTCTGCATATAATGTGAAAATGGCGCAGGCGAAGGCGGAGCTGGGGGCCGTATCCGCATGGCGTCCTGTGCGTTGAGGGGTTGTGGCTGACGCTGTGTCGACGGTCGCGTATATTCTTGCTCGGCCTCGCTGATGGCGTCTGGCCGCCCAAATTCGTCCATAGGAATTGACTGGGCTTCGCCAGGCCTGTACTTCGAATAGTCGTATCCGAAGGTTCCGGGGGCCTGTTGATATAGAAGTTAGGTGCGAACGTAGCCAACTATGTTCCAAAGCCTACCGGAGCAACGGATTCTCGTTTCTTCCTGGGCTGTGGACTGCCATCAGCTTTGGTATAGTATTCATCCAACCCCTTCTTCCGCGCAACAACCGGCAGAACGACCTGCAAAAGAATTGAAACTATCAGTCCACCAACGGACACAAGTAGCACTTACGTCGTCCCAATTGCCACCTGGAGGAACAGGCTGCGTCCACGTCGGTATAGCATTCGCCATATCGCCATCCCCCGGATCCGGATACTCCGCAATCGACCTCCTGTTCTCTTCTTCCCGTCCCCGTTTCGGCTGTGTCACAGGCGGACTTCGCGCTTTGGCCTTCTTCGCGGATGCCGCCGTCTCTGCAGGGCTCTTCGCACGCCGCTTCGCCGTGGATGCCTGGCTGATCGGGGAAGACTGCGAGCGCGGCATACGATTGGAACTGGCGGGCGAGCGCGGCGCTGCCGTTTTCGGCGACTCCTGCGTGCGAACGGTCGAAGTCGATCCAGCAAGGGCGTGCGTGGGCGTGGGCGTGCGAGGCGGCTCGGACGCCTGTCGGAAGGACGGCGTGGGGATGCGCGAGGGCGGAAGATCCTTCTGCGTCGCGCGCGAGGACGCACGCTCGCGGGAGAAGCCATTCGGCGTGACGCTGCGCTCGTCGCCGATGCCCATCGCGGACGCGGAGCGCGGCGGCATGTCGTACTGCCCCTGCCCGACATACGTGGGGAACGTCGTCTCCTGGTCCGTGTCGGGGTCGGCCTCGAGATCCGTGAGCGGCGCCTCGTCGAGCACACGCTCTCCAACCCCATGCTCGTCCTCCTCCATGTAGAAGCTCTCCCGCGCATTCGCGCCAATGCTGCCCGCCCGCCGCCGGCTCCCGTTCCTCGACCACTCCGTCGCGGCACTCGTCGCCGTCGCCCGCGCGCGCATCGTATGCCCGTAGTTCGCAATCTCCAGCATCTCCATCCGCCGCCCGACGCGCAGCTCGCCGACGCCGCCGTTGCGCGAGACCTCCCCGCGATACCAGTGCTCGAACGGGCGCTCCTCCGAGTCCGTCGACGGGCGTGTCGGGAAGTCATCCACGAGGTTTTCGCGCCCGTGCGCGGCCATGCTGAACGGTTCCGGCTGAGGCGACGGTTGCGCGCGCGCCGCAGGCTCGTGATACTCCGTGACCGCGTCCAAATCGGGCGAGGCGTCCGCCGCCCCGAACTGGCCGTTCCCGCGGCTCTCGCTGCGCGACGGTGTGTATGGCTGGCCGTGGCTGGACGTGCTGCCCGTGCGCGTGCGCGCTACCGGGATGCGCGTGGGCTTGATGTCGGATCGCGACGTGACGGGCGACACGGAGCGCAGGTCGGCCGTAGGGAGGGGTGGGGTTTTCTTCGCGGTCAAGGGCTCTCGATCGATGGATCGGGGCTGGGACACGGTGCGTGGACGCGTGGTGGGCTGCTTGGACGCGACGCCGTTGACAGCACGCGAGCCGGTGGGAGGTAGCGGTAGGTCGGACACGGATGGTCTTCCGCCGCCGAGACTGGGTCGAGGGATGCCACTAGGTCGAGGCGAATATGCAGAGCCATTTTGGGGCGATCTCGAATAATCGTTGTGAGAGGAAGAGGTCGAAGGGGCTTTATGGATATTGGGCGTCGCGCTATCTTCGAGAGAAGTGATGGATGCAGCAGAGATACGTTTGGCGATTGCACGACTTTCGCTCTCCAATCCTATGAACAACGCATTAAATTATGCTAGGAAAACAAACGAAACAGGTTGTTCAAGGGTAGATATAACTCACGTTTGCGAAGAGCAGGGACAATTGTTTCGTCCCATGATGGAGTTGGCAGTAAAGCAGACTGCGCGGTCGCAGTAAGAGCCATACACAATGAAGAAAGTCGTCCAGACGCCTCTGAATGGTGAAAAGAAACAGAAAACGAGAGGATTGAGCGCGAATGGGGGCCGGGGAGGAGGAGCAGATGAGAGGAGGAGACAACGTCCAATTTGGCTGGTGGCGCTCGCTTATTCCATTGAACCTCAGCGTCAATCCTCTCCCTCAGAACCAACTCTTGCTTTCTCTCTTCAGGTCATGTCTATGGATCCCTTATTTCTCAAAATTCTGACTGTTTAGTAGCCGAGCAATGACAGCTGTCAGCCCACAGTCATGTTATACTAATCAAGTCGGGAATTCACTCTGAATATTCCATTCCCTGTTCAAACTCAACGAGATGAAGAAACCGCAATACACTGCTCTTCTTTCATATCTCCCTCTTAGACCACTGACCAGTGCCAGCTCGTCAACTGCGCACGCGTAATTCGCCCTGCAGCGCTCGCGACATGTGCGCTTAGTGACCTACATGCAGAGCCGGGTCGGGGGTTGTCTCCATGGGCAATCAAGGCTCCTCTTTCCTAGAATCGTATCAGCACGTCATTGAATTATGAGAATAGCTGGTCATGGCGTTCCTGCCCAGTGGCGGCGGTCAGACCTAGGCCGTCAGATCCCAGCGCGGTCTCGATGTACTGAGTTCGACGTGTTACAGCACGGTGAGTAACTCGTATATTCATTGGTACCACTACTGAAGCACTGTGCCTCAGCATTCTGTCTGGGATCCGTTGCACGGAAATGCGGGATATTGTTGATGCAACTAACCATCTTCCGAGGCGATACGTCGGCGGCCTACATGAGTCGTAGCGATTTGGTATCTTCATGAGCATCCAAATGCAAGAGTGAGACATTGCCCCTCTGGAAATTGGCTCATTAATATTCTTGCGCAGCTTAAAATTTAATGCGACAGAGGTCTGATCTTCCCTACCTGCGTAGTCCGTGTCAAATGGATTCAGTCTCTCAACCCTCGTCGTATGCAGAGTCATGAATTAGACATGCATAGCCAACGAACGGCGCCATCATCAATTATTCCTACGAATGCTCTGACAAGTAACACGCGCTGCTCCAATAAGATCAGGACTTTTTGCGTTTCGGTAACTACTCGGACGCTAACTCAGGAACTTTAACTCAAAGACGAAGTTCTTCGCGCGTGGAGACCCCCAGATCATGCGGGCAGTGGCACATCAAGGATCTGTCAAGAACCACGCTTCATCAACATCGGTGCACACACAACTCCCAAGTTGCGTTCGTAGCGTGGGTGAATGCACAGTTGTTCGACATCACGTCCCATGACCATAGCGACATATAAACGCGTCGCGCCATCGGGGACGCCCTGATCGACAGGCCTACTTCCCCATCCAGCCCCTCGCGCTGTTCTATTCTCCAGTACGCCGTGCTCATATACATATGTCAGGGAACATGACCCACCTGGTGTGGTCTGCGGCTCTCGTGGTTCTGCTTGCCTTTCCTTCTTTATGTGCAGCTCAGCAGGCTTTGTGGCCGGCCGCATGGCCTCTTGTGGCGCGCTCGCCATATTTCAACGCTTGGGAATCTACATACAATGGAACACTTGGACCTGCGGACGTTTGGCCAGCGACATGGGACTCGCTTTCGTCAACAACAGTGCGCTTCCTCACATATCGCTCGTATTTGGGCTGACGCCCCACGCGTATGCTAGGCACCGTCGCTGGGCTGGGTGGGGTATGTCAGAGTCGACGGTGTGCCGTATCGGTGGCTCGCGCAGTATCCTCTCGGCGAGAGCGCGATGAACACGACCAACGCCTTGATTACACCCACTCGTACGACGTGGACTATGCCGGCTGGCCCCATGGAGATCAACATCACATTCTTTGATCCTATAGATGTAGGCAGCCAAACCGTTTCTGTTAAAATTGTCTACTGACGGCTTTTCATAGCCTGGAAACTGGACACGCCAGTCAATGCCATTTTCTTACTTTTATTTAGATGCTGCTTCTCTTGACGGGCAGCCGCATAATGTTCAGGTGTACTCCGATGTTAACGCTCGTCAGTATCCCCATATCAAGCTCACAAAAATAGAGTGCTGACCTCATCTTTCAGGCTTCACTTCCGGTGATCCGAACGCCAATGTCGAGTGGGAGACACATGCCGATTCGTTCAAGGTATACCATGAAGCGACGCTCGCGGAGCAGACGCCGTTTCAGGAGACTGCAACACAGGCGGATTGGGGGACGCTGTACCTCGCTATGAGGCTGGTACGAAACCAACGCTTTTCTTGAGGATCTCGTTGAGCACAAGCTCGCTTAGGATCAAAACGCCAGGGTCACATATAAGACTGGCCACGAGAATGACGTCCGCGAACAATTTCACGTTTTGGGGAAACTCGATCTCGGCGAGGACATGGACTTCCGAGCTATCCACAAGTGAGTCAAAGCCCGTTCAACACTGGAGCATCGTATTCACAACCAGCACAACTAGCAATACGCCCGTATTCGCAATAGCATCTGACCTTGGGAATATAACTTCAACGCAAGGGAGCCCTGTCGTCTGGGCGATCGGTTATGATCGCGACCCCGCCGTTGGCATAGACGGCACCTTGAACGCTAGTTTATATTATCGAAAAGAATACTCCGGCATAGATACCCTCGTAAGAATATACTACTGGAACCACTGTTCTCCCACTGACTACTTTCATATCTGCCCTCCTAGCTTGATGGTTTCCTCGGCGATTTTTCTAGCGCAAAACAAAGGGCAGACCAACTGGATGCCAAGATCCTGTCTGATGCGTCATCTGTCTTCTCTGGTTATACAGACGTCGTATCACTTGCGACGCGGCAGGTCTTCAGTGCGACAGAACTGGTACTTTCGAACCTATCAGCGAATGCCGACGGAGAGATGCGTGCTTGGATGTTCATGAAGAACATAGGCGGAGACAACCCTAGGTAAGCAGGATACCCAGTCTCCGTTCCAACTGATCATCGCTCACCCAATATGTGCGCAGACGCATGAGTCCTGTGGAGATCCTGTACCAGTCTTTCCCGTTCTTCATGTATCTCAATCCAAAGCTTGGAGCTCCACTTCTCGAGCCACTCCTGTTCGCTGCGTACCCTCAGCACGCATCACCAGACCTAGGTACACATCGACGTCCTCGGGTTCCGTTTTGCCTTACCGTTGTCTAGGGTCGTCGTATCCAGTCGTACAACGTACTGAGCCTGCACCCAATCAAGCCATTGAGCGTACGCCTCTATGCTATGCTTTTGCTTTGTCGTGTCACTAACAGACCTCGCTCTTTGTTTTCAGAGACGGCGAATATGCTGATCATGGTTTACGCTCATGCACGCGCGACGGGAAATGGGAACCTGGCATACCAATATGTAAATCGAACTAACGCTGCCCAAGCACGGCGCACGCTGAACCCTTATATCTGGCCCTACAGTATTCTGTACTCCACGGGTGGACTGACTTCCTGGTTCAAAACACTTTATACCCAACGAACCAGTGAGTGGCGCATTGCCCGGAGCCAGCTTAATTCATCACGACATCTCACCTCGCCCAGGACATCAATAGATACAGGCCTGTTCGTATCTAATCAGACAAATCTCGCTATCAAAGGTATCATTGCCATCAAGGCGAT
This sequence comes from Hericium coralloides, assembly GCA_003675405.1. Classification (NCBI taxonomy): domain Eukaryota; kingdom Fungi; phylum Basidiomycota; class Agaricomycetes; order Russulales; family Hericiaceae; genus Hericium; species Hericium coralloides. Next base: position 22,837 of record QUOP01000212.1, on the reverse strand, counting down.
GTCCCAGCTAGCACTAGCGCTAGGAAAGATCGACCAATCCCGGCAATATGCCGTCTGTGATACTTCCCGCGCGTTCATCTCGGGGTGCTGATTCTGTTCTTCTGAGGCAGGCCAACGCTTCCAAGCTCGGAGACCAGTGGACGTCGCTCGCAGTGTCGACCGACAAACAAAGACTGCTGGCGACGTACGATGATCCCAATTCCACGACTTTAGGATATAACTTATTCGTGGACATCTGGCTTGGGACGAATGTCGTGGACAGGTCGGTGAGTACATCAAATGCGATCATCATAGACTTCGATGCCGATGTAACTGTTGACGGGCGCCCATGTCTAGATCTTCGACATGCAAACCAGCTATTTCAGCGCCCAGCTGAACTCGGGAAACATGCCTTTCGGTATACCGACGGACACATCCGACACGCAACACGTCAATTCTGGTTTGTCGGGCTCTCGTCTGATATTTCAGTGGCTCATGTCTCACAGCGTGGAATATGTTCGCGGCCGCCATGTCTACCAATCCATCTGTTCGGAATAGTCTGATCTCTCGGGTGCGAGCCCGTGCGTCGTTCAATCAGAGTCTTGGTGCATTTCCTGTTACATATGAGACCCAGTCCGGTCAGACGACGTCCGGACAAGCTAGGTGTGCGAGGTCCTGACTATCATCCCCGATGTTAACCTGATCTTGTCTTAGTCCTGCCCAGGGAGCTGTGTACGCCCCACTGGCATTGCTGTAAGATACTGGCCCCAGAAAGGATTCAGAGACTGACAGTATCGTCCCCTTCAGCGTCTCGCCGACCCCCATCACTTTTTCACCGCCATCTTCCAATGTGGATCCGCCCAACAAGAAGCATTCCCACGTAGGCGCTATAATTGGAGGCGTCATAGGCGGAACTGCTGCCATCGGCATCCTCCTAGCGACCCTCCTCGTCCGCCGGAAACGACTCCGACTCGGCGGGGCTTTCTTCAGAAAAAATAAGGGCCTAGGCTCGATGGAGAGTTTCGACGACCACGACAGTCCAGACTACAGGATGCCCAGCTACGGCCCCGCGTGGCAGGCCAATCTCGTCTCCGGACCGAGCACGGATACGCTCCTGCACCCCGACCCAGTCGCTGCCCCCGTCGTCAGTTTTCCGCTCTCGAAACCGGATCTGGCCGTCGTGAGCATGTCGGGCAAGGAGCTCGCGCGGTATAGAGCGGACGTGCGCAACGCGCCGGTTAATAGGGTGGACACGGCCGTGACGCCCAGTACCACATCTCGCAGCTCCCGCGTTCAGAGCGCTTTTGGATCCGCGCCTCCGACGTCAGAGTCTTCGCTGACCCTCGCGGACTCCAGACAGGCATGGCACCGCTTGGACTCCGAGCCATCGGCCCGCGACCAGCGGCTTCTGACCGCGGGGGCCTCGGACGGCCCTTCGCAGCGAGTGCATAGTGAAGTGGAAGACCTGCGAAGGGAGATACAGCAGATACGGGATCGGCTGGAGCCGCCGCCGGATTATTTTGAGCAGGGTGTGCGTGGGGCTTGACGTGTCGGGCGCGTGGATTATGGAGAAGGCTCGGAGGGATTGTAAGATTGAATAGTCCATTGTGAGATTGTTGCATATATTATTTCTTCTATTGATTGTCGTCTATCTCAACACACAAAGTATATTTTATCCTCGGTAGTCCCCGTTGCTTTCCTCGGTAAGGAAGATGCGGTCGCTTCCCATCCATGAGACGTCCTCTGATATACGAGTGGAAACCCGTCATGGCAACAGGTCACCGCTGCATGCGGCTTGTATATGTGGGAGTGATGTATGTCATGAGTTGGTGCGATACTTGCACAAAAATATGGTTTCGATCGTATAGTAGTCTAAAATTCTTGCCATTCCGATGCCCGTTCTTCGTGCCAGATATTACTGAGCGAGGAGACTCAGAGATGATGGTCCTATATAATGTCAATATCTAATCTAGCCGATGTGAAAGAATTATCACCGAGCATGAACGCACCATCTGTACAATCAGACGGTGACGGGCCGGTCGGCACGGCGTCTACCCGAACGGGGTTTCTCCGTTCGTTTGCGGTTGGTTTCGAAGACCTTCTCGTCTTCCGACTTCAGCGTATCAGTGACGGACTCTTCACTGGACGTCTTGATCAGTGCGTTCATCTAGAGGCGAGCGAAGGCGACGCGACTACAGGGCATCGTCTTGAGTCGTGACGAGGGCGCGCCAACGGAACCTGGAAAGACGGAAGGAGTGCATGTATTACAACGAGCAACGGTACGTTTTCCAATTTTGATTATCCTTCGTGGTCCTATCTTGTTGTTTTATTATGTCTTAGAGATGGATTGCTGAACGTTATATGCTATTTTGTAGGTCCCAGATACCACAATGCAGTCGATTCTGTCACGCTTCCGAACCCGGGCTGTTAGCCAGACCACCACCGACTCCTCTCAGTCATCGCCTGGGCCAATTACCCCAACGAATCTAACGAACCCACCCCATGAGTTTCCGATAAACGATCCTACGAATCAAGTACGAGCATCCCCGATACAACGAAAGATATACCCGGGAGTGAACTCCCTCCTCGAAGAATATGCATCCCAATCGTCCCCCGTCGATGAACGACAAGCTCGGAGGCATTCTGTCGATAGCTACGTGGCGACCCCATTGAGGCCACGTCGAACCAGTGTTCCCCCTGCCCCAGCAGCCTCTGCGCACCTGGAGGAGGCACCGCGCTCGATGACGCCGTCATCCGGTCAATCCTCGACAGGCCGCTTCTTATCGCGCATATCCTCGATCGCGACTTCGGGCGAATGGTCCACCTTTGGTCGAGCAAAGAACCCCGTCTCTCCAGGTCTCACCGAGTTCGGTGAGCAGCCTTCGGCATGGCACAATCGCGCCCGAGGCAAGGACAAAGCTAGCAGCGCGCGCTCCTCCACAACGCACAACCGCTCCTCCCAGCCGTCCAGCGGCGCCACACCCTCCAAGACGCCCAGCCGCAAATCATCCGACCGGCATATAGACATCACGAACAAGGAAAACACAGACATACCCATCAAATCCGATACCCAGTCCCCCGCTAGCACCATACCTCACTCTAATAACACGCCCTCGTCGCAGTCGCAGTCGCTTTCGTCTCGTTTTGCACGCTTGTCTACGCCCGTGGCTCGTCAGCTCGGCTTCGACTCACCTCATACATTCGGAAATCCGTCACCTCATGTGCGCGGTCGTCCCGACACGTCTCCGCCGCCCCCACTCCCGCCGCTGGATCACCCGGAGCTCGCTGCTTCTCTCGCACCACGCGCCCATTCTCTCGGGGGGGCGCCCGTTATCTTAGACTGCGACGCCGAAGGCCGCCTGGACCCCGCGCTGTTCCCACCAAACAAGACGTACCCCCCGCGGACGGGACCCGAATCGCGCATTCGCACGCGAAGCAACGTCGAATCTACTGGCGCAGAGACATTCGGGCATGCGGTTCGCCCGTCGCGCAGCATGCCTCGTGCGCAGAGCATCTTCCGTTCCTCGCGCCAGAAGCGCCTCAGCCGCTCGTCGCCGTCCGGCAGCAGGTCCTCGCGGGCCGGCAGCAAGGCCTCACCGTCTGGCAGCAAGGCCTCGCGCGCCCCGACAGCGCAGAGCCGTCGCGCCAGCGCCGACCTCTTTTCGCGCCAAGCGGCGGCTGGTGTCGCGCCCGCCGGGCACGAGTCGGACTGGGCTGCGCGGGTTTCTGAGGAGATGATTCGGCTCTCGCTCGAAGGCAGCATTGCCGGCGAGTTCGGGGTGATCGCCCGGTCGGGCAGCTCCGGCGCCGGGAGTCGGCCGGGCTCGGGGGAGAACAAGGGGGCACGTGGACCTGGACCCACGGTGCCCAAGTCGGCAGGCGCTGCGTCGTCTTCGCCATCTTTTCCATCCACCATCCCCACCATCCCGCCCCTCTCCCCCTCCCTCTTTGCGTCATTCGGGCTGTCCGACAGTCCGCGCAACTTATCTCTCGAGGACCCAGGTGCATCGGCTGAGCATTCCAGGTCGGACGGCCTGCCCAATACGTCAGGTGTCGCCGGCGACTATTCGTTTATCGCGCGGGGTACGGAAGACAGAGAGCGTCGGAGGAGCATGCAAGATCAGGGCAGGAGTGCGGGGAAGGCTTCGAATAGCGTGGTTGAAAAGAAGGCGCTGCGCAGTTCGTTGAAAACGCGCCCTGCGAATGGCGGCTCGTCGCCTGGCCAGGGCCAAAGGCCGATTGAGCCCATCGCGTCGTCATCAAGACATGCAGATGCGAGCTCGCCTTTCTCTAGACCCTCCGTGTCTGTCACGGCCCCTACACCTACCGAGATGACGACGACACGCCTCTCCCGATCTCTCAGTGACCCTTCTGCTCTCCAAACGCCTATTCGCTCCAACAGCTCGAAAGGGAAGCGCAAGGCTGAAGAAGTGGATGTGACGCCCCCAGAGCTGAAATCCATCCAGAAGGCAACGTCCTTCGCGCTTCCTTCAGACTCCCGGGGTGAGTCAATAGTTTACTGCAGACTGGCGGTTTGCGTCATGATTATGTGGACCATGAGGCTGACGCGTGCCCGATCTCTGTCCAGCCTCCCAACGCACATCTGCCTCCGCACACGCACCCTCATCGTACCACCGAAAACGCGCTCGTTTATCCTCACCGCTCCCTACGCCAACCCACTCCCGTCCAGGCTCCGCTCAGCCTTCGAACGCCCACAACACCGGCACCGCGTCCAGCCGGACCAGCTCGCGTGCGCCACCCCAGGCCGCACAGAGCAACATCTCGCGTGCGCAGTCCATGCGCTCCGCCCGCGCAAGCGCAAGTGCCGAGCATGCCGCCGACCCCGATCGGCGGCGCAGCCTCTCGCAGGTGTCCATGCCCATCAGCGCGTTCGTCACGCCGCACGCGCCGTCCGTCGGACGCTCCTCTCAATTCCACATGCGCGACCCGCGGCGCCCGCCACGCAAACTCGAGACGCCGTGGTCGCTGCGCCTCCGCTCTGCGGAGGAAGACGGCTCGCCGGTGCAGGCGTGGCTCTTCTTCATCGGCTTCGTCCTCTTCCCGCTGTGGTGGCTTGCGTCCGTGTTGCCCACGCCGCAGACCCGCGAGCTGGGCGCCGACACCGAGAAGGCCGTCACGCTTGATGATCCCCAGATCGAATTCGGTGCGTTTTGGTTTTACATCTCGGGTAGTGCGAAGCGCGGTGACTGAGGCTGCGCCATTCCTGGATGCAGATGCAAAATCATGGCGGTTCCGGTGCCGCGTCATGTCCGCCGTCTCGCTCGTCACGTACATCCCGTTCATCGTCCTCATCGCGATCTTCGCGCCGCGATAGCATCCACACGCTCGCTCATGCTCATGCCTCCTCTCCGTCTCTCTGGGACTGTGGCGCTGTGTTTTTATTTCGTATGTGTCTGAATCTGGTTCTGGACGATGGGCTCTCGCATTCCGCTCGCTGAACTCCGAACTGTTGTCGTTCGTTGATATCATACCCTATGCCGTGTACGCATCGGACATCGCGCTGTGCATCTTTAGTCGTAGGCGGGGAGGCATGTTTTGTTAGATACCACACACACGCAGTAAGTTATACAGTAGCACGCGTAGCTGGAGGGCGTGTTAGCTAGTGGGCGTTCCGTGTGAGGGACGCCCGGACTGTGAATATGCAGACTGCAGATTTGCTTCCGTAGGGTGATCCTTGTTCTTGCCTCATGCTTGTCCTTGCACCGGACACGCCTATTCTTGTCGTAATCGCTATAAATATATCACGATCGGCCTTGGGGGATTACAGGATCAAGCTTCGGTGATGCACACGTTGCGGGGCTAATGTTGGGCTAATGCTATGTATGTGAGAACGGCGCAACGCAGCCCATTGCTGTTCGGGCACGCTGCATAGAAGCGACCTTATAATCTATCCCGTCACTAGGATGCACCTACACCGTGCCCTCCTGCCGCAGGACCTCTGACCCGTATACCCAGGTCCCAGGCAAGGATGAAGGCGGATATGGAGACGCAAGCGCTATGGCACCGGGTCGTCGAGTCGCTCAATTTCTACCGCATCCACTGGCTGTACTTGTGAGTGTGATTACATGGACATTGCTTCTTGGACGTGCTGCTGAGAGTACCGTAGCACCCTTACACCCCTCGTTCTGTCCGCCGTGTTCTTCGCGTCCAATGGGCAATTCCACATCTCGTATACCGACGCGCTGTTCACGTGCGTCAGCGCCATGACGGGCACCGGCCTCGCGACCATCGACCTGAGCAGCCTCACGGGGTGGCAACAGACCATCCTCTTCCTCATGAACATCCTGGGGAGCCCCGTACGCGTCCATCCCCCCTCCTTCCTGCAACCCGGCGGCGCTGACATGGGATGCAGGCGCTCGTGGCGTGGGTCGCGGTGCTCGTGCGCCGGCGGTACTTCATGCAGCACCTCGAGACGTACGTGCGCACCGAGTTCGAGCGCACGCGGACGCGCGACGTGTGGACGTCGCCGACGCTGTGGGTGCCGCGCGGCCGCCGGCCAACGGCGGGCGTGGACGAGAGCAAGAGCGCGACGCTCGTGGACCGCCCGGGCGGGGACGCGGGCGCGCGGCGGCTGCCCTCGGAGATGATCCGCGGGCTGGATGCGGATGTCGGGCTGGCGATGACGAGCTCGCCGGTGGAGATGGAGTATGCGGAGAAGGAGAAGGTGTTGTCGGAGGTGCGGGAGGGCGCGGCGGGCTCGCAGGAGAAGGTGCTGTCGAGTTCGCCGGAAAGGATGGCGACGAGTGATCTGAGGGCGGAGGAAGAGCGGGAGGTGCAGGAGCTGGGCATGACGAGGGCCCCGCAAGTCCAGTTCGAGCTTCGACAACGAAGTATGGTTCCCTCTCATTGATTTCTGCATATTCTAACGCAGCAAGCACAGGACCGAAACCAACGCGCGGCAAGACCATCATGATGACTGCCGACCCCAAGCACCAAGACGACTCCTTCGGCGGTTTTGGCGATCCCATAAAACTAGCCAACCAGGCCTTCAAGCGGTTCATGCCCAAGGCGCATGCCCGCCTCGAGCGGAAGATGACGATGCCGGCCGTCTCGCGGCTGGTCTCGAACCGCGGCGATGCGCCTCCGGGTGCAACGGCTGTCCCGTACCTCTCCTTCGAGGCACACGTGGGCCGCAACTCGCGGTTCCACGGGCTGTCCGACGAGGACTGTGAAGAGCTCGGCGGCGTGGAGTTTCGTGCGCTGACGGCGCTGGTCTGGATTGTCCCCTTGGTAGGCACCTGTGCTTCGAGCGATATTTGCGGAGAACTCACGAGGATACGACAGTTTTTCTTTAGCTCGCTTTTGATACCCTTTGCGGTGGTTGCGCCGTACATGTCTATACCCCGATGGAGGGATACATTCCTGCCTCCGCAACAGCACAAGCCCATCAATCCCGTCTGGTAAGTCCTTTCAATGTAAACACGATGTCTAGGGAATATACTTGACTCGTTGGTGAAAGGTACTCCGCATTCGAAATTGTCGGCGCATGGGCGAACACCGGCATGTCGCTGGTGGACCAAAATCTTGTTCCGTTCCAGGAAGCCTATCCTCTCTTGGTGATGCTAATCTATGTCGGTGTCGCTGGCAATACTGGGTTTGTACGTTCATTATTTTGCGGCCGTCATTATGAGCTGAGCTTGACTGACTTAACTGGCCCTTGTAGCCAATTTTGTAAGTGGCCTTGTGGTATTCTCGAACTTTCTTGTTAAACGCTGCCAAAACGTAGCTTGCGCTTCCTCATGTAAGACGTGCTTTTGACGACGGTTTGCACTATATTTTATTGACTGCGACGCCTCATGCAGTTGGATCATCTACAAAATTTGCCCTCAACAGTCCCAGCTAAAGGAGACATTGCATTTCCTCCTTGACCACCCACGAAGATGCTTCATATACCTCTTCCCTTCCCGCCAAACATGGTTTCTTTTCATCGTGCTTATCTCTCTCAAGTACGTCACCCAATTTTAAACAGGGCATCTTGTTGACAACCCCATCGCGTAGCATTACTGACTGGGCCCTCTTTTTGATTCTTGATATCGGCAATCCTGCTATAGAGGCCATTCCCGTCGGCGTGAGGGTCCTACTTGGTGTCGTCCAAGCTGTCGCCGTGCGCCTCGCGGGCTTCGCGACAATATCGATCTCAGCACTCGCGCCTGCTGTAAAGTGAGCTGTTTGTTCGCGACTGGTCGACCCTTCGCCGATGATCTCTGGCAGGATTCTGTACCTCGTCATGATGTATGTCTCGGCATACCCCATCGCCATGAGGTACGTGGCTCTTCGCTGTCACGGTCATGGCTGGCTCAAAGGAACCAGTATCCGAGCCACCAATGTCTACGAGGAGAAGTCCCTCGGGATCTTCGACGACGAGAGCGACGATGACGAAAGCATTGAGGACGAGGCGGATTATCCCAAGACCGAGTCCCGCGTCTCCATCATGGGTAGATACCTGGGCCGTCATGTACGGCGGCAATTAGCTTTTGGTAAGCGGATCCTTGTCATTTGAAGGCATACCTCATGGTCATGTATAGACATGTGGTGGCTCGGGGGTGCATTGTTCCTCATCTGCATAGTGGAGGTGCGCTAATTCTGCCTTTGATGATGGTGCGGTGCTGATGGACCAATCTACACCAGCGCGGCAACATCGACAACCCGGATAACGCGACCTGGTTCAATCTCTTCAGCATCAGTGAGTATCGTCCGGCTCGTCTTTTTCACGAGCTGATCATCGCAGTCTTTGAGATGGTCTCCGCGTACAGCACCGTCGGACTGAGTCTTGGCATCCCAACTGTGCGTCCGTATCCCATTCGTGCATGATTCCCATAATAACACCGTCCCTGGCCTTCCATTGCAGGAGAATTACTCGTTCAGCGGCGCTATGCACGTCCTGTCGAAGGTTCTGATCATGGCGGTCATGCTGCGCGGACGACACCGTGGTCTTCCCGTCGCGCTCGACCGTGCCATTCTCCTGCCAAAGGAGTTCCTGCAGAGAGCGAGCGAAAAAGCGCGGCAGATCAAGCGCGAGGAGGCGCGAGAGAGGTACCTTGCCAGAAAGCGAGAGAGGGAGAAGGAGGAGAGTGCTTAGAACTGGAGCTTAGATGCGTAATTTCTTGTGATATCATGGATATTCATACAGGTCTCGGTGCTTTGTATACGTCGTTCGCTTAGCTCTATAATTAACGATCGCTTTACTATTTGTCTGGGTAGCCTTTGCATAGTCGGTTGTTATTTAACGTTCTGGACGTCTGCGCTACGTACTGGGGACCCATTTAAGTCGATCTTACAGAAGTTGGAAGGTCTTTATAGGCCATCTCTAGGCCGTGACAAGGATCATCGCGAATTGAGCATGTCTTTCGAATTCTCAGGCCATTCACGCACACACTAGCCATTGCTGGTCGCGATGAGAGCTTTATGCCAATTACTTAGGAGCTACGACGTCGCACGGGTGCGAGTAATTTGCCATCAATATTCAGAAACGCCCATCTTTTTTGTACTTGGTAACGTGTCAATAATGTCCAAATGTCCTTGCAGCAACCGCGAACAAGAATAGGCCGAAGCTTCACTCGCACGGTTGTCCATATCTTCACATAAAATATTCCTCAACTGTACGAAAAATCTTTCGTTCTAGCAGCAGCTGAACACGGGGCTTGGAAGCCTTTCTTGCCTCCGCAGCCGCTCGAACAGTGATATCACTACAAGGGAGTCAGCGTCGAGCACCTGTTGCCATCGCACCTTAGAATCAGACGGGCCAACTCACAAATCTTGAGCACTTCGAGGGTCTCTCGCATAAGTTCGGCCGCCGATCGCGGGGAAGAGACCGCGATCGCATCTGCTCGTTGTGATATAGCATGATCACTCTGAGGGAGTCCAGGTGCGCAGACACGTTCACCTTGCGTTCTTCATCCTTCCGTGCGAAGTAAGACCGCTTGGAGATGCTTGATTTCCTTCGACGAGACGCTGCCCATTCCATGCTCGACGCGTTGTACAGCCGCTTTCGATCTTCGGACGTGCACATATGCAAGAGAGGAGTACCCGCCAGTCGATAAGGAACACCGAAAATGGAGTAGGGCGTTGAAGAAAAGCCAGCGCTTGAGCTCAGTTGGCGCTGGGAGTGATGAGCCATTGAATGCTATTGTGGCGCTTGTAGCAAGGGAAGATATTCTGACAGAGATACTCAGTATCTGACAGAGATACTCAGTACCGGCTCTGATGATACAGTAGACAGAAATTATACCTTATCCTGCAGGAGCTAAACTGGTATGCCTTACCATAAAGTGCCGAATCTGTTTTATCTTGAAGGGTGAGTATCATATTACGCAAAGGGAACAAGGCATACTTGATGAGGAAAGAAGAATTTCCAGATACGTTTCACGGAAGGCATTACAAAGACGGACACGGTGCGTCGTTGAGAAACATCACTGAGGTCCTTGACGCACTCATAAGGTGGCTGCCTTCCTTGGAATAAGGCATGCCTGCGGATCAGAAAGGCGCCCGTGCATGCAATTTAATAAAAAAGACTCATAAAACCCTCGCTCTTATGTACTGAACGTCAGCGTCAAATCGCGAATTTTTAGCCGCACGCTACGCTCTGCGACCCATTCGAATCGAACTTCCGTTAGCGTATCCTCGATACTCATATGGGCTAGGAAACCGCCGTTAGCCGTGGCGCGGTGCAAGCGCGCTTTGGTACGGACCTTCGTCACCAGCGGCAAAGCTCAGGGACTTGTACGGTTCAGACCCTCCGTGGCCTTGTCGAGGGGGAGCGCCCGGGAGGAAGAAGCTGGTGAAGCTTGAGCCGACCTTCCAAACGAGCACAAGCCCCTCTTCGAGCGAGACAGTCACGAGACGGCGTCCATCAGGGGAGAAGCTGCACGCCGCTGGCCGCTTCTTGTGACATTCGAGGACGTAAAGCCTTGTTGCGGTTTTGAGATCATACATGATGATAGCGCCTTCACTCGTCCCAACTGCGAGGCGCTGAGTGTTCATATGGAAGTCGACAGTTGGAAACCTTAATGTCGCGACAAGTCATTAGGGACCTATGTCGTAAGTGAACGATGAATCGAAGGACGCACGTTTTCACGACATGCCCTAGAATTTCGGTAGCGGTATCTAGTACAGCCTCTCGATCCGCCGTGGAATTCGGGTCCAACGACCGGACCACAGCCTCGATGAGTCGTGGAAGGTTGGGATATATGATAAGGGGCCGCTACGCAGGCCCAGGGTCAGGTTGGAAGCGAAGATGTTACTCAAACAACACACCTTCCGGATGAGAAAAGCTATCAGCTGCATGATGGATTTGCGGTGCTCCATGCTTCTCGGATGTAGAATATCCAGTGAAAGGGTTGTCATAAACAAAGCAGTGTTGTGCGTAACAATCTGCAGAACAGCCTGGCGCGCCTGGGGCCCCACATTCTGCGTAGAAGCATTGTCTTTGCGCGAATTTGTTGCTAGGCTGAATAGAGAACGAAGCATCTCCATCGCGTCGACATACTGTTGCCAGATATTGAATCCTCGAGAGCAAAGGTCAATGGCCAACAGTTTGTAGGGTGTATCTTCATCGTGAAGATACATCACAATCGACTTCGAGATGTCGTTCAAGGAGCTGTATGGCAGCGTGAGAAGACATCGACGGGAGCATATGTGATACATGCCTCGTTGACAACAGATTGAACCTGTCAGCGGCAATATAGCCGCATAAGAACAAGGCCATGGCGACAGTCGACGATTTCCTTTCCACATCCGGCTGCAAACAAGGTACTGATAGAAAGGTTAGACCACGAGTATATGAAACACTGTACGAAGACGCTGACGCTGGTGTTGCCAGTGCTCGACGAGCGTGATTGTCTCTTCCATGGACATGCTTGCTATGCCCGCATCAAAGAGCGTTCTTGCCGCCGACCGTATTTCGGCTAGAAGCTAGATGAGGCCCCACGCGCCTGCGGTAGAAAAGAAGGCGTACCGGAGCTTTCAAACCACCATCGGGCCAAAAAGGAGAGGCTGGGTGGCCTGTAAGAACTGCCGATCACGTGTGGAAGCGAAGTCGTATAGAACGCAATGACCGTATTCGCATCATCTGCAACGCCTGCGTCATAATTAGCCTGCAGACGTTTCGGAAGATTTCACGGACACATACCCTCAAAGTGGCTCAGAACGCGCAAACACGAAACCAGGGCCAAGGCACGGGTCGCGGACACCTCGGGCGAAATACACCAAGGGCCGCGAGGACCGTCATGAAGAATAAGTGACGTCGACTGATTGCTATGGGCATGCCAGATTGCTCAGCGTTTTATCTTGAAGGAGAATTCACTGCGCACCCGTAAAACCCCGCCCGAGCTGCGGTAAGTCCGATACCCAATCTCTCTTTGCAAATCAGGTCAATGTCTGCATTCAGCCCAGGCGTGAGGAGGGTCGCGATGATAGATCGTAGGTCATCGATCGTCGCAGTGATGTTCTCCGGCTCGATTTCCGCAGTAGAAAGCGCTTTGTTGGTAGAAACAGCACGGGTCAGGAACACTTCCAAATCTAGCAGGATCGTGGCAGCTTTAGACATTTGTTGTCAGTGTACGATTACGCGATTGTGATACCGTGTCTGACCTGCATCCGCGCAGACTGCTGTTGGTGCCAAAGGGGCAAGCTCCTCATGCAGCGAGCCTTTCTCCCTGCTACCGAGATTGCTGTGCAATGTGGTAAGTTCATGGTCAGTGATATGCATTTGAGACCCTACATATCCGTCCAATCTTCTTGACTAAGCAGCTCTTCCGCTTTGTCCAGAATCAAGGAGCGCCTGAATTCTTGCGTCTTCACATCCCACAGGCGCGCTCGCTCGTTCGCATAAATGAGCAGCAAGTCATTCCCGCGGGTACAAAGCCTGACTAACGGCGCCTGCGCTCCAGGAATAAGGTACAGGCTAACATATCCCCAGTGTCAGTCTAAAAATTTAAAGCACTGGGAATGGAAGAAATTACAACTGCTGATCGTCCGGGGCTCTCACGGCGATGGTGCCATCCCGAGAAATGCACAATATACAATCCCAGAAGGGCTCCCCTTTGTCTTGGTGGACTTGGACCACGTCGGCCAGAGGCGCCACAAAAATAGTCCAGCGTGCCAAGAGCTTGAGCGACCTGTTATAGACGTGATGAGAAAACCTATAATTGAGCACACTGCTTCGGACTGACGCAAACGACCATATGGCGACAGAACCGTCGTCCGCACCACCCACGAGGATAGGTCCGCGGCCTCGACTGCTGTAGACGCGGTGCAGGCTTGTGATGAAACCACTCAACGGCACGTCAGACGATTCCATGGGTTGGGCCGTAGCATCCGAATGGATAAGGTGTGAGAATGACGAGCGTCCAAGTGTGCCATCACCTACGAAACCGTCAACGGAGGGCATGTGCCCACGAGGGAACACTCACTAAATCCGAGGATGACAAGAGTCAGCTCCAAGGGAAGTGAGCACGTTACTTGTTTCTCGGCCGGAGCCCCCAGCTTAGGCAACTGAGGAGCCTTCCAAAGCGTCGTCCCCCCCAGAGAGGTAGCCTGCTTGCACAATTCGAGCAGTCGACGGCCCTGGCTATTGACACTGGTTGAGATTACTTGAGATGGTGAGACCACATGAAGGGCCTGTACATTTGGATGTTGGATTGATTCAAGTGCCCGTGGACTGAAACGTAGGTCAGGGCATCAGCCAAAGTAGCTATATTTTTTCTTACTGTAGGATTCCGGAGCTTGTCGTGTTGGTCACTTCATCGCCGTTTGCGTCCAAAAGGGCGATTCTATAAGAATCTACCCTGTCCTAATATTTGGGTGCCAAAAATCGTCAGTCAAATGTATGGCACGGAGAGAACATACACACCGAGGAAATCACGGAATACGTGTTCTTATTGAACCACTGTAGATCTTGTATACCATGGTAGGGCTGCACGAATAGCTTATCGAGAAGTCCGGAGACAGTATCGTAGACCTGTATGTTATGTTCGTAAGTGGAGAACATATTGTTAGCGATAAATTGTCAGCATACCACAAGCTCTTGGTCCGACCAAACACCCAAACGGACCTCCTGGCCGTGTGCAAAGGCACGCAAACCCTTGAAACCGGGAGGAAACGAGACAGCTTCCCAATTGGCAAACTCATGCAGCTCAACCCTCCCTGGGAACCTGCTCTGGATGACGGAATCCGCTTTCGCCTTGACAGATGGTAGCCGTTTGAAAGGATTCAGAGGGATTCCCACCAGGTTCATGGGCTCAGGCCCTTGTGAGACCGCTTCATCTCCGAGCGCGTGAGAAGGTGAGCTGATCTGCACAGTCTGGACAACAAGATGCTGCTCTTGGTTGACAGTGATGAAACGAACAGAGCCTATGATCATCCCGAATAAACCCCAGAGAAGCGAACATGGTAAAATTTCCTACCGTCGTCCGAAGAGAAGAGTCCAACGGCACTGGTGCCTCCTTCGACGCACCAATCACCGATTTTCTCTAATACGACGTCCTCGGAATCTGGCTTTCGACTCTTCTGTAACGTCAGTACGACCACCCGACAAGACTGTTGCTGATCAGATTCAGAAAAGCTGTCTAGTGCGATTTGAGGCAACACGCTCTCATCCGATTCTGCACAAGCCAGGATGAGGATGGACTACAGCCAGATTTTTAGTATTTCATGGCTATATACTATCGTGGCATGCTGACGCCGCACCTCAGCAGTTTCAAGCAGCTCCAGACGCTTCCAGCGCCATGCACATTCCGGAAGCTCACTATCCCTTGCGCCGGAGGAGGCAACAACTCCGATTTGCCGGCGTGGGTAGATAGCAGGCACGAGCCATCTTCAGCAGAAACAATAGTGATGTCCCTACATTTATCATGTGAGAATGAAAACAAGGGAGAGGAATCTCTTACCCCTGTCTCTGAAGACAAAAAATTTTGACCGCTACGGCGTAGACTCTTTATCGCAGTTACAGCGTTGTCGTCACCGAAGCGAGGCGGGAAAACATGGTGCACGAGGGAAAATACGTGCTGTTGAGGAGAAGGTATGTGCGGAAGAGACGGTGATGCGGGATAGATACAGACTTGGACGTAAGCGCAGGCGATTGAGTGGCCGAAAGCAAAGCCCTATTCTCGGACGACTGAACCGTGCGTATAGATGGACTCGGTAACGCAGATGCGGGAGGCGAAGTCTTCTCGAATGCGAACCCTCTTTCGAACGACGGGATCAACCTATCTGTCACAGAAGTGTCGCGCACACCACTCTTGAGCATATCTTTGAGCTTGTCCGGCTCATCCTCGTAGTCAACATAGTTCCTTGGTGCCTGGGCTTGTTCGGCAGATATTCCGGAGACAACTCGTGCACGAGGTGAAATTTGGAATGGGGAAAAATTGGAGGTCAATGAAGATGGAGTGCTAGATCGGGACACGGAGCGACCGGAACGACGTTGGTGTGGCGGGCTGGACGGCCGTGACGAGGGCGTAATGTCAAGCAGATCCAGTGACACACGAGATTGCGCATGATTCCCATGAATGCACTTAAAGATGTATACTGTCCCATCCTCGCAGCCTATGGCGGCACCTGTAACGGATTCCGGGCCGCTAAGGGAAGAAGTCTGATCTGGTAGGCTGACGTCCCCCACGATACCAGACATGAGGCACTGGCGTCAGAGCAAGCGCGGGCAGTTATAGCCCTAGCGTCTAGATCAGACAAATGGTCTTCACGGACGGAGCTCTGCGGGAAGAAGGTGAGGGGCAGAACCAATGGAGTCGAGTTCATCAGTGCGGCTGCTACCACGTCTCTGTGAGACCTCTTGCACTATCGGTTTGGTCGCTTAGATATCGAGGATAAACAACCCAGTGGAATTGATGACTTGCCTGAGCAAGGAGAGATGGTTTTCGCGGAGGAGATGAAGGTGCGAAGGAGGGGCAAGCAGGAGCTGAAGCTGGCGACGCGACAGGCGCGAGGGCAATGCACGTGACGATGCACGTGTTCGCGCTCATCTAGGTTCGTTCCCATCGCGTTGAACGTTCTTTCTCTTTGTGCGGCGACGACCAGTGCGTGAGCTGCTGTCTCTGTCTGCGACTTGACCTTAGCCGCCTGAAATTCTGTCGAAGTGACGCTGTGGTGAGTGTCGATTGTTTGTCTGTGACAAGTGTATCTTCACTTGTACTTTGTTGATCTTGCAGTCAGCTCATCACCAACTACAGTGACTTGCCGAATTCTCTATGAGTTCAGGTCCGGATACACACGAAGACTTTGATGCATTGATCGATCTGCTAGCCGCAGATGATTCCATGGATGCTCCGAATTATGGCTATGCAGAATCCATCGGAGGTCTGAGGGACGACAACGGCCACCTCGATTTCGCCAAAGTCAGATCCTTTTTCGTGCAGCGCAGCGTCAACGACCGAGGAGAGTTCCGAGGCGACGGGCGTATTGATCCATCGCCAGACGTGGGCGCCTCCGGTCCCTCGACGTCTGGCGCCCTCGGCGTCAAAGTCCCATCCTCAAATGAACATCATGTGAGTAATCGTCATTAACCATTTGCTGCCGCCACTGTTTTATCGACAGCACATTTTCTTGGAAGACAAACCATATGCATGCTGCGCGACAAGAAAAAATGAGAGCGACAGCTGATATGAGGCTAGATGCTACGGATCTCGAGACAGCGCTCGACTTGGCCAATGAGGAGGTCCAGAGACTTCGTACCAAATACCACGAGCTAGAGTCTAAAGTATCTGAATTATTTGGCCCGGATCGCCTAGTCAAAAAATTTCAGGAGCTCCACGGCGTCACTGGTAAGGATTCTAGTCGTCCAGATCCAGGCAGCCCAATCGAGCCACGGTCCAACACGTATGGCCGAGCCGATGTGCAATTGTTAACTGGGGACCAAGCGAAGCAAATCTTAGCTGTAGGTTTACCTCTTACAACGCCTCTGCACACATACTGAAATGGCCGTATCCTCAGGACATGATGGGAAAGCTGTCTCCATCGTCGTATGACAGCGATCAACCGTGGGACGTTCAAGTCGGTGGGCATCCCCGTAGCCAACCAGAGTGCCTAGCGGATGTCAAACGCGCTCTTGACTTCGTGGCACAGACCGACGAGTTGGTATGGAGGCGCTCGCGGTTTTCTGCGATCAACGGAGGACCTGCAGCTCCCGTCTTCTCAGAGAGCAATATCGCAGACCTTTCCCAGCGCCTAGAACTCTGGGAGAACATCGTCAGGAACCCCAGCCCAAGAAGAACGGGATGAGATGAATGACGGTATCTCAGGCGCCTACCTGATATCAGGGGTGCTTCGGTGGTTCTCTTGATCGAGCCGAGCCGCCTTGCTTGTCCCCAACACGGACTTGCCCCTTCGAACAGCAGTGCATCGTTCGCCGGTGTGTTCTTTCTATCATCACCGTTGACGCTCGGTCTGATGCAGTTGATCTCACTGGCAGATCGAACGCTCCTGTCCACATGTCTGCTTCCTCTATGTTTCCTTTTCCAACGGCGGAAGTTACACCCGTCGTTCCTCCGCGCCTTTCGTCCTTGTATGGGGTTCTCTCTGCGCATCTCTGTATGTCCGTTCTCCTGGGTCTAAGTGATGACTGTCACGCCTCAGTATAGTGAGTCATGCGCCGTGCGTGTGACCCGATGGGGAAGACATCATAGCGATGCGCGCAGCACCGCAACAGTGTTCTGAAGAGCTGTGTATAAATACCTTCTTGCCCTCTCCTTATTTAAAGCTTCCTCTACATCCTTCGCTCGACTCCTAATATCCACCTCCCATTCCGCAGCCTCTCATCGCACTATGCTTTGCGACCGTCCCCATCCCCGGCACGTTCACGTGCATTACATCTCCACACCCACCACTCCGGGCTCTTCGCCCGTTATTCGCGACCTCGCCCTTGTAAACAATCCAATCGTGCATGTCGCTTGTGCTATAGGTATGGCCCAATTGCCTCCCTGCGCGCGAAATACTGACGATTCTGTAGTCTGTTTGTTATTGACCATGATAATATACGGCCTCCTGAGGAGAAAGTGGAGTAATACAGAGCTAGTCGGTGGCCTCGCCGCCTTATGCACCGTGCTTTATCAAGGTATTGTCTATCTCTCCCATTCACAGTGCCCCAGCTTCTCAACTAGTGTTCCGTGCCCAGGGATGACACCGGAGTACTCTTGATTATCACCGCAATCCCGATCCTCGCCCCCTGTTCTTACGTTCATCTCCGTCTCGGACCGCTTTTCTCCCATCCCTCCCTGCCAGAGATCGCCCAAATTGACTAGCCCTCTCCATTCTAGTGCCGTCCGTCTATTCTAGCATCTATTGTACCCCAAACTTAGTTCACCAGCAGTCCCGCTACGTATACTTACCCCACACGTAATGCTAATTATAAAGTCCATCAGCTTCTTCCTATCAGCGTCCTTGGTTTCTAGGTCCTCATCTCATACGCCTTATCGTACACGAGCCGATCTTTCAATCCAGTACCTTCTCCCTTTGCATCACTTCTTTAGCAGTCCCGATGGCAATCTTTCAATTCTCCGGACCTCAGCTGATCAGCATTAGGTCTCTATCAAACGTCAACGACGGCATATGAGAACATGTGCCTGCAGCGAACGGCCTCGGTGCAAGCTACCTTCCTTGTCCGGCCTCTTTCACAATGCCTCAACCCACCCAATATCCAGATGTACATTCTGTGTGACCGCAGTCCTGACAGGCCGACCGGGCGCATCAGCACGGGCGACGGCGCTGATTGTCGTACGACTTTGCATCCGTCAACTTTCTATCTCGTTCTCAGCTGATTTTGATTGAGCAGACGGTGGTCGCAAGCGCTCCGGGCCCGGACAGAGATGAGGCATTTCAACGAAGCTTGACTACCCCCCTCGCGCCGTCTGGACGCTGTCGGATAATGCACAAGCATGAGGCTCTCTGATGCACAGATGTATACATACATCAGCTGGATCCGTGGATTTGTACGACCCGGTGTCGAATGAATATTGGATGATTGATTCTTCTATCTCTCCGTGCTCATGCGTGCAGGAAATTCATCATTCGGTCAGATTCTTTCCGCGGATCGTTTTCGACACTGTAAAGAGATTTTACTATTATTCTTTGCGAAGCAAATTGTTTGAGATGTCGAGATATGTGTGTGCGACTGTGACAACGAGGCAGCCTCGAGGCGGTTGATCATGATGCGAGTTCGACACGGGTTCGAATTTCCACGCTTCTTCCTTCTCCACTCCTCATCGACATCGGTCTCATCGCCTGCCACTGGACACTGCACGACTACTCGTTCCTTCCAGCACTATGGGTCGATGTATGCTGTGTCTGGCGCTACTAGGATGTCCGACTTGTTTCCATCTTCGTTCAAGCAATGCAAGCATGCGGCGCGGCGTTCTCATCTTTCTTCGAAGTTCCTCCAAACATGGCGGGCCTCGAGTCTCAGGCCTGGTCAACCCTCGATATCCGGCTAGATATTGAAGGCTTCAGGCTTCGTACCAATTTTCTTGGGGGGCATCGCGTCCTGTGAATAATCCCTAATAGGCTTTCTTAAGGTTCAAATTTTATAGGATAAGTGTCCTTTCGTTGGCGGCTGTTCTCTTAGGAAGGCTGTACTGAGGATGTCCAGTCGAATTTTCTGCACTGGACACTACCTGGGCTATTTTGTCTTCCCTCACATTCGAAAGCTGGTCACGCACCCTTTGCTCCGCGGGTCTGACTCGGGTGGGCGGTGGGAGGGGCTGTGGTCCACAACGCCAGCAGCGTTAAGGGCTCTCCTCTCTCCTCTCTCTCCTCTCGGCAGCACCAGACCCTCACACTATTAGTCGTTCCGCCTGTCACAATGTCTCCATCTAGCCTTCCTTTCAGGTCGACGACGCAGGTCCTGCCTGCTTGTATCACGAACGCGACGAACCTCGGCTCGTGTGCAGAAGAACATGCAGCGAGAGACGAGCCCGAGATCGGCATGGTTATACTGGTCTGTGAGTAGTCTATTCTCGCTCAGCCGCTCCTGTCAGCATTGACCTACGAATTGTAGTCGCTATCGGAATATGTTTCTTTATCATCGCCTCCTTTCGTATCGGAAAGACACCCGATGAGGTATGGATTGCGTACCAGGACGCTGTCCGGGAGTGGCGTGATGGTGAGTCTCCCTTTCCTTTGTCCATTCTCCCCTTTCTCCGTCCTGTGTCACACACCTACGAACAATACAAATCTAACTTCCGTGATGATGTCAGAATGCCGAGAGTTCCTCATAGAGGCTATCGTGGGGGACTTCAGAACAGACGAGACCAACGCCGACGTCAGCGAAGAGCCTGCAGACACAGCCTCAGGGCCAACGCCGGCTACGTCAGACGAAGAACACAACTCTGATCGGACGCGCCCACCCTTCTAACAGCGATATCCCCACTCTGGATTCCCTACCACGCCGTTTCTCTTCAGGATCCCACTCTAAACTCTTGCGCATACCCATCCTATCGATACCCAGACCAATGCATATATATATATATATTCACTCCATAATTTGATGCACAAATCCGACTCGCGGATCGATTCGTCTGCCAGCGCCGCATCCGCGATCCATGTCCCTGGTACCCATCTTCCGTTGCAATGCGAGGACTCGACTCGGCTAAGACATGATCAAATACGGGACGCAGAGCCGGTGACGGTGATCGACCCGTCGAGATGAACAGTGGAAGGAGATAGATAACCTCAGCTACGTGTGGTGAGACGGATCTGACGTTGATCATGGGCGCGGTCGTATCTCCGGTTGGACGTCACTTTGTTTTACTGTCGCAGTCCGGTCAGTTCGAACTTGCTATGGACCCTGACATGCATCATGCCTATAGTCACTTTGTTACTGCAGACATCTTTACTCCATTTTCGTTTCTTTGCTGATACCCCTGACAGATATCCCCTTGCTGTCCGTCGTCGTTACAGGGTCGACTACTTCGTCAATTCGCTATGGTTCCGAAGTCTCGAAGAATCTTGAGTGTCCCTATCACCAGAAGGCTGATGTCTGGCATATCAACGCCGAACATCATTTCATCGCAAGATTTCTGAGTCTAGTCTGAAATTTTCGGCACTGGTACTCCTTTTCGGTAGACAACGTGCATCGGCTTTCTCTTATACTCATGACCTTTTGGTAGCCCTTCATATTCTGACATGCCCTCTGTACAGGTTCCTGTGCCACATCATGGGTTCAGAACGGGATGGCAAGCATATCGCGCGCATTTGAGCACCGGAAGGAACGAATGCCGCCCAGAGTATCCGTCATGTGGGACGAGGTACTGGCGTAGCTGCATATACAACTCACACGATATACAAGCCAAACAGGAATAGAGGAGTCCTTGTATTCGTGTGTGGTGCGTCAGGACATACGTATCAACTTGTTCACTGCACTGGATTCACTATGGAATTGGAAGGTACGTCATTTCCTTACCCGTAAGGTGATACTGCCTTTCCCGATATAAAGTCTGTCTTATCCTGGTATCGTCTGACCGCAGGTGACATTTTCGCTCCCGTCAGTAAGATAGGTTTGTCCGTCGTTGTCTGCGCAAATCGCTGAATTCAATACTCAATAGGAACATTGCTCTACATCTTGATTCAATTACCGCCACACAATGCGAACCAGCCCTGTGTCGAGCCACTCGTTAAGCCAGGGCATGGCAAGCTCCCGTCCGAGCCACTCTGACAGTGATGGCAAGTCCAGCGGAGCGCAAGGCCGGACACCACACTGTGAGTGGATAAATGTCTCACTGGTCGATTCTGCTCGTAGACTGAATCTCGTAGACTCGCTTCCTTATGGTACCGCAGGTCTCTCGATGCCACGTGTGCCCGCGGAGTTGGTCGACGACGGCAACAATAATGGCAACACCTTTTCGCACGAGCTGTGCGATCGCTATTCATGGCGGTCTCTCCCTGACGCTCTGCGGCCCGCATCACAGGTCAACAAGGTGAAGACTCTCGAAGAACGTGAGTCGTCTGATGTGCTATCTCTGTCCGACTAATTATGCGCATGCATCAGTTGTCCGAGAAACGGCGAAAGAGTCGCAGGTTGAAATGTTGAAGGATGTGACTCGACAACAATGCGCAGATTTTGAGACTTTCTGCACGAACCACGCAGCGGATGCTCATGTACACATCACAGAATTTGAGAGGTATGGGCTCAAGCTAGAGGAGCTTATGCAAGTGACACTTGAGGTTGGTGATTGCAACCCTGAGGAGGAACTTCAAATCTGGGCCCTTTTGGCTGATCAGCAGGAGGATATCAGGACTATAAGGAAGTTGCAGAAGGAAGATTGACTAGGCATCTCTGAAGGACTTTCAAAGCATGACATTCAGTGTATAGATAAAGAAACAAGGGCATCTAAGTTGAATTTTATCTTTTAGAAACTGAACATATTAGATAACATACAAAGGCAATTTGGACAACATTTGGACAGCATTGACATCAATGTTAGAATATTAATACAAAATAAGAAAGAAAAGTTGGGGTATTTCAGACATCATAGCCTTGCCTGTCTGTTGAAGACTGTCTTGTTCTGTTCAAGGGCCTAAGTGAGAATACTGTATCAAATATGTGAGAAAAGGTCTTGGATGATGGGTGTACAGATGATTTTTCTAATATATCTGAGTTTGCATCTTCTATGCTATGAAAATGTCAACATACTATTTGAATGATAGAATAGCACTCACCTTATGGGCTGAACCACCTCTATAAGTGGGGTAGGTTCTGCACTTGGTATCATTCCAGATCTTGCATTCTTCATTTTTTGGATGTATTTCTGCTCCTGCTCTTTTATTTCAGAATCATCCATTAAACTGGTTCTTTGTTCAGCTAACTCTATAATTTCTGTCCAAACTGTCTCATATG